>JAZHAC010000026.1:1200000-1800000 GCA_039707435.1 Actias luna
ACAAATAAATCATGTAGATTATAATGTAAAGAAATGGCGACTCGAACTTAGATGCGATGATAGCTCAGTGGTAGCGTGTAGGAACGCCGCGTCATGGGACGTGAGTTCGAATCCAACCACCTACAATATGTTTGAACTTTCGGTGAAGGAAAACATCGTGAGGAAACCATAACATGGTGGTAAGGCTTCTTCTAATACCCGCGCCAAGTTGAAAATCTGTCGCCAAATACCATTAGGTGTGTTCCGACAGTGACACTCGAGAACCAGTCCCTTCTATAAAGGCCGGAAACGCACCTGCGATTCCTCTGGTGCTGTGATTGTCCACGGGCGGCAGTGATCACTTACAATCAGGTGACACGTGTGCTCGTTTGCCTGCTATTACATAAAAAAACATTCAAAGGTTAGTTTGTTGTTTGTTTGTTACGCTTTCACGCCTTAACCGTTGAATCGACTATGATAGATTTTTGTCAGTGATAAATGGAAACCTGGATACGGTGATAGCTTACTTTATGTTGGAAGTGGGGTCAATAAACTTTTCCACGACTTTTTGGCGTGATCCAATTTGTTTAATAAAATCAACATTGACGCGAGCGAAGCCGAACGCTAAAGCTAGTAGTTTATAAAATTCCCCAATAATTGAGCTATCGAATGCAAAAATAATTCTCAGCTCTGACTTGTAGTTCTTGAGATTTAGGCGTTCAAACAAACAGTCTGTTATTATTTATTACAAACCAGCTTTTACCTGCCGATTCGCTCGCAGTAATATTGGTTTGTCAAACAAATCGGATACCGCAATAAAATGTTTCATACAAAGTCTATCCCCTTATTTACTCCACGTCCGATAAGTTTTTCGCGAGAAAAATTAGCCTATCCCAGACTCCAGGTTCCCATATATCTCTATACAAACATTTATTATAATCGATCCCGCGGTTTACGCGTGGAGACGTAACAAAAGCTTGCGAAGGCTGATAAATTCAATTGCGAATTTATAATACAAACACACTCTCGAATTTATAATATTAGCACGGAAGTAAGGATTCCGGAATAACAGACGGTACGAGCGGACGTAATATCTTTTGAAAGTGGTATAACAATGGTTGAAGCCTTCGATAGATTATATTTAGCCTCATTGTGATCACTCTGTTGCCCTCGTAACAATGTAGTTACGATATCTTGCAAATAAAACTTTAATACGCCCGCGTATAACAGATTCATTATTTATGGAGTTATCATTTGAATTAGCAATACGGTTGGTACCTAGATTTTGTTTTTTTATAGTTGGTAGACACGCTAAATCTGTGGAGGAACTGCCTCTCAAGTGCAGCTGCCGGACAACACGGTATTTGACGGCATATTATCAACTTGTAAGTGATTGATAGCCTCTATGCCATGGTTTCCTCAAGATGTTTTCCTTCACCGAAAGCTCAAGCTCATTGTAGGTGCTTGGATTCGAACTCACGTCTCTTGAAGCGAAGTCGTACACACTACCACTGAGAAGTAATCCAATGTCGTTCTAGAGCTATTACAAAAATAATTGTCCCAATAAATTAAGTTTTTGGGCGGAATCTTTACAAATGCGTACACTCAGACATTTTTTGAGTATATAATGTAATAAATGACTTCAAAAATCATTTAATGTGATAGTGAGGGTATTTTTCTAGATAATAAAACATTTGCATTGCCGTAAAAACACAGAAGATTTAAAATAATGATCATTGAAATCTCGAAAATTGCTCGAATAATGAGAGTGATGCAAAATCTCAAAGGATTTAGCGTTGTAAAACGTGAAATATCAGTGGTTTAAAGCCATTAGTTTCACTTCCCGATAGTATCGATCTTACTATTTTTAATCAGGTAATAATCTTTCGCGCCTCTATAATTACTCTTCTCTTTTTATTAGTAACTAGTACCGCGTTTGACTCTCTCTTTCGCGTTTCGGCAACAGCCCAAGCCGAGGTTCGGTCACAAGCTTTCCGTGCTCGCCCCCCCCCTAGTTTGGTGAAGCTGTAAAAGCCCCTCAGGCTAACAGTGTAGGTCCATTCCAAAAAAAAAATATGTTTAAAGTCAAAAATTTACTACCGTCTCCTAAACAACACCTGGAAGAGAAGAAACGATAAAATAATCTATCTTTTTCAATGTATCCATATACAATTGTCCGAACTCAAAAATATTAAAAGTAATTCAATCCCACACATTTTTATCTGCTAAATAATCTGCCATTGTGTAATAATACGCTTGTTAAATAAGTTTCTGTTTTGTTCTGTTCGAAGCGATGATAGCGCAATGGCAGCGTGTAGGAATGCCGCGTCATGGGACGTGAGTTCGAATCCTACCAGCTACAATGAGCTTGAGTTTTCGGTGAAAAAGAACATCGTGAGGAAACCGTAGAATGATGGCACGGCTTTTTCTAATGCTTGCCCAAGTAGCTACCATTCTGAAGTTGAAAATCTACCGCCAAATACCATTAAGCGTGTTCCGGCAGTGGCACTTGAGAGCCAGTTCCTCCTACGAGAAAACAACGCACCTGCGACTCCTCTGGTGTTGTGGGTGTTCATGGGCGGTGGTGATCACTTACCATCAGGTGACACGCTGACTCGTTTGCCACCTATTCCATAAAAAAAAAATTGTTTTAGTTACACTTCACGTATTTATTTCGTGAGTTTTTTTTATGACTTCTGTATACTTGTCAGTCTTGTGTAGATCACAGCCAGATGATGTCTATTTCTAGTATTATAATTATGAAAATGACTGTTTTTTTGTATAACTATCAATATTTTTAAGAGAAAATTTTGATATCATCAAATATGTATAGTTATGACACTGAAATTATGTTGATCTCCATAAATTTATCTCTTAATGAGTGTTTATTATATATTAAGTAGCTGACCCGACAGACGTTGTCCTGTCTTAACTATGAATATTGAATTCGAATTGGTATACTTAATAAAAAAAAATATGATTCCAAAGTATAGTATTAATTATTGTAATGGTCTATGACAACTGACAGTTATCTGAAATTAATAATGTCGTTAAGTTTTTTGAAACCTTCTAACTTTCCGCTCAACTTCCGTAATTTTTTTCTTTCATACGAACCTTCTCCTGGCAATAATTAACACGACATAAAAAGAATTAGGGGGATTGTTTCATTCGTTCACGCGTGATGCGATGACCAAGAGAAATAGAGATTCATTTATATATATATATATAATATATATATATATATATAGATCGAATTGATTTTAGTTTCAATAATTAATTAACTTAGTACCTATTGATTGTGTTTATAAAAGAACTTGGTTTTTTCAAAATAACCTGCATAGACACAAACCATAATAGGAACAAAACCAGCTGTGTGCTAGAAGAAAAAGTGTTAAATTCACAAATACGAGAAACCTCATAATCACTGTGGGTCCGAATGTGATATAGAGAAATGAAAACTATTATATATCATTACACGCCCATACACTATTATATAACTGTCAACATATGGAGTTTTTGGCGGGATCTTGATTCTTGATTTTTATTAAAAGCTTTTTATTAACTTCACCTGTATGTTTGTTTGTATGTTTGTAACCGACTCCTTTGGGTGCGATTTTGACCCACTTTAAACGGCCAGATTTCGTTCAAACTTCGTAGATTTATCAAAGACCGATAACAATACACTAATTTGATAAAATTATTCCGTTTTTCAATTTGAAAAATAAGATTTTTGTTAATTTATATAATTTTCATCTATAGTCGATAAGGCAAGACTCTTAATTTTAATTTTTTATCATTTGTCTCAATAGTCGATAAGACAGAATTGATATTTTAATTTCCAATCACTATCTTTAGCCGATTTCTCTAATATTAACAAATTTTCGAATAATAAAAAGAGTTTTAATACTACAAATTAAATAATAGTTTAAAAATAGAAAATAAATTTAAATTAAGGATAGTGTTAAAAAATTCGAATTGAAGAGCTTGATTGCTCAAAGCTGACTTGTCGATATCACTTGTTCGGCAATGACCATATCATTGAGTCTCACTGTATACATTGACGACTGAAAATAATTACAGTTACTTATAGTTATCATAGAATATATAGTAGATTAGAGCAAATAATAGTTTAAAATTAAAAAAACAAGCTATTATAAATAAAGCAAACTAAAAAGTAGAAAATAAATAATAGCGTAAAAAACTAAAAAAACACGGTTTTTATAGAAAACGGAACTAAAAAAATAGAAAATAAGTTTTAATAAATTTAAGTTAGGAATAGTGTTAAAAAAATCAATAAATATAAATTAATAATAGTGTAAATAAAAAAAATGTATTTTATTCTAAAAAAAGCGTGGGGTGCTTTTCAGATCATGTAATGATAATCACTCTACTCATATCTGTTGATAAAACATTGATAAATATTGACACCATGCACCCCATGCTTTTTTTAAAATAAAATACATTCTTTTTTATTTACACTAGTATTAATTTATACTTATTGAAATTTTTAACACTATTCTTAATTTAAATTTAAACTTTTCTCTTTTGTTAGTTCAGTTTTCTATAATAAGCGGGTTTTTAGTTTTTTTAAACTATTATTTATTTTTATTCATATACTTAGTCATTTAGCCATGTATTGTGTAATATAGGCGACATTTTACGTGATGTAGTGTAGCTAAAGAGCATAAGTGAAGTAATTATGAATAATCATTCGGAACATGATATATTAGTTGCGACAACAACTCCCAAGACAGCTTTAACAAGACAGTCGCCATCTTGTTAAAGATAGTTTCATTTGTCCAAAATGTCGAAATCTTATCACTTGAAAGTGGCAGTAATAGTCTCTAAAGAGGACTGAGTTGCCAGGAATAAAAAAAAACGAAGTAAAGCGTCTGATAAATATAAAAAGAAAATAAATGGTAGATTTTTTGTGACAAGGAGAAAAATTAAAGAGATTTTTTTATATGAATGTATTTTTAGGATTTTCATAGTGAAATTTGATAACAGTGACAATTATAAACATTATTTACAATAAAAAATAAACCTTACGCCTGTTTTTTATTGTTGTATTGTATTTTATTTTATTGTTTTTTATTGTGGGAAGATTGAACTAACATCGACTCATATTATCGTATAAATGGAAATTGGTTGTCTTTTGTGGTGTGTGGAGTTTGAGATCAAAAGCTCGCTTAATACTGACGTGTCGAGAGTAGAGCACTACCTCACCTGCTTCGTGGTGTGAAACGTGCAATATAAATAATAATCTAATAAAAAAATCTCACTTAGTTTTTAGTTTTTACTTGTTGTAATGCATAGCTACCATTATAAAGCATTTTTCTTGACACCGACCTAATTCACCTACCTAAAAAAAGGTGCCGACCCAGAGTCCGCAAACTGTGTATATATTTTTTATAATTATAGCGTTATGACCATAATCTCACCTGATCTTAAGTAACGATACGGCCCAAGTCGGTAGACACGCTAAACCTGTGAAGGGCTAAACAAGTGCATCTGTCAGAACACACCTATTGGTATTTGACGGCAGATTTTCAACTTGAGCGTCGTTGCTAACCAGACGGGCATTGGAAAAAGCCCTACCACGTTCCCTCACGATGTTACCCTTCACCGAAACCTCAAGCTGTCGATGGTCGCTTCCAACACACGTCCCCCTGAACATGATAGATCGTTGTTTGCAGGACCGACAGCAGGATGCGGGTAATGTGAGGTGCCGGCGGGCGATGGTCCGCGCGGCGAGGACCTCGCTGCCTCGGCCCAGGCGCGTAATATGCGCTCACTGAACGCGTCAGCATGCGGGGCGTTGCTTGACGACGTGCGCTGGGACCGCCCGGCCAGCATCGCGAGCCTTGCTGTGCTGGCACTCATCGACGTCCTCGTGATCGCAGGTACCCAAATACAAATCCACGTTATAACAGAGCAGCGTAGTTGCACTTGAGAGCCAGTCGATGATCTGGTGTTGCTGTGACCATGGGCGGCTGTGATCACTTGCCAGTACGTGACACGCTTCCTTGTTTACCCGCTATTACATAACACAGAAACCGTTGTACTTTTTAGGTGCATTTGTTATTAAAGACCTGCTCTTTTAGATCAATTTTACTATATTTACTTATACGTACATATATAGGGATAGATCTGAAGTTATTATCTATCACCTCATTTCACCTCATTGCCAACGTCATCTCCGTTGAACACGAGTCGACGTGATAAAAATATACGCCGTGATGAATGAACGAAATCGAATGATTTATAACTTCCGTTCTCATTTCCGTTCGTCCCAAACAACACATTAGTCGGCGCGTAAACTTATTTCCGTTTGGAACGAGAGTTGAGAGACTGCGCGAGTTAGTACGAACAGCACTGCGCGCCTGTACAGCCTTTAATATTCATAAATAATATATAAGTTTTTTTTTTTTACTTCGCATGATGCTTGGGATATTGTCTATTTCCCGCTCTTTTTATCGTGGAGACATTCTGTTATAAATATCCTCCCATCCCGGAGGAGACAAGCGGGTTATGTGGGACTAACCAAAGCTTCGAATTCACAATCAACATGTCGCCCCAGCGATTAGTTAGCACGCTTTATTTAACGGAGCGTTTAAATCAAATCTGTATGGACTTCCTCATCGCAAAGTGCGGGTGCATTGCCCGGGCTCAGGCCTTGGCGAGAGATGTGGTGACTCAATGGATACTAATCACCGAGCACTACCCCCTAAAACGCACCACGGCGATACTTCAAACTCCCCGTGTTGGCATATACCATAGACAACGCACACACCACTTATTCTAGCCTGGCTTACCCTCATGATATAAGTCCCTTCACTAAGTTTCGCTGGTCCACCATCGTGGATAAATTTGTACTTAACATCACGTGAGACTGTTGTCAAAGCTCTTAACCCTATTCAGATGTTTACATGTATAAAAAAATAACTTGACGTTCGAAAAGTAAAAAAAAGTATCCATTAGGTAGATAAATTACAACTCACTTTAAATCTAGTTCGACGTATCGTTCCCGTGAAAGCTATCACACTTAATCCCTGTTGCAATCCTCTAATGGACTATTCCAGTATTGTGTTCATATGGCTTATGACAGACAAACGGTTCGCATACATGTAATGGCGTTGTAACTGAATCATGTCTGTACGTTAAGACTACGTTCCACTTGCGTTTGTTACAATCACTCACTCAAGTGGAATGGAGTATGGGTCAATTGCAGATTGATTTATTTTTTATGGGATCTACACTGTTAGCCTCAGGGGCTTTTACAGTTTGACCTGAACTAAGGCAACTCACGCAAGGGTGTCACTAGTGACCGAACCTCGGCTTGGGCTGTTGCCGAATCGCGTAGGAGAAAATCGAACGTAATTAATAAGCTATTAATAAAAAAATAGAAAAAGCTGAGATCTGGAAACTAAATTCGGTTTGTACTGTGCCATGACGGTCGATTGCAGATGGGCCATGCCGAGCTTATATTAACGTGCGTTGAAAATAAAAGCTTATCTCCTTAACTTGTACAGAGCGCCATCTATTATCAATATGTTTAACTAACAAGACAGCTGCCACGTTATTTAGTTTCAATCGATGTGCAAATGTAATCCATTATGAAAATCAATCAAACCGGATACTATTCGATTACAATAATATGTGTAATATTCATACTAGTTGATGTTATTTTTTACATAATTTCTTCCTGTCTGACTCTGTTTCCGAATCTCGCAATTAATTATATGAAAGTAATTTAAACTATTTCTAATTCTGTATATATTATTTACACAGGCCATATTTTAAATAGTCGCGCAGGCGACAAGCCTTCAATGAAATAAAATTCTATATATTAATACGTGAAGCAAAAACTTTGTTCACCGATTTTTACGAAAATTGCTCGGACGGAGAAGTATGAAATTTCACGCACTCAAAGTTTATATAGAGAAGGGGAGCAGAATACTAAAAACATTACACACACTACCATGTATTCGACGCACACACACACGCAAAGTTGTGTTGTAAAGTCTGTGGTCAAATTGAGAATAGATTACAGATTAACTAGCTGACTTGGAAGACCTTGTTCTGCATTTTCGAGTAGTCAATCACATCGACTACTGTGACATCTATGGGGTTATGATCACTTATCGAGATAAAAAGTACTCCATCTCTCAAGTTGGATCAAACTGCGCACAATGTGCAAAATTTGATTAAAATCGGTTCAGTAGTTTAGGAGTTCATCGCGGACATACAACGTGATATGAAATGTTTATATATAGATTAATATTGTTTGTCTTTACTGGCTTCGTTTATTACAAATATATATGGTCGAATTTCAACCACTGGGCGACCATTACTCTTTATAAAAACATACACATACACTTTTATGTACATGTCTATGTTGGATGTGCGTGTTCATCTGTAACTAAGAAAAATTATGTAAATATTTTTACCCGTTTTTTTAGCTTTCTTCAATACAGATTTACTACTATTGGTAGTAACGTGATGTTACATAGCCCAAAGCCTTCCTCAGTAATTGCCTATCAAATACAAAGATAATTTTAGAAATCCTACAAGCAATTCCTGTGATTACCGCGTTCAAATAAAGATTTCCTAGTAATATTGGTATATTTAGATAGAACACGTATAAATAAATACACACGACATTTAGATATGTTACACTCGACACGGCGCATTATATACCCGAGGTACTGTCAGGAGTCACTAGACGCTCTGTCGTTTGTTCTGACGGGACAATCAGTCAGAATATGAATTTCTATAACAAAGGAGTGCGTAGGTAGTGTTGTAACGAGTATACAGAGGTAAATTATAGCGATGATGGAGTAAGCAATACTCAGTGGGAACGAGCCGCGGTTTATTCCCACTTTATTGTAATCAAACACCAAAGAAAAATAATTCTTAGGAAACCATACCTTCACCGTGCTGATGTCGTCTCTATCCTGACTATCTTCGAGAATTTTCCAGGACTTGTAATACTTTAACTACTCGTGTGTCTGGAAATTGTTTTTAACAAGACCGTATCTCGTTTAAATCTTTATCAAAATGATATGATTTCATTAGAGCGTGTCTCCAAAGCGGAGTTAGTATGCTTCTACCAAATTCGGGCATTTTCCAGGCATTGTGATACTTTCACTACTCGTGTTTCTGGTAATTGTTTTTAACAAGACCGTATCTCGTTTAAATCTTTATCAAAATGAAATGATTTCATTAGAGCGTGTCTCCAAAGCGGAGTTAGTATGCTTCTACCAAATTCGGGCATTTTCCAGGCATTGTGATACTTTCACTACTCGTGTTTCTGGTAATTGTTTTTAACAAGATCGTATCTCGCTTAAATCTTCATCAAATTGAAATGATTTCATTAGAGCGTGTCTCCAAAGCGGAGTTAGTATGCTTCTACCAAATTAAACAATTACCAGAAACACGAGTAGTGAAAGTATCACAAGCGATGATAGTTCAATGGTAGTGTGTACGACTTCGCGTCATGGGACGTGAGTTCGAATCCAAGCACCTACAATGAACTTGAGCTTTCGGTGAAGTAAAACATTGCGAGGAAATCATAGCATGGTGGTAGGGCTTTTTCTAATGCCCGCCTAGGTAGCCACCACCCTCAAGTTGTACACTTGCCACCAAATACCAATAGGTGTGGTCCGGCAGCTGCACTTGAGAGCCAGTTCCTCCACAAGTTTAACGTGTCTACCAACTTGGGCCGTATCGTCACTTAAGATCAGGTGAGATTAAGGCCATAACGCTAAACCTTAAGTATAAAAAAAAGAAAAGTCCTGGAAAATGCCCGAATTTGGTAGAAGCATACTAACTCCGCTTTGGAGACACGCTCTAATGAAATCATTTCATTTTGATAAAGATTTAAGCGAGATACGGTCTTTCTATAAACACCTTATGAAAAAACATCTCACATACTGTGTTTTTCAAAATATCCAAGTTATTTATTTATAACTGTAGAAAATATAACAATCGGTAATCAGATAAAAACTACAGGAAAGATAATAGACTAAAGCCCAAATACGTCCAAACGCATTGCTGAAACTGCGACGCATTATGAATTACTTTAATTAAGCTAGATTTCATTAAATACCGCCATATTTGAATACTGGAAATCTCTACAAACTGGTCACTCCCTATTTTAGACTGAGTAAGACAAGTAACAGTTTTTTTAGGTAATAGTGTCAGGTTTTATAATAAAGTCCCAAAGTACATTACTGAATTGCCGGGCAGTAGGTTCAAGAACCATGTCAAACGGGTTTTGATATCAAAAGGCTATTATAGGGTAGATCAATATGTCAGCGATCGTGATGTCTGGAATAGATGCCCCTCTCTGTACATCCGCTAATAACTACTGTAACACATTAAATTATTGTATATAAGCATATGAATAAGAATTAAAAAACAAATAAGATGCATATCGAGTTTCTTGCCGGTTCTTCTCGATGGCTGCGTTATTTTCCGAACCGGTAGTAGTTTTGACGTTCATAAGCGCCTTCGCAGGGCCTACATTGAATAAAGATTTTTGATTTCATTTTGATACTAGCTTTTATCTGTGGCTTCGCTCGCGTTAATATTGATTTCGTCAAAGAAATCGGATGACGTAATAAAAACTTTCATACAAAATTTATCGCTCTCTTTAGCCAATTTTCAATAAGTTTTTCGCGAGAAAAGTATCCTACACCCATTTATCTCTATACCATAATTCATCATGATCTATTCAGCGCTTTAGGGGTGAAAGCGTAACAGACAAAACGATTTTCCTTTAAGAAAAGCAAGTTTCAATCACCGTGTTAAGCGGGTTTTGATCTAAAAACTATATAATAGGATGGATCAATATAGGAACAGCCCTCTGTGTGCACCTGGAAGCTTTAGCGTAATGGCCCAGTTAGACACGCTAAACCTGTGAAGAAACTGGCTCTCAATTGCAACTGCCGGAACACACCTAATGTTATTTAGCGGCAGATTTTCAACTTGAGGGTGGTAGCGAGCCAGGAGGACATTATAAAGAGCCCTACAACCATGCTATGGTTTCCTCACGATGTTTTCCTTCACCGAAAGCTCTAGCTCATTGTGGATTCGAATTCTCGTCCCATGACGCGGCGTTCCTACACACTACCACTGAGTTATCATCGCTACAATTATTGTAATCATTGTTGGATATGCGTTTGTATTTTAAATTAATAAAATAGTCTATTTACTTGTATAAATTAAAATGTCAGTATTTTGTTTATTTAAATATATTTTAGAAACACAAGAATATATAATAATAGAGCTGCACGATGTCCTGCGACGGACAATCAATTTTCTCGCAATTGAAGGCACTGGAACAAAACGAATCGACTCGGTTCAGTTCGCTTTCACTCAAATCGACACCAAATTTAATATTACGAAAATTACAGAGTTACGAACCAACTCATTTCGGAGTTTTAACACACTTATATCAGCTGTACTTCACAATGATGCCTCAATTGTAGAGTATATGGATACCGCCTCGATGCAAGCCATTTTAATTTGTTATTTTAATAAGTCTTATCATTTATTTTTTTGATGGTATCTCTTCAATATTTCTATTCATTATTTGTTGAAGAACATCCCTTTCTTTCTACGGAGTCGAAATAATCCTACTTGGTTACACGATACAATATGCCATCACAATAAACATACTATCATTTGAGATACTCGATGCATGTTCATTCAAATCCCTGCAACAAACCGGTATTCTCTAATACCCGGTTGGCTAGATATCATCCTACGAAACTGTAAATGTGTGGCCTATAGCTTTATATCTTGGGCCACGTCGTTACTTTACTTCAGGTGAGAGTGTCGCCATAACGCTAAACGTTAACTATAGAAATAATATTGTGTAATCTTGTGTTTGTCTGTTAATTTTATTGGCAGGAACAATGTTGATACAAGTAAATCTTTGAAAGTTTGTGGTTTGAATCTTGAAAATAAACGTTTTTCACATGGGCAATTATATGTGGCATGTTCACGGGTCGGAAGTCCAATTGCGTTGTTTGTATTTGCGCCTGGTAATAAAACAAAAAATGTGCTTAACTGAAGAGTACAACCGATGCACCCAAATACATAAACAATATAGAATAATTAAAATACTTGATTGTTTACATTTATATTTTTCCTAATAAAAAAATTGAATTAAATAAAATCCAAAATCTGCTTATTTATTGCCTCTAAGGCGGAACAGAGTTCACCGGGTCAGCTAGTTAGAAATAAAATAATGAATGATCATTGGAATTGATATAATGAACAGCATTAAACCGTCTACAAATAATTCCGCACCGTATCGTCATGGTCCCATGTCGATACGGTCAGTGGTTTTGACCTATTTGCGTCTCAAACAAACATCGTTTTCATTATATATATATATATATAAAGAATATCGAATGCACCAGACACAATTATAATTATTATCGTTCAATCCAAAGTTACGTCGTGTATAAGTATTTCGAAGTTCGCAAATGTTCTCGATGAAGTGACACAGAAGAAAGACGTCTACGACAATTCATTTGTAGGGAGATATTGAAAAACTTTTGAATGGATCCCGGTCCATCAGCGGAACCCTTGTTAAGTGTTCGATGTTTTTATTGACGGGAAGTTTTTCTTATATCTTTATTATTTTTATGACGGTGAGGAACGGAAAAATGTTTTCGTATGAATATTGTCTCATCGTGGATTTAGTGCCGCGTTTATTTTAATACCTTATCGTATATTTAGGATACGAAGTGCCGAGTAGTGTTTTTTTGAGATAACAATAATAATCCAATCAATAATAATGTCAGGATGAGATACGAACTTCTTAGCAAACCACGGATTCACCGTAAGGGTGCCGGGTACATCGGAAAACCTAATCATTGTGGCAGAGAGAGGATAACACGAGAGTGTCTGAGAATTGCGACCCCGATGTAGGTTTAAGGAGCCTCTTTGTCGATGACCGTCAACGGTCTCAGATTCACCACTCGTGCCTCACTCCACCGAGTGTTAACCATTCCCGATAATGATTCACAGCAAAAATACCAAAAAACAGTGTCAATAGTAAAGAAATATAAATCATACGGCCCTTCGGTAATGTTCCAGCTACGCACGATGAATACGCCTCAAGCGCCAAGCTTAGACTACATCCAAAGCGACTCTTGCATCGCGCTTTATACTAATCGGCGTAATAAACTACCCTCCTATAACTGTATTCTGCCATAAAACACAAGGCTATAGAGTTTTCGTGGCGGGAAGTCGGAAACACCTATATGTATAATATATATTATACATACATACATACATAATATCACGCCTCTCTCCCATATGGGGTAGGCAGAGACCACATCCTTCCACTTGCTACGATCCTGACATATATCTTTCGCTTCTTCTACTCTCATAAGCACCTTCATACATGCTCTTCGGTTACGGGTACTTTTGAATGTAATGGTATATTTTTCTGGAGAAATATTTATTTTAAGACTTTTATTGATATATAAATACCACTTGTATATACTTTATAGGTTTAGCATTATGTACACAGAATCACCTGACATTAAGTAACGTTGTGACCCAAAATGATGGATACACTAAAGCCTGCTGGAGGGTCTGGCTCTCAAGTGCATCAGCCAGAACACATCTAGAGGTATTTGGCGGCAAATTTTCAACTTGGAGGTGGTAGCTAGCCGACTGGAAGAAGTGTGAAAGCTGTCCCTGAGATCTGGTAACACTGGAGCTTGGAGAGTCGCCGTGGTGCGTTGTAGTAGGTAGCGTTGGGTGATTAGCACCCAATGAGTTACCACGAGCTCCTCTCGTCTTGACCTGAGCTTGGGTAATGCGTTTGAGTTTGCGCGTCGCTACGCGGAAGTCCGTAAAGAATAGGATATAAAACACCATATTAATAACAAAACGCAACACGCCGATACTTCAAACTCTACTCTACTCTACTACAATGGACTTGAGCTTTCGGTGGAGGAAAACATCGTGAGGAAACTATGGCATGGTGGTAGGGATTTTTCTAATGCCTCCTGGCTAGCAACCACCCTCAAGTTGAAAACCTGCCGCCAAATACCAATAGGTGTATTCCGGTAGTTGCACTTGAGAGCCAGATCCTCCACAGGTTTAGCGTGTCTTCCAACTAGGGCTGTATCGTCACTTAAGATCAGGTAAGATTATGGGCGTAACGCTAAACCTTAAGTATACAAAAAAGGACCAGAGGCAGCGCACACACTGTTACTAAACCAATCATTTGTCTATTTCTAGGCAATTGTCTGGTGATAGCAGCGGTTCTGTGCTCGTCGAAATTGAGGAGTGTCACCAACCTGTTCATCGTGTCGCTGGCAGTCGCTGACCTGCTGGTGGGCGTCGCCGTCCTGCCTTTCTCTGCCACTTGGGAAGTCTTTAAGGTATATTTCCACATGAATGAACGGAAGGACGTGAATCTATATCATTCGGGATGTACTTTGATACCAGTATAGAGGTTGAGAGCCAGTGCTTCCGGTAGGTTTAGCGCGGACGCCATTTCCGCCTAAGCCTTTCGCCGCTTCCAGGTAGGTGATGGTGATAGAACGAGATCGTAAGGCAGTTCATCTCGCAGTGGTTTTTTTTTTATACTTAAGATTTAGCGTTATGGCCATAATCTCACCGGATCTAAGTGACGATATGGCCCAAGTTGATAGACACGCTAAACCTGTGGAGGAACTGGCTCTCAATTGCAGCTGCCGGAACACACTTATTGGTATTTGTCGGCAGGTTTACAACTTGAGGGTGGTAGCTACCACTGAGCTATCAGTGTCATTTGTTAACTTACTTCGAATATCCGCATCACTGCACTATATTTATTTTTTAATTCGCTTATATTTTTCTAGTTGTCCATAACAGTTGGTTTACCAAATGTAATAGTTAATAAGTCTAACCACAGTGCTATCTATAGAGAGCACGAAAATACCCAATGGCCAGCTGATCTATGTGATATTATAAAACGGAAACGTTTGTCTGTTCGTTTGATCGCGCTAATCTTATGTATAGGTATTTGATAGAGTAAACCTTGAGCAAGACTCTATGATATTTAACATCACGCTACCTCCAATAGAGGTAAAGCTGTAATAAAATAAATTACAATTTTGAAGTCGCAGGCACATATATATATATATATATATATATTAATTTAATGATATTTAATGTTTGTAAGTAGAGTTAAAAAAAACAGCTATATACATATAACTGTATTCCGGCAAACGCATTTGAGAGCCAGCCTCTCGTGACCACCATCTTAGGTCACAGCGTCACTCAACATCAGGTGAGAATGCGGCCATAACGCTAAACCTAAGCCATAGAAAAGAATCCCGAAATACCGAGATGCACATTATCCCAACTCCAATTGGCATCTTCTGTGTTCTGGTGGTATTTTAATAGTACCGCTTCTTAATAGTGAGTGAAACCTTCGGAGCGATCTCTGTGTAACGTCTCTTCATCGCTTAAAGTTTTCGGTATTTAGCAAACAGCCGCACAAGCCGCTGAATGTAATTTTTTTTCCCCTCAGACTTTTGCAGACGTAACTGTATACAGTTTGGTACAAGTTACAAGCGTATCGTGACTACGTATATGAAATACACAACAGAACATGATCTTTTGAATAGTGTTTGATTTTAATTGTCGCTTATTAAGAAAATGTTTATGGACCGTTTATTTTGAAAGTGGTGTAAGTCCATTTTTGAGAAAAATGAGATATCACGTACTTCATGCTTAATTTAATGTAATTTTTTTATATATAACTAGTCCGTGTTTCATTTCTCAAAAAATCCAATGTTTTGTACAACTTAAAATCGGTCGGTAAAGGAAATTGCATTATCAACAAATATAGTATTTTTAGTAATTTTCTCAAAACAAAAGAAAATGAACTTACACCACTTTCAAAATAAACGGTCCATATATTGATAGATTTAAAAAAAACAGTAGTTTTCACTGTTACAATACTTAGCGCTAGGGCGACGCGGTGATTGCATGCTCGGACCCTCGTCGCCCCAGGAAGGCGACAGATGGCCGTGGGGTATTAGTGGTTATTCCCGGCGCTTGGCGCTGGGTGAGTCCCACATACCCCTCTCAGTCGCCCCGGGCTGAGAGAGATGCATAAATACATTTCGCCACGATAAAATAGACATAATCTTGCTCTGATCCTCACAAGCCTAACAAAAACACATAAACCATATATGAAAGGTTCTATCATAAAGTCCCATCACGAAATTCGTAAACTGCAATTAAAACATTCTTTAAACTATCGCGTATTATATGCATTATAATATAGATATTAGAAATGGGTCTAAAACGCGACTTACTTTTAATAACTGCTCGACGTTTGGACCCGGTTACACAGGCCGTGGTCACGAGCCGACTAAAGTGCTGGGGTGAAAGTAACATTACTCGGTAGTATTTTTACAGTCAAGGTTTAGCGTCGTGGCCATAATCTCACCTGATTTAAGTGACGATGTGTTGACGCTAAACCTGTGGAGGGACTGGCTCTCAAGTGCAACTGTCAGAACTGCTGTATTTGGCGGTAGATGTTCAACTTGAGGGTAGTTTTAGTTAGCCAGGCGAGCATTAGAAAAAGTCTTACCAACATGCTATGGTTGTATCACGATATTTTCCTTCACCAAAAACTCAGGTTCGTTGCAGGGATTTGAGCTTACGTCCCTTGACGTGGTATCCGCACATAATACCAACTTAGTGGTGTGATTATGTGTATCAGTTGAGTTAAGAACGTTCGATGATGTGGGAGACTGTGTTCCTGTGTTTCCTTTGTTCACATGACCTAACACGCTATCTTTTTTTTAACCTGGTGTTAAGTACAGTGCAATCCAGAACAGCGGTGACTGACAATGATCCAAAATTCACAATCAGTCACCGCTGTCATGCCGGCCTGCTAAGATATCTTTTCACGCCTCTTTTGAGGGACCCTATGTCATAGGAGGGTGGGAACACGCTGACCGGAAGACGGTTCCGCAGCTCTACGGTACGACATAAGTTTGAATCAGCAAACTTTTTAGTTTCAAAAAAAATATGTATTAATATATTGATCGCTTATAAATTGCGCTACACGCAACCGATTCAGTCGATCGCGCTGCTCCAAATACGAACTTCCTGCCACAGTTTTATATAAACCTAGCAAATACCTAACCACATGTATATATAAAAAAAAAACTGGATGAGTAGAGCAGGTAAAATTGAGGATTGCGTGTTCAATAGAAATATTGTTTGCATGTTATCTATACGACCTCCTAACATGTCCAAAACGTGCTTAAGTGACGAACTTTTGTTATACTGAGAAACGTATAGTATACAATGTAATATTATAAAACAGAATAGTTTGTTTGTTTGTTTATTTGTAGGCGCTAATCTTAGGAACTACTTGTCGGATGACGAAAATTCTTTTTCTATTTTATAGAGCAATAATGTATAGTATGCATAAGCAATCCGTTATAAGGCCTGTCATATTGTGTGGATAAGAATGTTGGGGTAGTAAGAAGATGGATAAAAAACCACTGCATTTAGTAGAGATGCGAATGTTGAGATGGATGTGTCTCGTGACCAGAATGGATAGGATCAGGAATGAGTATGTTAGTAAGTTTGAAAAAGTGGCGGCAGCGACAGAAACGATGAAAGGGAATCGTTTGTCTTGGTATGGACATGTTTTGAGAAGAGACGAAAGGCATGTGACGTAGAAAGTAAGGACTATGAATGTTGAGGGATGGAGAGGGAGAGGACGTCCAAAGAAAAGATGGGTGGAGAGTGAGAAGGAAGATAAGAAGGCAAAAGGGGTGAATGAAGATATGGTGACTGATAGAGAGGTCTGGAAGAAAAAGACATACTGCGCAGACCCCAAATAATAAATTGGGAGCAAGACGATGGTGATGATGATGATGATGGTGATGATGCTGATTAACAGATAATAAAATAAATAAATTATAAAATGACATATTAGTTCCATGCGAATGAACGAACGACGTCGCTCACATCAAAACTACTGCACTTATCGAGATGGGACTAAGACAGTTCGATGCGAAAATGTTTCTAGACGAATCTAATCCAATACTTAGTTCTTGCCCATCGTAACGTGAAGATGTCATGTAATATTAAAATCATAGTCGTGGCATACTTTATTATCACTATATAGCAATTTACGCGGTGATAACTCATATTGAGGTTTACCATACAGCTTTCTATTCCATAAAACGAAAGGTTTTTTTTTGGAATAGGGTGTTTTAATTTCAATAAACCTTTACATACATTATCACAATGTTATTGTATTTCTATGAATATATAGGAACTCTGTATTAGTAATTTTAATAATATCATGTTTATATAATATATATAGAATCCAGAAGTGAAATATATTAAAAAAAAAATACAAAAACTTAAACACCTATTGTTTATGTCCAATCAAATTGAAAATAGCTGACAAAAAAATACCCTCCCTTAGAGACTGATAATTAACACAAATTGTACTTACAGAGAATACACCGATTTACCTATAATTAGCACTATTACATTTATAAAACACTACACAAGTCGCGCCGAACACAACCGTACGCTAAAGGAGCTAAGAAATAACACAGGCGTTGCTAATTTTTTTAAGGAACCTTCACTGTTAGCCTGAGAGGCTTTTACAGTTTCACCGTAGTAGAAGGGCGAGCGCGGAAAATGCTCAAGGCCGAAACCCACACGCTCCAAGAACAGCTCTCGCTTTATACAGAGTTTTGGTGGTGGGTAGTCCGGAACACCTAACTATATATTTTTTTATACTTAAGGTTTAAGCGTTATGGCCATAATCTCACCTGATCTTAAGTGACGATGCGACCCTAGTTGGTAGACACGCTAAACCTGTGGAGGAACTGGCTCTCAAGTGCAGCTGCCGGAACACACCTATTGGTATTTGGCGGCAGGTTTTACAACTTGAGGGTGCTAGCTACCCAGGCGGGCATTAGAAAAAGCCCTACCACCATGCTATGGTTTCCTCACGATATTTTCCTTCACCGAAAGCTCAAGCTCATTGGAGGTGCTTGGATTTAAACTTACGTCCCTTGACGAGAAGTCGTACACACTACCACTGGGCTATCATCATCGCTTCAAAATATATAATAATATCAAGTTATTTGGGGTCGGCGCACTACGTTTTCTTCTTTCACAAATCTTCTTCTTCTCTTCATTCACTCTGTTTTCTTTTACCTCATACTGCACAGACTCTATCCATCTCTATTTAGCCTTCCTCTTCCTTTCCATTCTTCAAACATTCATATCAATTCCTTTTCTCACCACATGTGTTTCCTCCCTTCTCATGACATGTCCAAACCAAGACAAACGATTTCCCTTCAACTGCTCTACCACTGACGCCACTCTCAAACTTCCTCTAACACACTCCTTCCTAACTTTGTCCATTTCGATTCCTTACGTTTACGCGAATATTACTCATCGAAATAAAACTAATTTAAACGGATTTTATCGCGGTTATTTATTAATTTTGATCCCGTCGTTTCGAAAGTTTTTCAGCCTTCGTGCTCACGGGGCGGACTGAGGTGTAGGTTGTCCGGAAAGTTAATGGTACTGTGTCTACCTTCAGTTTAAGTTTTAACTTTGTTAATGTTCCAATCTACGCAGAAAGAGCTCACAAGGTCTTGAGGTCTGGCAAATTGGTCTTTCGGGTTAAGATTTAAATAAATGTATAATCGGATCCCAGGCTTGTGCGAGCTTCCAACTATTATTTGTATATCCATTATAATATTTCTTTATAAGAGGAGATAGAAGGAAGCCATCTTTTGAGTTGTTTACAAATGTTTTTCTCTAAATATATTCACGCGGTAAGTAAAAACACATGTACAAAAAAATGTCGATAATAATTTTGGATCATACAATTGGGTTCTGTATATTGTTACGTAGGTACGTAAGGTTTACCTTATATTTTTTTTAAAAGGGGGCATAATGTAGGTACGTTAGCATATAACTGTTATATAATGAAATAAATAATTATCCATTTTCACACATACACAGTAGGTACACTTACAGTACGCTTGTTACGCTTTCACGATAAAATCACTGAACCGATTGTCCTGAATTTTGGCATAGAGTTAGATAGGAACCTGGAGACGGTGATAGTTTACTTTTTTAGGTCTTGTAACTCCACACATCTGTCTTAACATGAAAATTTCTGCTGCATACAATCGACACTCATCTCTCTTCTTAGTAGCCCAGCATTCTGATCCATTGTCGTTTTGATCCACGTTCTACCCCTGTTTAAATGTTATAACGACCATAGAAAATAAAGACTGTGCAAAAAAACGAGCACTTTAGATTTACAATTATGGTGAACGTTATGGCGAGATTGCCTGATCTTAAGTGACGATACGGCCCGAGTTGGTAGACACGCTAAATCAGTGGAGGAACCGGCTCTCAACTGCAACTGCCGGAACACACCTATTGGTAATCGGCGGCAGATTTTCAACTTGACGGTGGTAGCTCGCCAGGCTGGCATCAGAAAAAGTCATACTGAATACTTTAAAAAATTTGGAATCCGGCATGATTAGATGGCATGGTAAACTATTAATACCTATTGACGGCGGGCACAATTTTTGGATTTCACTGTACACTCACTTGGCGGGGCTTATTTATACACTAACGGGATCCTAAAATATTTAGAATATTTAATAGGGTTCATTTAGAACGGGCGCAACGTCGCGTCGCGTCCGGGAGGAATCGGTTATAGTAATTAGACACTGAAACCTGCCGGCGAGCAGACATGCCTCTAAGAGAAGGGTGGAAAAATCCAGTACATTTAAATACCGGCCCAATCTCCCCGATATTAAGTTATAATTCGCTTTTAACGATAACGTAGCACTGTCACGAGCGACAATCAACGCTGCCTCGTCGACTATAGGAGTTAATTTTCACTGTAAATGAAGATTAGTGGGCTACGTTCTCGGTTTAAGGAATAAAGAGCTTATTGTGTCGACGATAGAGTATAATTCGTCTTATAAATTCAAGACGCAGACTATTATTTCACAGTGAAATAGAAAAACGGGTTCCTCTCAGCGGTAAATGGCTATTTTCATAAGCTTTTGTCTGTATCATTGTTTAAAATAGATGATAATGTTGGAGATTATATATATTTTAATGTAATATTAAACTCGCCCACTTTTCAATAGAAGTACCGCAATTTAAACAACCACATAGTAAAAAATATTACCCTATTGTGTCCGCGGCTCCGTTCGCGTGGAACTGAAAATTTATTGAATCATTTTCATTTATAAAAACTTATATGTATAGCCTATGTTACTCAGGACAAATGCAGCATTCCAGTTAAGGTTTAGCGTTACGGCTATAATCTCACCTGATCTTAAGTGACGATATGCCCCAAGTCGTTAGCCACGCTAAACCTGTAGAGGAATTGGCTCTCAAGTCGCTTCAAAATTATGTGGACAGTAAATGAGAGGAATTCATTCGCAGCGTCTGTCTTCCTATCAAGTTACAATTTGGGCGTGTCGAATAACAGACTGAATAGATATGTGTGTCATACATACGGACGTACCACCGACGGTCTCGTCTTTACTTACCACCAGGTGGTAACCAAGTGGTAACACCAGGGTGGGAACACTTGAACTTTGTATAAAACTTTTATTGCGTTGCCAGATTTGTTTGACAAAATCAAGATTAACGCGAACGAAACTGCAGGTGAAAGTTAGTAAAAAAGAAAGTTAGCCATCACACTCAACAGGTGTGATACATTACATATGAAAATTTAATCAAAAAATATACGAGCTTGACCACCAATACAAGTTGTACAACAAAAATACATTACATAAATACGTTAATCGATAATATTGTGATAAGGTATACTAATAATTGTTATTTAACGAAAACACCCGGCCCTAAATAGCCCTTCAACCGCAAAACTGCGAGTGTAAATCGGGCCCGTCGGACCCTTGGCCCGACGCTTTGACACAACAAACACACGGTAATGAGGTGTCGACTTGAGTAGGGCTTACAATGAAGTTACAGTTTACAGTCATTCGCAGGATCGTAATTGTGTAAATACTCGCTTTAACCAGCGACTTCGCTCGCGGTAACGTAGATTCTGTCGACTTGATAATGTTTGATGTGTAACATCGATAGGTGCGTCTTGGCGGTAAAATCCTTCCACATAACGTGACGGTAAACGGCAGGACACACATTTGCCGTGACAGCAAGCGGCGAGATGCTTTAGCGTGCTTATTGTGTGTGTGTATACTTGGTATACGTGACGACATATAAACTAAAAATAATAACGTCATCAACGTTAAATTATTGTATCATTTTTGCCATTTCTCTCATACATATTACTCTTACTTAACTATTTAGGCACTTAATTCCACGGAAGCTTTTAGAAAAATGGATGTTTTTTGTTTTACTTTTTTCAATACTGCCTTGCCCGTATTGATGATAGCGTGATGTTAAAAAGCCTAAAGGCTCCCTGAATGATTGCTGTATGAAATGGCAAAATATTTATTTGAAATCCAACTAATAGTCCCTAACACGTTCAAACAAACAAACAAACTTATCCGCTTTCTTTAGTATTAGTATAGGTTTTGATTAATTAGCTTTTATTATCGAAACTATATTGTTTTCTTTATTGGTTTACTCTATATATGTTCTTTATTAATTATTATAAATTGGAGTGTCAACTTAATTGTACCACGTCTGCGGGGTGTCCCGTGGAGGTCAAATTTTTTCCACAGTTTTTCCTTTATAAAAGCTACGCTATATCTTTTCTATACGCCTCAGAATGTGTCTGGTAAACATAGGTTTAGTAGGAATGTGTCATGATTCGTGAATTATAGTCGGTTTGATATTCAAGGTATGAAAGTGTAACAGACAAACTCAAATGGCTTTTGTAAAATTAGTAACGATTTTCAGTAAGAGATATTTATCGCTAAACATAAATTACTATGCTCATAATTTGCGAAGTGCCATAGAGAGAGTACCTGTTAATAAACCTGTTATATTTTTTTGTTTCGTTATATCATGTTTCGGAATCATTATCCGACTGTTATAAAGCGATGATAGCTCAGTGGTAGTGTGTACGACTTCGCTTCAAGGGACGTGAGTTCGAATCCAAGCACCTACAATTAGCTTGAGCTTTCGGTGAAGGAAAACATCGTGAGGAAACCATAGCATGGTGGTAGGGCTTTTTCTAATGCCCGCCTGGCTAGCTACGACCCTTTAGTTGTAAAACTGCCGCCAAATACCAATAGGTGTGTTCCGGCAGCTGCAATTGAGAGCCAGTTCCTCCACAGGTTTAGCGTGTCTACCAACTTGGGCCGAATCGACACTTAAGATCAGGTGAGATTATGGCCATAACGCTACACCTTAAGTGTAAAAAAAAGGGAACAGTCTGCCATGATAGTGATGAGGTCGAAGAGTTGCTCATCGAAACCCTGTTAATAAGTAGTCGACGCCGGGTTTTTTAAATAGTATTGGTACAATATACCGTGCTGCGATAGAAAAAAAATCGATTACTGACTTTTATCATCAGTAAAATGTATTTTTTTTTTAATGTACATTGTTTTTATAGCGGACTAAAAAGTACAAATTAAAATATTGGAAACGAACAACGCAAAGATGTAAAACTACAAACGTGCAACATTTTATATATATATATATATATATATATATATATATACAATTATTTTATACTTTTTAGGGTTACGCGAATGAAATTGCGTTATATTATCTTGATTATAACATTTTTACAAACAAACATATCATCTTACCCTGAATTATGAACAAACTGAGAATCTATTACTGTTCGAGATTCAGAGAGAACTGGGTTCAATACTTAACCTTAATAATTAGTTCATTATTTTCATTGTTAATTTAAACTTCAATATTTTAATGATTAGTTGTATAATTTCATTACTTCTATTCCATTATTATTATTATTACATACATACATACTATCGCGCGTCTCTCCCATAAGGGTAGGCAGAGACCACATCCTTCCACTTGCCACGATCCTGACGTACATCTTTCGCTTCTTCTACTTTCATAAGCACCTTCATACATGCTCTTCTGTTACTGCTACTTTTGACCTGGCCTTTCTCCAGAACGTTCTCGATCTGGTTGACATATGTTCGCCCACGTCGACCCTTACCAGCTTGACCATTCACACTCGCCTTGTAAATTTGTTTCGTCAATCTTCTTTCATCCATCCTCTCTACATGTCCATACCAATTAAGCATCCCTTTCTCTATCTTTGTCACTACATCCTCTATCACACCACAACGTTCCCTTATCACACTATTCCTTACTTTATCTATCATTCTTATGCCAGCTATACTTCTCAGACTTCTCATCTTTATTATTATCTTCATTATTATAATTATTATACATGTATATTTTATTTATTTATTTCTGTCTATATTTTATTTCATAGTTACCCACTGTGGTTGTGTAACGTGTTAATTAATTGACACAACATCTGTACTGCCACCTAAGACACCTAGTTCAGGCGGCAGCGTTCATATTCTGTGGGAATTAACATTATTATAGTTCAAGTACAGATATTTCAATGTAATTTGTATTGATAAGATTATTGCGCTCTTCATAAATAAATAAAATAAAAAAAAACACATTATAAAGTATTTAACTCATCTGGTTTAGCATTATGGCCATATCTCACCTCATCTTAAGTGACGATACGGCCTAAGTTGGTAGACACGCTAAGCCTGTGGAGGGACTGGCTCTCAAGTGCAATTGCCGGAACACACCTATTGGTTGAAATAAAACTAATTTAATCGGATTTTATCGCGGTTATTTATTGATTTTGATCCCGACGTTTCGAAAGCTTTTTAGCTATCGCGGTCACGGGGCGGACTGAGGTGTAGATTGTCCAGAAAAGTTCATGGTACTGTTAAATTAGTTTTATTTCAATGAATAATATTCGCGTAAACCTAAGAAATCATTACACCTATTGGTATTTGGCGGCAGGTTTACAGCTTGAGGGCGGTAGCTACCCGGGCGGTCATTAGAAAAAGCCCTACCACCGTGCTATGGTTTCCTCACGGTGTTCTCCTTCAGCGAAAGCTCTAACTCATTGTAGGTTCTTAGATTCGATCTCACACACGCTTACCACTGAGCTATCATCGCTCCAAAAAGTTACGTTTGTAAAAGTAAAATAAATTACTACCGTTGAACCGCAGATATGGATCTTCGGCGACGTGTGGTGCTCCGTGTGGCTAGCGGTGGACGTCTGGATGTGCACAGCGTCTATACTCAATCTCTGCGCTATATCGCTGGATCGGTACGTGGCTGTCACCCGCCCCGTCAGCTACCCCAGCATTATGAGCAGGAAACGGGCCAAAGCTCTCATCGCAGGTCTTTGGGTGCTGTCGTTCGTCATCTGCTTTCCGCCGCTCGTCGGTTGGAAGGACAAAAGGGTAAGTCGAAAGAGATGAACTCGTATTGCAATCATTTATATTTATTTATAATTACAATGTTTATTTCACATCCTGTAAGGTTCGTTCGAATCCTTGCTGCGAACTGGAACTTTTGACGGAGGAAAACCTCGTGATAAGAAAGAAAGAAAGATATACTTTTTATACGCTTTTTATTAACTTCACCTGTATGCTTGTTTGTATGTTTGTAACCGACTCCTTTGGGCGCGATTTTGACCCACTTTAAACATCCAGATTTCGTTCAAACTGTTAATAGTTATAAATGTTTTATCGACCGACATGAGTAAAGTGATTACCATATAATAATCTTAAAAGCACCCCATCCTTCTTTTATATAAAATACATTTTTTTTATTTACACTATTATCAATTTATATTTATTGAAATTTTGAACACTATTCTTCATTTATGTTTATATAAATTTTTAACTCTATTCATAATTTAAATTTATTAAAACTTATTTTCATTTTTTATAGTTGCAGTCATCTATAAAAGGCGTGTTTTTTTAGTTTTTTCTAACGATTATTTATTTTATTAGAACAACCATACAATGAAAACACAAAAAATTAGACAGAAAAAAAATAATTTGGAAAATTCAAAAATGCACTCCTCTTAACGTAATTATAATTGAATGACATAGAAGAAGATACATAGAAGTATTCATTTTCAATATAAAAAAGGTGTATATATAATTTTTTAATTCGATTCAGTATCATTCTTAGTAGAGCCTATTGAAAATTACTGTCTAATACAATGTCAATTAATTTAAAAATGAATCAATTCATTAGCAGTGAACAGCCTTGTTTGTATATGAATGTTGAATATAATCATTTTTAAATTAATTGGCATTGAATTACACCGTAATTTTCAATAGGCTATTACTCAGAATGATACTGAATCGAATGAAAAAAAAAATGGACTAAAAAGTGAAGTTTTGGGACGTTATCGTGACCACATACGTCATCCGCACGTACAGACAACCCGACGTCCTTCGAAATGTTTTTTAAACCAGTTTTTTTATACTGTCTAGAATAAGTTGAGTTTTTAAAAGTATCTACTGTCATACAAAAGTGTTCTTGTTGATATTTTTCAACTCATTTCATACCCAAAGTGCAACAAAGATCGGTTAAAAGCAATTTGAGCCGAGATAATTGCTGGACCTTGAGAGAGAGTAAAGCACTACTCAAACGCTTCGCATTATGAGACGTGCAATTGATATATTTTAAAAATGAAAAGAACAAAGTATGTCCTACTACTGACAAACCCATTCAGCAAAGTGTAGTACAACAGTGCCATAGCGTATCGTCACTTAAGATCAGGTGAGATTATGGCCATTACGCTAAGCCTTAACTATAAAAGATATATATATATATATATGCTCATAGATGTCAAATTTCCTAACTACTAATCGAGCTAGATAGAAAAATAGAGGAGTGTAAAACAGTTATTTCTTATAGCCCGATGAAGCTGATTTAAAAGAAGGCTGGACCCCGAATCCGCCTTGCCCCTGGACGTGCGAACTCACTAACGACGCTGGCTACGTGGTCTACTCCGCTCTCGGTTCCTTCTACATCCCCATGTTCGTGATGCTGTTCTTCTACTGGAGAATCTACAAAGCCGCCGTACGGACAACGAAAGCAATTAACCAGGGTTTCAGAACAACTAAAGGTGAGATTTGACAACTGCCGGATAAACTTTCTTGCGATATGGAACGCGATCGGTACAACGAATACTGGGTGAATTGCTATCCATGAAGAATGGCCAATGTCCAGACCTCTTCATAGGCCTTTTAGCAGCTGTGTGTACACTAGCTGGTTCTGAAACGTCACAAACGAATAGAGTTTTGAATGTCCATGATACAGGTCCCCACTGCTTCGCTTGCTTGTTGACTGTAGGCTGGCTGATCCCGGAATGCAATATACATGAGGTAGGTAACTGTAATATGGTGCTCTCAAGCGCGTGAGATGTTATTGCCATGTCCTATGAATACCGCAATGGTAGGAAGCACGGTTTTCACGATCTCAAAAAATGACACAAGTTAATGCTATTTGAATATGACATACAAAATCACTTAACGAATATTTTTTAATGGCTTTTAATTATAGAAGAAAAAGTGACATATTTACTTAATCTGTTATTGAAAACGATTGAGTCAAATTACTATAAAATATTAACTGATAATATGCTATAAGAAGCTAATTTGAAGCGATGATAGCTCAGTGGTAGTGTGTACGACTTCGCGTCTAGGGACGTCAGTTCGAATCCAAGCACCTACAATGAGCTTGAGCTTTCGGTGAAGGAAAACATCGTGAGGAAACCGTAGCATGGTGGTAGGGCTTTTTCTAATACCCGCCTGGGTAGCTACCACCCTCAAGTTGTAAACCGCCGCCAAATACCCATAGGTGTGTTCCGGCAGCTGCACTTGAGCGCCAGTTCCTCCACAGGTATAGCATGTCCATCAACTTGGGCCGTATCGTCACTTAAGATCAGGTGAGATTATGGCCATAATGCTAAACCTTAAGTATAAAAAAAAACAACGCCTGTGTTAATTGAAATTCAGTTGAAAGGTAAATGTTTTATACAGATTTATGTAAATTTTCTTATAGGTAAAGGCATGGGAAATCGGTTTGATGAAAATCGCCTTACACTTAGAATACACCGAGGCAGAGGATCCGCTCGACCGCACGGTTCGCCGCTGTCCACTGCATCAAACCATTCCACCAGCACGTCTCTTAGTGCGTCTCCTGAGAGACTACGAAGGTAAAGAATACATTTATACACATCAATCTGTAAAATGGCTAAAACTATTTGTATTTAATCAAAATGCCTGTTCAATTTTCCTATCTACTTTCATATTCGTCATTTCGTCGCCAAAAATATTTACGTGCATATATTATCATAAAAAAAAACGTTTCACCTTTAGTTTATAATAAAAAATACTTTGCCCCTTCATCACTCGCTTATTAAATACCTTTTAAATCAATTTATTACACTTCGAAGTTAATACGACTACGTGTTTGTTAACGACCTTATTCCTCGACTGTTGAACAAGAACTGACCATATCGTCGACGATATTCAAATGGGGTAGGGGGGGGGGGCAATGCATTTCCGGTGACAGATAAATAGAGAGACCCAAAAAATACCAAAGTGACAACAGGAAGCTCACCGAAGTTCGTTTAAACATTATTAAGACTACTACATGAAATCATCAAAATTGATTACAAAACTAGAAATCATGACAATATACGTACCCAAATTATGCGAGTATAATCTCGCTTTAATGGTGTTTAGGCATCTTTCGAGCCAATAAAAATATTTGTTAAATTATAGAGGCTTCCAATGTACTTCTAATTATCGATTTCAACCATTGTTTTTAGATTCTGCCATCAAATCATTACTGTCACTTTGCTGTGATTCTATACAATAAAATGTGCCTACATCAGCGTACATGTGAAACAAGTGAAACATCCTAAAGATACAATTTATACCCTCTCTTTCTCGTTCTATCTAGAATATATCTTTCTTCTCTTTCTTATATAAGGAAATATACGTAAACTACATGTATTCTTAAAGTTCTACTGTCTATTCTCATACACTTAACGAATTGCCGCCTAAAAAGGTTTAGTATCAAAACAATACATACTGATTTAATGACTTAAACAGATGTTTGAAGCGAAGATGGTTCATGGATGCGTCAATAGACTCGAGTTCGAATCCCTTCAAGGAGTCTGATCTTTCGACGAATATAAAACATGAAACCATAGCATCATCGTGGGTTCTTTTGAAATACCCCCCCGTATACTACATACTAAACCTATAAACGAGTTCCGGGAGTAACATTTAGGAGCCAGTCCCTCCAATAAGTTCAGCGTGTTACCAATCTTGGGCCATACCATCACTCAACATCAGATAAGAGGTTGAATATTCCATTTCCAGACACTCCAGTGCACGAAGAGCTCATGAAAAGGTGAAAATTTCTGTCTCGTACCCGTCGTCGGAACAAATATGCACGACGCACGAGAATTCTCGTTCCCCGAGTCGCTCCCCCAGTCCGTCTCTGTACGCGGTTCATTACGAGAGAGACGGTCGGGAGTTGACTGAAAGCAGGTTGCGTGTGCGACAATCACATCATCTGGCACCGGGACCGCTGTGTGATGAATGCGATGATAAACCTAGAACCACTAGAAGAATGGGGAAGAGAAATATAAAAGCACAAGTAAGTTATGATCCTTGGATTACCACTGCATTTTCACTGTTACACTTGTTTTTTTTTTTATATTTATAGGTTACGCCCACAATCTCACCTGATGTTAACCTAAGGATTGTCTTTCAAGTTTTTTTATATTTAAGGTTTAGCCTTATGGCCATAATCTTACCTGATCTTAAGTGACGATACAGCCCAAGTCGGTAGACAAGCTAAACCTATGGAGGAACTCGCTCTCAAGTGCAGCTGCCGGAACACACCTATTGGTATTTGGCGGTAGATTTACAACTTCAGGGTGGTAGTTAGCCAGGCGGGCATTAGAAAAAGCCCTACCACCGTGCTATGGTTTCCTCACGATGTTTTCCTTCGCCGGAAGCTCAAGCTCGTTGTAGGTGGTTGGATTCGAACTCACGTACCTTGAAGCGAAGTCGTACGTACTACCACTGAGCTATCATCGCTTCAAGTGCAAGTTTTTGGTTTCTGTCATGAAGGTAAACCGTCACAGCTTGGTTGTAGAGTTATTGCCCGACTGGTTAGCGACCACCTTCGGGGTTAGACTGCCGCAAAATAAAGATTCAGCATTAGCCTATGTGTTTCACCTTAGTGAACAAGAATCAACCATTTTTACTGAGGTCGGCATCATAATTGTAACACTCCTGGTATAGCAACTTTCCATATACGATGGTAATCATTTCCCATCAGATGAACCAATCTTATCTTACCAAATTATCTGATGCCAATCAGTTAATTACCGAGCATTCCGCAACCCACATGTTTTTGACATTTCTACCACCATTCAGTTTAAAATACCCCACTACAGCGATTTTTGAAGCGATGATAGCTCAGTGGTAGTGTGCACGACTTCGCGTCAAGGGACGTGGGTTCGAACCCAAGCACCTACAATAAGCTTGAGCTTTCGGTGAAGGAAAACATCTTGAGGAAACCATAGCATGGTGGTAGGGCTTTTTCTGATGCCCGCCTGGCTAGCTACCACCCTCTAGTTGTGAACCTGCCGCAAAATACCAATAGGTGTGTTCCGGCAGCAGCACTTGAGAGCCAGTTCCTCTACAGGTTTTGCGTGTCTACCAACTTGGGTCGTATTGTCACTTAAGATCAGGTGAGATTATGGCCATAACGCTAAACCTTAAGTATAAAAAAAAAACTACAGGATCACGCGGGCGCGACTTCGGTGTCACAGCTTCACGGTGACTCTTATTGAATCGCGAACTAAAAAGTTTGCTGAGCCATACTTATGTCGTATCGTGGAGCTGTGGAACCGGCTTCCGGTCAGCGTATTCCCACCCTCATATGACATAGGGTCCTTCAAAAGAGCCGTGAAAAGGTAGGTATCATTGTCAGTCACCGCTGTTCTGGATTGTACTGTACTTAACACCAGGTGCAGTACAGTCACTATGCTGAGCAACATAAAAAAAAATAAACTAACACTTATGGCAAGACTACATAAAGAGATATATTGATGATAAGTTTGCTTTTCTCACACCGTGAAATTGTGGGACCGTCTTCCTGCCAACCTATTCCCTCCTCACTATGACACTAGGTCCTTCAAAAGAGGCGTGAAGAGATACCTAAGCAGGCCAGTTTGACATCCGTGACTGACAGTGAATTCTGTGACAGTCGCCGCTGATTTGGGCTGTACTGTTCTTACCATCATGTCTAGTGTCACTTTGCTGATTATCACAAAAAAAAAGGAAATCTGATGCATTTGGTTCATACAAACACTTTTTGCTTAAAAACTACAATAAAATATAAGTGGATTTTAACGACCTCACCTTTGTAAGTTATATATTTTTTTATTATTGTTTTTAACTTTATAAATTGACTTAACGCCATTTGAGTATGTTTTTTTTTTTATTATTGTATGTCTACATTTATTGCATAAGTATCATTTTATACCAATATAATGTGTGCCTGTTATCTGAACGGTTACATTGTAATGCTATGTAAGAATTACCGATTTGTAGTTTTATTATATTTATGTACTCATTATGTTGGTACGCTAAATAAATATTAATTAAAATTATCGGAACTTGAGACATCCGCTTGAGGATGGTAGCTAGCTATGCTGACATTAGAAGCAACCCTATCACCATGCTATGGATTCATCACGATGTTTTTCCTTCACCGAAAGCTCAAGCACGTTGTCGGTGGAATAGGAACTCATGGTTCTTGACACAGAGTCATCCATAGTACAAACTGATGTTTCATAGCTTGAAATAACACAATGTGAGAATCTTATTCAGGTGTGATCTCTTATCTTTCAGGTAAAACGGTTCAGAATGGAAACTAAGGCTGCGAAAACTCTCGGCATCATAGTCGGTGGGTTTGTATTCTGCTGGTTGCCGTTCTTCAGTATGTACGTAGTACGTGCTTTCTGCGGTGACTGTGTCACTCCAATCGTCTTCTCCGTTCTCTTCTGGCTGGGATATTGTAACTCTGCGATTAACCCGCTAATATACGCATTATTCTCCAAAGATTTTAGGTAAGGCATCGTACTTTACGGTTTTAAATATCTTTTTTTTTATACTTAAGATTTAACGTTACGGCTATAATCTCAACTGATGCGGCCATGCGGCCCACGTTGGTAGACACGCCAAACCTGTGGAGGTACTGGCTCTCAAGGGCAGCTGCCGGAGCACATCTATTGGTATTTGGCGGCAGGTTTTCAACTTGAGGGTGGTTGCTAGCCAGGCGGGCTTTAGAAACAGCCCTACAACTATGCTATGGTTTCTTCACGATGTTTTCCTTCACCGAAAGCTCAAGCTCATTTTAAGTGGTTGGATTCTAACTCACGTCCCTTGACGCGAAGTCGTACACACTACCACTGAGCTATAATCGTTTCAAATAGCAAATAAAATGTTATTGATCAGTATTTTTGACTATTGTGTATAGGCATAGCGTAGATTAATGTAACTTAGGATCGGTGCAATGAAAATGAGCTTTCAGTGGAGAAAAGCGTCTTGATGTATTCACTGTCAAAAACCGGTAGCTTTTTCTAAGAGGCAATGCCTGCATTAGGTTCAGGTATGTTTACTATATTAACCCACATAACGTACCTATGTGATAAATTAACTATGCAGGTGACATATTTCACTAATCAGTTTATTTGGACCCCCCACAATGCTATCGTATATTTTCGTTACTACATTACTGGCGGGTAGCCGAAAAGTAATGCTTTATTAATTCATTCTATCAAATTACCTAAAACAAAATCTATAAGCGACAAAAAAACAGAGTATTCTTAAATCGTTACATAGACGATTTCCCGGTGATAACATATAAAGGAAAACGGAATCACTAACAAAGGATTGAATTGCACATACTATAAGGTCAGGGTGCGATGGGAACTGACGTGTCCTTTTGGGAATGAAGTCGCTAAAATAAATACAGACAAAAATAGGAAAATAGTCGTGCTTAAAAGCCAAATTGCCATTCCCAGGTTCGCGTTCAAACGTATTATATGCAAATGTTTTTGCGGCGGTGGCGGCGGAAGGAGAGAATCTGACGAGGGTTCGGCGCGAAGACCTAATAAGCCTACTCACTCTCATTCTTTGGAAGAGAACGACTCGCAGCACAACCATATGACTGCAGCAGAGAGGTAGGATACCATTAACGTTAGAGTAAGTTATTATTGCTTATGAAAGTTACACACTTTAAAGGGAGTTACAAGAGTGATATGCCTTTTTATACATAGGTTTTGCATAACGATTTCTTATGTTTACGCACGTGGATCGGAACTCTATGAATAACAAAAATTAAATTGAAGGTAGACACAGTAACGTGGACTTTTCTGGACAACCTACACCTCAGTTCGCCCCGTGACCGCGAACGCTGAAAAGCTTTCGAAACGTCGGGAACAAAATTAATAAATAACCGCGATAAAATCCATAGGATCTTGTGTGACGATACGGCCCAAGTTAGTAGAGTTACCTCTGGAGGAACTAGCTGTCAAGTGCGTTTACCTGTTGGTATATAGTTGCAGATTTTCAACTTGCGGGTAGGTTAGCTAGTCAGGCGGGCATTAGAAAAAGCCCCATCATCATGCTATGGTGTCTCAAGCTCAATGTAGGGGATTCTAACTCACGTCTCTTGACGCGGCGTCCGTACCCACTACTACTGAACTATCCTTACTTCAATTATTTGTGACCGTACCCCAATAAAATGAGAAAAAAATCATGCGTGCAGTTCACACGCGACAGAAGTGAAACATTGAAAACGTCATTAAAGTATTCATGTATTTGTATTGTGTTGTTATTAAAAATGAAATTATTATCTGTGTCTTTATTACAATCTGACATTCCTATTTTATATATTTCAGGTGACGTCACGCCATGCGGCGGCAAAACAATATACAGTTTCAATCAACCGTCGCATGTGTTTAATATGAAAATCGCTTCAAATATAATGTAATAAGTCAGCAGGAGAAAATATAATCAATAATATAATATATACACAGACAGAAATTGTATAGACGTGTTTAAATATCGCATATATAAAGTCAGTGTAACGCACCTCGAATTATTGTCATAGCCAAACATAGCGAAAGATTCGGTATTGCGTTTTGTTGTGGTGTGACCAGTTTCAGAAGAACCATAAGCTTTTTGGAGATCTATTATTTAACTGCTATGAATAAGATATCAGTGCAGTTCATATGTAAGTGGTTCCTGTTTTCAAGTTAAGTCGATGATAACTCAATGCTAGAAAAAACGGATTACTTTTGTACTTTTTTTTTTCTACTTAAGGTTTAGCGTTATGGCCTTAATCTCACCTGATCTTAAGTGTCGATACGGCCCAAGTTGGTAGACACGCTAAACCTGTGGAGGAACTGGCTCTCAAGTGCTGCTGCCGGAACACACCTATTGGTATTTGGCGGCAGGTTTACAACTTGAGGGTGGTAGCTACCCAGGCTTCACTATACTTTACAATGAACTAGAGCTTTCGGTAGAGGAAAATATCAAGATAAGCCGTTTTTTACGTGGTGATAAAAATCCGTTGACAGACTACGTCTCGAAAAGCTCGGGTTCATCGGGCAAATACCTACTTAAAGAATACACGTCGGGAAACACCTGTATTGCCAAAGACTGAAACAGCTTTTACACTTCTAGTCATTGTGATGTAACCTTAACATGGTGTGAAGACAATGTCTAATTCTCACCTTTTTTATAGCAAAAGTTTAGCGTTATTGCTATAAACTCACTTGATCTTAAGTGACGATGCGGTACACAGCTGTTTGATATTTGACGGTAGATTATCCAGAGTGATTGCTAGCCAGGCGGGTTTTAGAACAGCCCATACCACCATGCTACGGTTTCCTCGTCAGTTTTCCTTCACCGAAAGCTCAAGCTCATTGTAGGTCGATTCAAACTCACGCCTCTTGACGCGAAGTCGTACACACTACCACGGAGCTCATACTGTGAAGTTCAGTCGATAAGCGTCTGTAGGTGTGTTCCGGAAGCTGCACTGTGGGGAGTAGAGACCAGAAGCATCATCTCTGTGTGTGAAGAATTGTCCATAAAACGCGTCCACAAAGAATGGCGCTGCGATAGCCTATGATACATTTTAAAGAAAGCGTCACATATAATTAGATAAGGGGAAATAAACCGATTTCCGCTTGGTAAAAACGGTATTTACACTAACTTTTAAAACTTTATTTGTCGAATAAAGTACCAAGTCTTATGGGATTTTATAAGTAAGGAACAGGCTGGTTAAATATATATATTCAACGAATATACATCTATTACCAATTTCAGCAAACATCACTCCGTCTACAACAGCTTCCACTGCTATGTGAGTATGTTTGAAGCGATGACAGCTCAGTGGTAGTGTGTACGACTTCGCGTCAAGGGACGTGAGTTCGAATCCAACGACCAACAATGAGCTTGAGCTTTCGGTGAAGGAAAACATCGTGAGGAAACCATAGCACGGTGGTAGGGCTTTTTCTGATACCCGCCTGGCTAGCTACCACCCTCAAGTTGCAAATCTGCCGCCAAATACAAATAGGTGTGTTCCGGCAGTTGCACTTGGGAGTCAGTTCATCCGCAGGTTTAGCGTGTTTACTAACTTGGGCCGTATCGTCACTTCAGATCAGGTGAGATTATGGCCATAACGCTAAACCCTAACTATATAAAAAAAAAACATATGGAAGTGCTATTTTAGCAAGTAATGAAATCTCTATTTTGGCTGATCGAGGCTGGACACTTTTTCAACTTTCCCCCCATATAAGATGATGAACTTAAGAGATAGTCCTTCATTAGGCTTATGTTATCATCTTGGGCCACAGATACACCTAATTACCAAGATATTCTGTGACTAAGCCTGCCTAAATTGAAAAAAAAAACCATAACCCTATTTATTTATTTTTGATTATTTATAAATATTAGCATAAATTCAATATAACGTACGTACTCTTATTATATGTATATAAAGTAAATTAAAATTTTAGTCACTGTTTTTCGAATAAATTATTTATTAATAAAAGGCTGTCTGAAATTAATTTATATGTACTTATTGATGTGTTGTTGTAATGATACAAATTTTAGATAATAAATAATACCTAATTAACTTGTTGTTGTAATGAGGAATTTAATATTTGTTAGATTAAAAAAAAAATGTGTACGTACATACGTGTACGTGCGTAAGAAGTGAAACTTTTTTAGGTAATACGTCAGAATAAATGTTATAATTATGTTAAAATCATATATATATATAGCAGTGAGAGTAAACTCAAGCAGTTTCGCTTTAAGCATGTAATGCGTGTTTTAATGCACACAAAAACAATGGAAACGTGTCCTAAAAGAGTTTCACTTCAAAATCTATGTGAAACTGTTAGATAATTGTAATAATCTTTCCATTTTAGTTACACGCATCAGCAATTAATGTCTAATAACATGATAATTTTTTTATCAACTGATTGCTAAATGATCTTGAATATAGTCTGTAAACAAAAGATAGAGTTGAAATACATATATAGGAAAATGAGGTAAATATTAATTAACCCCTTAGCCTACACGATATCTACCAATTGCGCGAGCTATAATACGCAAGATTCGCGCGCCGTGCCATTCAACTGTTCAGCCGTGTACCCGAACTGGCGCAAAGTGTATACTTTTCGTAACATATATATTTCAATGCAACGAAAGGAATTGTGAAATAATAAACAATGTTTAGGTACAAATAGTAATTTTAAGACGTCTAGGAAGTAATCATAATCAATTGATCAGTTGACAAAAATAATTTATTATTTCAAAGTAGATAAAGAATCAATAACATTTTGTTTATGACACAAATTCTTTACCACGAGTCAGACTCGTGGTTTTCACTTATGGCACAAAGTCTTTACCACGAGTCAGACTCGTTGTTTTCGCTTATGGCACAAATTCTTTACCACGAGTCAGACTCGTGGCTATAGGCTAAAGGGTTAACCTTATTTCTGAAACTATTGCACGCCTCATAAGCGAAGAGTTTAGGTGGGTACTACAGTCACTTCACGCGAAATAACTGATTTTTCAAACTTAAAATGTCTCTATTTATCATATATTGCACTTGTAAAACAATATATAGACACACATATCAAGAAAAAACACTATTTTATACTCATGATATTTTTAACGCCATTTTGTTTATTTAAACTAGTTAACAAACTGTTTAAAAAAGTTCTGTCTCGGACGTCCGTGTGTCTGTATGCGTGGATCCTGTATGTTATCACGATAACGACCGAAATACTTTACTAATCGAGTCTTTATTTTTCTTACGCTTCAGTATAATTAGGAATAGAACCTTATTACTTTTCACGGTCTGATTCGATGTGGTTTAATTGTTATTAAATACACAAAAAAGAAAAAAAGTGAGATTATGAGGCGTGCACTTTTGGATTCTCCAAATTTTATATATATAACAACATGTGCGTCTGTAATTCTGTTCATGTCAATTACTTTATATAATATATTGACTTATTTTCTATTAAAACGCACGTTTGAGTCATTTTCATCTCGCAGCGATTGATAAGATGGAAAATCTTTTTAATCGTTGCTGATCAATCTTTTGTTAAACCTCTTTAAACTTTCGCGTACATCATATACATTATTGATAGTGACCAAATGAGGGTAGTTACTGGAAACTGTCCTCCCTAATAGAGACACCGCAACACTTCAGTCGGCTCGTGACCACGGCCGGTGTAACCGGGTCGAAACGTCGAGCTATTATTAAAAGTAAGTCGCGTTTTTAGACCCACATTTAATTTATATGTTACAATCTTTTGATGATTTTTTATTGCAATTTAGAAGTTTGTGCCAATTTTTATGACTGACATCCAAACCATCATAATTCAAATTGGTTATAATAATTATTTTATGAAATGAAAATAGTATGAAAAACAAAAATGTTTATTTAGAACGCACAAGTGTTACAGATACATTTCCAGAGGTTCTCAAATTATGCGGAACTCGTGCCTTGAGAAACCAGGTAAAAAAGGGATAAAGATACCTAATGTGTTAGCGTGTGTCGTCAATAAAAGACTGTCTTAAATCCTATGCCATTTTTTTTTATAGTTAAGGTTAGCGTTATGGCCATAATCTCACCTGATCTTAAGTGATAATACGGCCTAAGTTGGTAGACACGCTAAACCTGTGGAAGAGCTGGCTCTCAAATGCAGCTGCCGGAACACACCTATTGGTATTTGGCGGTAGATTTTCAACTTGAGTGTGATTGCCAGCCAGGCAGGCTCTAGAAAAAACCCTATGCTTTGGTTTCCTCACGATGTCTTCCTTCACCGAAAGCTAAAGCTCATTGTAGGAGGTTGGATTGGAACTCCCTTGAGGCGAAGTCCTACACACTATCACCGACTAACATCGCATCAATTTGGGACAATATTATTCTAAATTATAGAACGGATGGAAAATGTCCCTAAACATTAAAATATTATTAACTTTACCAACATACAATGAAAGAAAATATAAAAAGAGTCCTTGGGGTAAGTAGGAGATAACTTTTTTATTTTTTATTTTATATAAAAACATCTACAACTATATAACTCAATCAATTTAAAATTAAAACCGCGAAGTTTATTCCACTTAAGGTATAGTACACTTGTCTCATTTTAACTAACTCTAGGAATCTTTTTTAATGTTTTTGTTGGACACTTCATGAATCAAACGAACATATGAAGGTGTCTTCCTCATTGTAACCTTTTGGATACTAGTGTCACTTCATGCAAAACAAAAAACTGATTTTTTAAACTTAATATGTCTCTATTAATCATATATTGCACTTGTAAAACAATATATATACACACATATATCAAGAAAAAACACTATTTTTAATACTCATGATATTTTTGATGCTATTTTTGTTATTTAAACTAGATGAAAAACCGTTTAAAAAAGTTCTATCTTTGACGTCCGCGTGCCTGTATGTGCGGATCCTGTATGTTATCACGATAACGACTGAAATACTTTATTAATCCAGACTTTTTTTTCTAACGTTTCAGTGTAATTAGGAATAGAATCCTATTACTTCTCAAGGTTTGATTCCATGTGGTTTTGGTTTAGTTATTAAATAAACAAAATAATAAAAAATGAGATTATGAGGCGTGCACTTTCGGATTTTCCAAACTTTATTTCAATACTTATCTAGCTTGAAAGTGTTTTTGAGCCGTCCCTACAATTTTCTGCTAAGTTTAGGTAAGTTTCCACAAGATGGCGTTTTTATTGAGCGTGTTCGAAATAACATTTTAATTTAGTTGATGCAAATCAAAAATATTTGTGCGTTCCTCAAACTCGCTCAACTGTTTTTTTTTTTTAATATAACAACTGTAACAATTTAGAGTATTGTATATTCACATGTGAATTATAAATAACTGTATCGATTAATATATGATATGTTACATAAAATATAGTTATTTTATTTAAAATATATTATCATTACAAAGCATGTTAATTATCTTTTTTATGTTGAATTTTTTTTATATATGATTTATGATCTCCATTTTTTTTATAAGTTAGGTTTATCGTTATGACTCTAATATCACTGGCTGGCGACTGGTTCTCAATCGCAGCTGTGGGAACATCCCTATCGGTATTTGGCAGCAGATTTTGAACTTCAGGGTGGTAGCTACTAGTCAGTTGTGTATTAAAAAGAGCCTTACCATCATATAAAATATCCAAGAATTTTACAATTATGTGTTTAGATTAAATAAAAAGCAACAAAATTAATATGATTTTAGTGATGAAATAGTGCTGCAGTATATTTTTATCACTTAATCCAGAGAAACCCTTTTTATTAGAAAAGCAGTGTCGATTATGTCGATTCATAAAATTAGTTATTACCGAGTCAAATTTATCTAATCTGTCCGGTTGTTGCAGAGTGATTGATGTGCTTATAACTATCAATCTTAGGACTGCACGCTAGAATTGACAACTTCATAGCTGAACTTACATAAACATACACACACGTACACATCTATATATATACAGATATCTGAGCGTGATCGTCATACGAGTACAATGCTTTTTCTGTTGACAACATTGTTCTATGTCCAACATGCCTAAAAATGTTGATACTTCAACGATTTTCGGAAGAAATAGAAAATGTCGCGGTAATACGTTCACACGTGTCCTACTGATTATGATATCATTTTTATCTTGGTCACTAATCGAGACCCAAGTATTCTCATAAATAAAGTTCCTAAGGAAATATTAATAGCAATAATGTAAGTTGCCGTTTTATTTGGAAGTCACCTAACGTCTAAAGTCAGTTGACCATGGCATGGCGGTAGGGCTTTTTCTATTGCCTGGCTAACACCACCTTTAAGTTAAAAATCATGTCTCAAATACCTATAGGTGTGGTCTTCCAACTGCCCTTGAGAGCTAGTACCTCCTCTAGGCTTAGCGTGTCCACCATCTGGGCCCACATCATCACTTAATATTAGTTGAGATTGTGGCCATAACGCTGAAAGCCTTATTTATAATAAAAAAAACCTCCAATTTTAGTAATCATTTTCATAATTTTAATTGACACTAGGGTTTAACGTATTAAGTTCATCAGCCCAGATCACGCTTTCTTTTATAATAAGTTGATTGAAGTTACAGCTTTTATTAAGGTGTAAACAAACAGAAGTTCCATTTTTTTATTTAAGACAACTATTATAATTAGTACTATGACTTATTAGAATTATTAAACTATGATGATTATTGACTACAATCAACGGTTAAAATAGATTATTTGTTATTAATTGCGACTATCTTTTTATTCAACAGAAAGATTATCGCAGGATAAGTTGGATTAGAAATGCAAGTTTCTATTTATTTCACATCACGTTATTTTTAATTTAAATTTAGTTGATTAAGGTAAGATTAAGATAAGGTTAGATTAAGTAATATTTTGTACACAAGTAGGTAAGTATACTGAATTTGAGAAATCAAATCAGTTGAAGATCCATTTGTTTATACCGTTTGTTAATTAAGATCTATTACGATAATATGATCTACTTGTATGACAGAAAAAAAAATACAATTATATCTTTACAAAACGCTATATTCGCCGTGTATTGAAAATAGCAGTATAATTTGACGTTCAGCGAACGTTCACCTCTATTTGGCCGGTCATTCGTTTCTAGTCTCGTTCCATTCATTTTTCATTCTTTCGTTGTAAACGATAGTGTTCACTTTCAGTCGCGCGATCGATTTTATTAGTGAATGTTGTGTTCGGTGTAGACGTAAAAGCCGACTTAATATAGAAAAATAGTCTGTTTTACATATTTATATACTCGATATTAAAACCTATTTTTTTGTCGTGTGCAATTTTTCTCAAGATGTATTTTGGTGGTATCGAAGGGTAAGTAGACGGATTTGTTTATATATAAACATCAAAGTTGAAAGTGAAATGGCCCGCCTTGAACATAACTATTTATATGTTTCGTAATTTGGTGCATTTTTGTGTGAAAAATTAGTTTCATGTACGATTAAAAACAGTATGTTGTTGTTATTTTTTGTTGACAATTTGTATAAACGTCAATGTCATGGTTATGAAAATAAAAAAAAGTAAATATTTTTAATCTGCAAAATATAACTTCGTAATAAATTACTGTTTGTCATCTTTCTTGTTATCACATATACAAGAAAATTAGAGAGGTAAGTCGCATAGGAAACTACTAATTCGGCGCGCCTTTTAATTTTCATATTAAAATATATTAACAAAATTATAACTGTTATTGGAACGCCTTGTGCCTTAGTGTAATATTATATTGAAATTAAAACCAGGACACTTTAACTCTAACATACTAGTTAGAAACTATACTATTATTTACATATATAATACTATTCAACATAATTTATGTGCAAAACCTCTGGATAATTTAGGGGGCATGAAAATATGTAGAAAAACCTACGAAATCCAGCGCAACGTGTTAATAAAAAACAAACAGATTGCATATTATGACATTATTATATACATTCCTTACTGTTGCAAAGGTTATAATTCAACCAATCGCAGGGCCCCATTTGATCGGCTTGTCGGACACGCCGACGGTTTTTTGTGGCAAATGAATACATACCTTATGATAAGCGAAAGAGGTCTATTTATAAACTATTTTTATAAAAGAATGCACACAATTTATATTCACTATTGTGGGCGACCTTGAATTCTTTACTTTTCAATTGCCGCCGCGAACACACCCGTGAATGTCAGCAATCGTATATATATTTTTAATAATATATCTATTATCTATGTTTATAGTCACGTTAATCTGTTGAAGTGTATACAGATTAAAATAATGTAGTTCTATTCCTTCTTCCTGTTTATACAGAATTATGCTAATGTCACGTAGACCGGTAGAATCTTGTATTTTTAGAATGCATACAACTTTTAAAAACCGTTTGATGTTAAATTTGTTCGGGAAGTTATTAAGGCAACTAATAAATCAGGCTCTGAGTTATTATTAATAATATTAACATTAATTTTACTTATTTACAATACTAATATTGACATACCATATGTTGCTAAATTACATTACTTATGTCCTTCTGTTTTTATTGTAACGTTTACAGTCTTCAATTGTCGTAATAATATAAAATCTTAATGGCTTCTATGTTTGTATCTTATAACTATGCTTTATGTATTTTAAACATATCAATTTAATTATAACGTTTCTGCGATACCCCTAACACAATAGTGTTTTATAGGTTACACTGAATACATGGCAATTAAGTTTACAATGTGTATTTATTTGTCAAATCTGACATTACCAAAGTCGCTTACATAGGCAGATATCATTTAGTGATCTTGCCCGATGTCATTGTTAGGGCCATTAAACTTAGTAAGTTAGGACCTGTTGGTTAGTTAGGCACGCGAGTCTTTGTTCGTTTTCCGGCAGCAGTCCAAGCCGAGCTTCGGCCATTTTAGCACCCTTACGCTCACTGCCTCGGGGCTGAGTGCCCTCAGCATTCGCCCTAAAAAGTTTGGTGTGGCTGTCAAAGCCCTTACGGCTAACAACATATGTTAGGTCGCAAAAAAAAGCAATCACAATATGGAACACTAAAATCACGCCAAAGAGTCGATGCAGAGTCGTTTATTAGTACCTATGAAATTATTACAGACTGCACAAAATAGCGTTGCCGCGAAACTTCCGTAAAGTTGACAGATGACATTTCATTATCTGTTCTGCATTCGAACAGAAAGAATATAAAAAAGTATTGTAAACATTTTCATTTGATTTATGTTATGTTATGAACAGTTAAATGCTTTCACACAACACTTCCTATGAAGTTAAAAGTAGGTCATACCTTCGCAAATTTGATGAAGGTTATTTCCCCGTTTAGCGCGATACTTATCACCCGCATTCCACTGATTAACAATAGCCGTCGATTGAGTTATCACTTTCGATGTTTTCACACCTCTATTTTGAATCAACCAAAATATACTTATTGTATGGTTATTATATATGGTTATTAATAGTAGTAAACCATTTTAGATAATGTATCTTTTCGAACTGCTATTGCACGCCTCGTAAGCGAAGCGTTGAGGTAGGTATCACTGTCACTTTACGCAAAATAACTGATTTTTCAAAATTAATATTATATCATATATTGTACTTGTAAACAGTATATACACACACGTGACAAGAAAAAACACTGTTTTTAACACTCATGATATTTTTGATGCCATTTTTGTTATTTAAACTAGTTAAAAAACTGTTTAAAAAGGTTCTGTGTCGGACGTCCGTGTGTCTGTATGTGTGGATACTGTATGCTGTCACGATAACGACTGAAATATTTTACTGACGCTTCAGTATAAATAATTGAATAAACAACAAAACAAAAAATTCGATTATGAGGCGTGCACTTTTGGATTTTCCTAACTTATAGTTTAAGATTTTTTTATTTTTAATTTACATACATAGTTAAGGCTTAGCGTTATGGCCATAATCACACCGGAACTTAAGTGCCGCTATGGCCCAAGTTGGTAGACACGCTAAATCTTTGCAGGAACTGGCTCTCAAGTGCAACTGCCGGAACACAACTATTAGTATTTGGCGGCAGATTTTAAACTTGACGGTGGTAGCTAGCCAGACGGGCATCAGAAAAAGCTCTACCACCATGCTATGGTTTCCTCGCGATGTTTTCCTTCACCGAAAGCTCGAGCTCATTGTAGGCGGTTGGATTCGTACTCACGTCCTTTGACGCAAACTCGTACAAAGTACCACTGAGCTATCATCGTTTCAAATTTGGTACTCTCTTGTCGCCGGAATGCTGGCCGGTTTTCTTGGCACAGTAGTGTAAATAATATTATCTGTGGGGTCTTACCAGTGCCCCAGCCGTAAGTAGTTAAACATGCAGGTTAATTCGCGACGATGGTACGAGACCCAACGGTATGGCTTCGGATCCTGGGAGGCTTTGTTTTCGTTCAGCCTTAAGGGCTTCGACAGCTTGACCGAACTTTTAGAGGCGAGTGCTAAGGGCACTCAGCCTCGAGGCAGCGGGCGCAACCTCGGCTTGGGCTACTGCCCAACTTTCCTTGGAGGCCGCGAAGTGCTCTGGCATGGGATGCTACTTTCGCTTCATCCCATCGTCCGGCTACCGCTATAAAGGCTGACAGCGCTGCGGATTTAGCAGAATCATTCTCTATTTAGGTAGGGAGGACGCACAGTACAATCTTGCCTCGCCTGCCATGATACAGTACAAACCAAAATAAGTTTTTCAGATCCCGAAGGGGATCAGTTAGTTTAGATTTTTCCTTTTTTACAATTAATAACATTTCTATTTTTTCTTATTAATAGCTAGTACCGCGTTCGATTTTCTCTTACGCGATTCGGCAAGAGCCCAAGCTGAGGTTCGGTCACTAGTGACACCCTTGTGGGAGTTGCCCTGCGGGCTCGAGCGCCTTCCGCGCTCGCCCCCTCTAGCTGTAAAAGCCCCTCAGGCTAACAGTGTACGTCCTTTGGAAAAAAAAACGGATTTAGCAGAAGTTTCCGAAAAAATGATAGGTATATTTTTGAACCGTTTAGAGTCGAAGTAATGGGTTCATGGAGGCCGAGTGCTCACCTTTTGTACAGATATATCGCGCAACGTTTGTTTGAGAGCACGCAGGGCCGAAATGCTACCTACCACTTCCCCCAACAAATCACTATTGCCATAGAACGCGGCAATACTGCTAGTATTTCTAAGACACTGCCTTACGGCCCCGCCGATATGGTAGTATTTTTTTTTTCTGTAAATTAATTATACTATGGACATCAAAACCTTGGTAGTGTTAAAGTGACGTTAATAAACATCATATAAGTCGAAAGATTAAGTGTTAATTTTATAAGTACCTCGCATTTAAATTTAAACGTAACTTCACCAATCTAGTCCTGACACAGTCGTTTCAAAAACCAATAAAATATATGTCACAGGAAATAAACAAAAAAAATATAATACATAAAGGGTTTAACATCTCGTCAAAACTCCGTTCCACTTGTAGTCTGATAAGTTAATTATGTTATCGAATAGATAAAGAAGTAGTAAAATAGTGTTTATCTATATGTAGTATAGTGTTTACCTTCTCAGCGGTAAAATACGCTGTGAACTTGGCATTGACTTCGATATCGCCTATATTTAACTTATAGATTACTATCGAGTTACCTTAACAAGCATTTGTAGATATATAGGGCAAAGTAATGTTTTTTTTAAATGGTATTAACATGTATAAAGGTCTTATCTAAAAGTCGCAGTTGCAAGAAAATCGTAACTAATTATGCACTTGTTTATAACTTGTCTTCAGTTTAATGTCTTTTGCGTAATGTTTTTTATAATTCCTTTACTAATGAAATCATTTAGAAAGAAAGAGTGAGGGATTTTAAAATGCACGAATAGATTGCGTTTTGTTCTGTATATTATTATTGCAAGTATGTATTGTGGTTCTGTTCTATTAACATAAAACGCGTTTTGTTTTGAGTTGATAGTTGTGAGGCTTCAAAAACTGTTCAATTTTATTAAGACTTTGTTGTTTAGTTTTAAAGAAAACGAACTGGGTACTGAATATAGACAGATTCATTAATAAGCGATAGTAAAATTTTCAAAATAATAATATGTATAAATGGAATTCGACTTTAAAATAGACAAAAAAATAGTTCAGTTGTTTCCCCAACGTTTCGCTATCAGATTTTAAATTTCAGCTTAGAAATTACCACCGGCTATCACCCGCCCGCTACCAGAATCTACTACCCGAAAGCTACCAGGCGTTTTGACTGTTTCAAAAATTGACTCCATCTTTCAGCCAATTTACACAAATTCCTGAACAAATTATGCATCTAGACCTTTCTCATGAATCATTCGGTCTACTGGTGAAACCTTATGAAAATCCGTTCAACACAGTTTGTATGATTATTGCGAACAGATAAACAGACGCGGTGGAGGACTTTGTCTAATAATATGTAGTGATTACGTTAGAACGACTTTTATCCGTCGCAGATAAGGCCGAGTAGAATTTTTGAGACCACCACTTATCTTCTTTGAGACCCTTACGTATTTTTTTTTTTTATGGTAGCTCGGCAAAGTGATTGCACTGTACCTGATGTTAAGTACAGCACAGTCCAAAAACAGCAGCGACCATCGAAAGAACGATAATTCATCGCTAATTGCTTCTGTCATGCCGGCCCCCAAGGAATACTAGAAGTGTGGGCACTGGCTCTAGCGACATGGGAGTTAGCAGTATTGTCGTATTGCATTTTAGTGGGTAGTTTTGAATGATTAATACCCGATAACCACCTCTCGCCTTGGTCAGGGTAACGCGCTTGTGCATTGCCATGAGAAAATCTGTAATAAATGTGAAATCTCATTCTAAACATCGGATTAATAAAAAGAAAACCTGAGGGAAAACATTAAAATGTTGTTGTCAAATTACTTCCTGACAGGATATCCGCCCAAAATTACAATATTTGTTTTACTCTTAAAATTCGTACAATCACATAAATAAATGTCGTGTTTATCATTTTTTTATCAAGGAGACAAATGCTAATATAACTATAGATATGATAACCATGATAACAACACGATAATAGCATGATAACATAACGACCAAACAATGCTATAATTAAAAATTTTGTACGCGCTTTGTTTTTGTTGGAATTGTTCCGCGACATAATCCGTATTAATATTATAAGGAGGGAAAGTGTGTTCGTTTGTTTGAACGAGTTAATCTTAAAAACTATTAATCGTTTTTTTTTATTTTTATTTAACAGAGTAATTATTGAGGAAGGCTTTCGGCTATTTAACATAACGTTACCTAATACAGGAGAAAAGCTGTACTGAAAAAAGTTACAAAAACGTGCAAAAACCTATATATATTAAATTAATCTCCGAAATGTATGTACGCGCATAACTACCGAACGACTGTACAAATTTGGAAAATTCTTATTTTATTGTGTTCGTTATTGTCGGGACTAGGTTTGTAGAAAAAATTAATAAAAAAAAAACAGGTTTTTTTTTTAATCCATGATAGGCTCAGTTTGAAGTTGAAGTTTGACGCTGCGTCAAGGGTCGTCGGTTCGAATCCACCTATATTTAAAAATAAAAACAAGTTTAAAATACATGAAAAACGGAAACGAAACTAGATACAGCAAGATCTATTGATCTTCACGAATTGAAGTTGGAAGGTTGATTGTGATCGATTATATAGGTAAGTAATCGATGTTAGGTGATACGAAGTTCACGGGTTCAGCTATTTATAGAATAATTTGTATTTCCACACGAACGAAAACGCGGGCACAACTCGTATTGATATAAATGTAGACTGTTTTAATGCGTATTTATTGTTTTTTTTTAATATACTTTAGGTTTAGCGTTATGGCCATAATCTCATCTGATCTCAAGAGACGATACGGCCCAAATTGGTAGACACGCTATACCTGTGGAAGAGTTGGCTCACAAGTGCAGCTGCCGGAACACACCCATTGGTATTTGACGGCAGGTTTCAACTTGAGCATGGTAGCTAGCCAGGTGGGCATTAGAAAAAGCCCTACCACCATGCTAAGGTTTCCTCACGATGTTTTCCTTCGCCGAAAGCTCAAGCTCATTGTAGGTGGATTCGAACTCACGTCCCTTGACGTGAACTAGTGCACATTACCACTGAGCTATCATCGCTTCTAAATCTTCTTGTAAATCGCTTCTATAAATGAAGAAACAAACCGTGAGAACTGAACATGTGTGTGAGGTGTTATCAATATGAGACTACCTGTAATAATGCGTTTATCATTGATATGATATGCGATTTTGATATGTTTCGTCGAAAATAAAAACGATTACTAGCCCAGATAGTAGATATAGATTGTATATCAGAATTAGTCTGGCAAAACGAGATAACCGGTGTTCCAAGGATTTTATATCTCGCGACTTCGTTTGCGTGTAACTAAAACAATATTTAACAATTTTTTTTAACTTTTCAAACATAAAATGTCTCTGTTTATCATATATTGCACTTGTTAAATAATATATACACCGCAACATGTCAAGGAAACACTATTTTTAACACTCATGATATTTTTGATGTCATTTTTTTTTAAACTAGTTAAAAAACTGTTGAAAAAAGTTCCTTCTCGGACGTCCGTGTGTCTGTATGTGCGGATCCTGTATGTTATCACGATAACGACCGAAACACTTTACTAGTCGAGACTTTTTTTTTCTTATGCTTCTACGGTCTGATTCGATGTGGTTTAATTGCTATTAAATAAAAAAGTGAGATTATGAGGCATGCACTTTTGAATTTTCCAAACCTTTTAGAAACCTATGATCATAGTTTACATTCGATTGCTTTATTTGAAGCTTTTGTTAGAAAATATCATTGCATGGACAACAAATTAAACGAACGAAGATCAAGTCATTTTGACGGTTCAGCCAGCGATTCCCAACCTGTGGTACGCGTACCCCGAGTCCCATTAAGGGTAAGTGAAAGTTATATTGGTAAAGGCGGGGATACTGAGAAATTAAAACAGTTAATCTATATAAACATGAATATAATTTATTCTGTCTACGATATGTAGTTTAAGAATGACCTTATTGCTTTAATATTTTCCAATTTCTACCAAAGTATTTTGATTAATAATGAATTATATTTATGACAATATTAAGTTTAAGGCTTAAAGTTCCGAAATTGATATGAATAGGCTGGTTTTTTAATGTGCCAGATGAAAAATTAAATCATTTTCTTCTTAATTCATTGCAAAACCGTGTACCAGCAAATCCCTGTACTACCGACTATTGTAAGAGTATCCTTGAAAACAATAAATCAATAATAGAAATATATTAATGTATGTTTATAGTAATTTATGTACCTACGTAATACTTGAATAAAATGCGCATTCCCTTAAATTATGTTATATAGAACTAACTGCAGTACAAGTAACAAATTCCACGTCTGTTCTAAATATAACTCAGCCAGTCATCGCAGAGCCAAAAATAACCTTAAAAATTATTTAAAAAAAAACAAAGTTCATTAACCCCATTGCATTGTAATATGCACACGGTAAAGCGGGAAGCCCCTACGAGTTGTAAGGCTTACGTAGAGTAATTAAGTTATAATATTAAGTTTGCGATATTGCCAAGTTAGCATGCACATGGAGTATCTATTGTTTCAATAATCGGTAATTTTAATAATAGTTCTGCTGTGTTTTTGAACACGCTATGTTTGACCATAAGCGAATGCTAATTGAAGAAATGACAGCTCAGTTGATTGTGTGTACGGACGCGCCGTCAAAGGACGTCAGTTCGAATGTGCCGGCAATAAGCTTTAGCTTTCTGTGAAGGAACACTTCGTGATGAAACTATAGCATGGTGGTGGTAGGGCTTTTTATTATGCCCCTGGCTAGCTACTGCCATCTAGTTGAAAATCTGCCGCCATATCCTCAAGGTGTGTTCCGGTTGTTACACTTGGGTTGCCAATCTTTCCACTAGGTATAGCGTGACCACCATTTTGGATCATATCGTCACTTGATATCAAATGAGATTGTGGCTATAACGCTGAAACGTATAAACTATTAAAACAGTAATAATTATGTACATTAATAATTTGATTTATTCTATGAATCGGCAAAAATAAATAAATTAAGCAATAGAGGGAGTCGACCCTATACAGTAAAATTTGGTAAGGAGTCTATGAGAAAAAACAGTTTGGGGATCATTGACTTAGACGCGAAGTATGGCAACTTTACATGTTTTCGCGCCCAGTATAAACAGACATACAGTCAGTTGCAGGAAACTTTCTTTACTAACCCTTTAATTCTGCCATTATAATTATAATCCTCCATTAAATAATTATGTCTACTGCAATAACATCCATTTAACAGAGTCAGTAGTTAATTTTCAATCCGTTAAAGGAGTCACCAGCTTAGTTTTTTTGTAGGAAGGAACTTTATTTTGAAACTTCATTCGTTCATAGCCAGGAGTTGGTACATTCGTCTTCTACTTTTTTCTACTGATTTCATCTACCTTCTGAACTGTTTTAATTGCTGTATTCTGTTATGTTACTCGTATATAGTGTACGTTTGGAAAATTTAACTCATATTTACCTAATCACCTACTTATTTATCACCACCAGCTCTTGCTTTGAAACAATCTTGCAGTACTGCGTTAGCCACTCCTTTTGATCCAAGGCCACGAGTAGTAATGTAATTGAAACAGCTCCAGGTCCAGCTGAAAACCAGCGCTGCAGCAGTCTTGCCATAGCATATGCTGAACGTGGTTCCTTTTCCGATGTTGTAAGATATTAGTTTGGAAGACTGTACTTATGGTTACAAGTTATTTAAGGCTATTATAGGGTGGATCAATATGTGAGCAATCGTGATGTCTGGAACTGACGCCCCTCTCTGTATATCCGCTAATAACTACTGTAACACATTAAATTATTGTATATAAGGATAAGAATAAGACTTAAAACAAAAAGGTGCGAGTTTCTTACCGGTTCTTCTCAATGACTGCGTTACTTTCCGAACTAGTAGTAATTTTGACGTTCATAAGAGCCTTCTTAGGGCCTAAATTGAATAAAGATTTTTGATTTGATTTGATTATGTAATTACACTGTGTCCATTGTGTATCATCGAAATAAATGTTGTTTCATTAAATCCATTCATTCGTTTTAAAATCAGTCATTCTTTCTTTCTAAATGACTTCATTAGTAAATGGACACTTAAAGGGTTAATACCATATACCACGCAACAGTATTTAAACTAATGACAGCATTCATTTTGATTGAAGATTAACTAATGGAGAGCTGACGATGACTTTCTTGCAACTGACTGATACTGTACTGTCTTACTTTCCTATTCATTTGATACTTCTTTTTTTTATTTACTTACGGTTTAGCGTTACGGCCATAATCTCACCTGATATTAAGTGTCGATACGGCCCGAGTTGGTAGACACGCTAAACCTGTGGAGTAACTGGCTCTCAAGTGCAGCTACCGGAACACACCTATTGGTATTTGGCGGAAGGTTTACAATTTGAGGGTGGTAGCTACCCAGGCGGACATTAGAAAAAGCCCTACCACCATGCTATGGTTTCCTCATGATGTTTTCCTTCACCGAAAGCTCAAGCTCATTGTAGGTGCTTGTATGCGAACCACGTCACTTGACGCGAAGTCGTACACACTACCACTGAGCTATCATCGCTTCTTTATCCCAAGTATTATTAAGGAAACGTATTTATACTTTTATAATATCATTGATCCACACAGCTTGTTCCAATGTACGAATGTGGTCGTCTCCAACCTTTATTTAATTGTCTAGACGCTCTTCGATACCGGTTTCTGATATACTAAATGTAACGCTGCTCGCTACCGTCGGAACCGGTTTTCCTAGTAACATTTAATTAAACAAACAGACGTGTTCGACGAGTGTTATCGCAGTGGCTGATAAGGACGAGGAGTGTTTTGCATCAGAATATTGGCAAATGTCAGAGTTATCAGTGAATTTCCGTCGCCACAATAACAAAACGTCCGATATTGTTTTATTGAGTCGTTAATGACGTGCTTTGATGGATTTTATATAATTTATACTATCTTTAATATTATATTATTTATACTATTTAAATTGCTGAGGTAAAGATGCTACGGTCGATGTGTGACGTAACCAGGCTCGATAAAATTCATAACTCCATTCTATGACGGAACTGCCTAAAACGACGAAATTACTTGATCTCGATTACTTTACCTTGTTGTCCGTACAATGATATTATCTAACAATTTCTTAAAGATACTTCATATGGTTAGTGTTATGGCCACAATCTCACGTGATGTTAAGTATTGTCCAAGACGGCTGTTTTGCTAACTACTAGAAGGTCTCAAACACGCATACGTTAGCTGCACTTCCATCTATCTCTCAAATTAACGGAATCTTTCGGACGTAATAGTCAACAACATAGTCTTTTAATTGACTTTAAAATTGGCGCATGTGTCAAGAGCCAATGGCTGTACTATAATATCATGACTTTGTCCTATTATCCTCACTAGGATTAACAGGATGAGCCTAAATTACCGAGCTCAATTTATGACATCACCGATGTCACTAACGCACTTTTCTGTGCACACCTTATAAGACTTATCACTTTTTAATCCGGTTTGTGCCTGAACTGTTTTTTTTATTAAAAATGTAATCTATCTATATTTATGCCAAAACAGTTTTAAATTCTCGTATGCTTTTATTATTAGCCGATATGGTTTTTGCTTCTCCAGCGATTTTATTGTCTATATGTTTATTTCATCCTATTTAAAACCCCCTTTTCAACGTTGAATACATGAGTGTTTTTTCTGCATGCACACGTACGCATGAATGATTCAGAGACACTCACATAACGTGTTGGAATTCACACAATTTTCCTGTACCTACCTAGCTACCTAATAGACAAGTCAAGTTCAATAACACGGAGAGTTTAAACTGTGATGTCGGTTGCAAAGTTTCTTAGAACTATAAATATTCGGATTCTAGTTTTGGAATTTTTTATCGATTTGACGATAAAGTGTTTTTATTGCTTTACTAACCGACCGGTGCGAATGTTTCGCGCAGTATCGTAATTAAACACCAAATAGCGCTCCTGTGAAAAGGAACTAAATAAAGCAAGTATCTAAGTAAGTCATTTACGTGGGTTCAAGTCCAAAGAAGCTAAGTAGATCCGTAGACCGCTTTCTCATTTGCGTATCAACTTATTTCACAACCGAAGCATGTGACGAAGAATGACGAGGAGGGCCGACCCCAAATTAAATGGGAGGCCGGAGAAGGCTAGGAAAAGGGAGACATTACATTCACAAAGAGTGAAAATAATCTAATAACTGTCATGATATAATCAAATAGTTTATTAATTATTTAGATGGCGCAACCTAACTTTTAACTTAATATTAACTTTTACGATGCATTAAGGGAGGTATGACGTGCTACAAAAAACACTTTCGAGAAATAATATATTTGAAATATGGCTACAATCTCACCTAATCTTAAATGTCCTAGTGGGTCAAACGTCTGGGACCTTTGACTCACTAAGTCTATAAGTGAAATTGTCTCTCAAGTGCAACAGCTATACACCCAAAGACGTTCGGCGAGAAATATAACTTGCCACCATCAAGTTACCACCAGCTAACCAGGCTGCAATAGAAAATGATTTACCATCATGCTATAATGTAATCACGATGTTGTCCTTTACCGAAAAACTCAGGCTCATTGAAAGGATTCCGACTCATAACCATCGACACAGTGTCTGTAAATTCCACCACCGGACCATCTTTAATTACCATAACAAGAACATATCTCAAATGTACATAGTAATAAAAATTGATATCAGTGTTTAGCATACTATACTGCTCATTTTGTTGACAGGGGTGCGACACATTCAAATCTGGTAATATGCGACGAGAAGGGCGATGTAGTGGGCAAAGTGACCGGTCCCGGTACAAACCACTGGACCCTAGGTATAGAAGAATGCGCAAAGAGGATAGTGAAGATGCTGCACGAGGCCAAAGAGAACGCTGGTATACCAAAAGATAGACCATTGGACTCTTTGGTGAGCAATTTTGACAGTAATTCCTTTTTACTTGATGTACAGTGTAAATTTTAACTATTGCCACTTAATTTCACTAATAATTGCTTGACTTTGGTTTGTTTACCTTTTCCATATATAGATTCTTCTTTACATGTAATGGCACACTGGCCATATGGCCATAAAAACGCAGTGTTTTAAGTTTTAAATTTATTTTTTTATACTTAAGGTGTAGCGTTATGGCCATAATTTCACCTGATCTTATGTGACGATACTGCCCAAGTTGGTAGACACGCTAAACCTTAGGAGGAACTGGCTCTCAAGTGCATCTACCGGAACACACCAATTGGTATTTGGCGGCAGATTTTCAACTTGAGGGTGGTAGCTAGCCAGGCGGGCATCAAAAAAAGTCCTACCACCACGCTATGGTTTCCTCACGATGATTTCCTTCACCGAAAGCTCATTGTAGGTGCTTGGATTCGAACCCACGTCCCTTGACGCGAAGTCGTACACACTACCACTGAGCTATCATCGCTTCAATATAAATAAAGTTAGAATATAAAGTTAACACGGGAATTTGCGACCAGACATACGCAAAAAAGCGCACAGAGTTGTGTTGATATGTCTTGTCAATCACAGTTCATAGAACGGAAAAAAATGAACATGAGTACTAGTGAATAGTTCTAGCGATATTTTTTTCAAAGAACATCTTGCAGATTTTGATCATTTTACAAAACCTTTAGTTAAACCTAAGGAGGTTACGATACGAAAATTGCTTTTAATAGATTACAACCAACATATAGCAGGTGTAATATCCATGACAGTGATTGTTTTTGCTTCATCAAGTTTTTCGATCAGCTGCCGGGTGTTTCGGAGGACTAACGACAAACCCAATGGATTGATAATCTCTTGATTGTCATCGTCGCTTTTGGATTGTGCTAACCGGTATCGTTATATAACCGTGATAATGTCGTTGATTGTAGATAATACAAGAATCTTAGAACGTTTAAATTTTTTTTAAACTTAAGGTTTAGCGTTGTGGCCATAATCTCACCTGATCTTAAGTGATGATACGACCCAAGTTGGTGGGCACACTAAACCTGTGAAGAGTCTGGCTCTCAAGTGCATCTGCGGGAACACATCTATTGGTATTTGGCGGCAGATTTTCAACTTGAGGGTGGTAGCTAGCTAAGCGGGCATTAGAAAAAGCCCTACCATCATGTTAATGTTAAATATAAAAGTTTTATCCGAAGTAATTCCAAAAAGTACGCCAATTTTTGTGTGTGGTTTTTCATAAAAGATTTTCCGTGTAAGAATCGGGTTAAGGATTTCTAATATAAGAAAAAAATGGAACAGTGGCCGTTTTGTTAACTTTTAATAATATTGAACGTCCACTTTAAATCTTTGAACTACCTAAAGTTTTAAAGGAGCTCACTATTCAAATTTGATATGTAAAAAATTGTCTTAAATCTAGTACGTGGTATGTTTTTATATGAAATCATAGTGTCTTAGGAGTTAATATATTTGACCGTGAATTGTACCGTGTGCATTCTTGTAGCCAATGAAGCATTTAGAAATCTCAATAGAATTCAATGAGATTGTAACAATGATGTTCGTTTTAATGACGTGTTTTGTAGGAACAATTTTGGGATGGTATAGTTTTCAATGATATTATTTTGCTACTTTTTACTGATATAGGTAAATTATGAATGATAACTACATGTCAAAGCTGAAGTGATAACATGTTATAATCGTTTCTCTGCGGTAACTAAAGCTAAATACCTAAAGATATGAAAGCATTTATTTGCCAAGTACTATTTATCGAAGTGAAATATTTTTAACCAACATTGCATTTCGACTTTGCTCTTATCATAAAATCTTCTAACTTAGGTTTTCTTAATTTTTAGTGATAACGAACCCCTAGCAACATTTGCAAAAAATTAACGCAACACTTTCTTATTCAATTGTAATTTTTCAGAAAGATAGTAGATCATTAACCCATTCCTCCCCACTGTCATATTTTTAGGACATTATTTTCAAAATGTCTTTTTACGTATTAGGACTATTATTTTTATTATTTCGGATGAAATTCATATTTTTACACTATTTTTCTAATATTTTTGCTGTAAGTAATGTTTAAATAATAAAATTAAAATTCCTAATACGTAAAAAGAAATTTTGACAATAGTGTCCTAAAAATATGACAGTGGAGAGGAATGGGTTAGTGAAATAAATTTCTATATATCATATCACTATGCCATCTTGACATCTACCGGATTTTACATATTTCGATCGAGCACACGGCATATTTTCCTAATGACTTTTTACTGACATGGACCTTTAACATTTATACCACGGCCTCCTTTAGGGTCCGGGGCCCTCAAGTTCAGATTTTCAACTGGTAAAACCTGCATGATTAGACATTGAAATAGGGCGTAAATTTGGAAGGGTCTCAGAATCACCTTCCTCGAAGATTATGAAGTTTTTGACTGCCCTTTCAGATCCGCATATATTTTAAGTTGTATTAACATAGTTTAAGCTTCTATATTTTTTATATCTCCAAATGCCCTGACCGCAACGTAAATAAGCGGTCAAATCAATTTGGATTGATATGAATAGTTATAGTTGCGTCAATTGACCTCATCAATTACCCTCGATTTATTATCTTCAGGGTTTGACGCTATCTGGCTGTGAGCAGGAGAGCAGTAATGCTGAGTTAGCGGACTGCGTGAGAGACAAGGACGCAGCATGCGCCAAAGCTATATACGTTGGTTCAGATACAGCCGGATCACTCTTCACTGGTGCTCCCAATGGGGGCATGGTACTTATTGCCGGTAAGTTGTATGATATACAATTTAACTGATTATTTGTCAACACTTATTACGTACTAATTGTGTACGCGCCTTCGGTTGATCGGAATTGAAATGTTTATTTAATCATTTTTGCCCGTTTTTGTTGGTTTTTCAATATAGCTTTGATCCTCTGGCAGTCTGCCAAAGGTCTACCTTTAACTGGAATTGAAACAATGTACAGCTTGTGAAATTATAAATATGTAAGCACACAAGGACTCTCTTTTCAACCACTGACAACCCCAGTGAATAAGGCAGATCAAAGTCCTATTGGTGGAGAGGATGATGTTAACTAACCTAAAGTCTCTTTCTCGGTGATTAAAAGAAAAGAAAGAAGGAAAGAAATTGTCTATTTACACCATATACACGGCACATGTTATATTAGTCCATAATTATACATTTTAACCACATTATTTTTAACTGCATTTAATGTTTTTCAAAATCTCCGATCATAGATAGATAAAATTTGTCATTGAATTATAAAATTGTGGATTTTTTTTTAGCTTGTAGGTCTAAAATTGTACGAAAATTCAGTCTGGAAGTTCATTTAATACAAGATTTTTTATCCTCTATCGTAATACCCCAGACTCAGCCAAATGCTCCCGCAACAAAAATTACAAAAGCGCTGGTTTCTAGTCGGGGCTTATAATTGATGTCACGGAGTCTGATACGTCATATATATAGATCGTTACACATCACACAAAGTACATATATACATTTAGAAGTAGGTCAATAAATATTTAAATTATATTAAAAAAACTGTTATTATTTTGGTCTTTATTAAGTATGTTGTGTGTGATAATACATATCAATGATTTCATTATGAAATACAAAAATGTTTTTTGAAATACGACAGGTAGTTTCTAAGATTAGCGCTTTTAAACAAACTTGCTTTATAATCTATATATATATATAATGATTTCGTGTCACGCTGTTTGTCCACGATGAACTCCTAAACTACTGAACCGATTTTAAACAAACTTTGCACACTGTGTCCAGTTTGATCCAACTTGAGAGATAGGACACTTTATCTCGATAAGTGATCATAATGCGATAGATGACGCTGTATTTGATGTGATTCGAAAAGGCAGAACGAGGACTGCCAAGTCTGCTAGTACTAATATAGATTTTGCAAAAGCAAAGACACAGCGGAAGTCGCTAAATAGTTGCTTCGAAACCGGAAATCCGTGTTATGTATCAGCTTTAGTTCACTTGACCAATGTTCTGCGAATTATTTGCGATTTCTATTATTGCTTTGCTACTGCCAAATACTTAAAAACGGTCCGCCTATAGACTAACCCTGCAGAATGTAATACACTGAAGTATCTCACACTAAGTGGTTTAGTGACTGTGATATTTTCGGGAGCAACTGGTTTATGCAGTACTAAAGTTGGGTATAGAATTACTATTTGTATTAGCTGAACGAATGAATAATTAGACATGGGAAATCTATTGTCTAATGAATTATGTCGTATTATTCCGATTAGATTTATTAGAACCGAAAACACTGCTGATTTTTCTTCAGGGAACATATCCAAAGGTTGCCTGGTAGAGATTTGTGTTAGCAATAAGGAGGCCCTTTTTACTAACTGTATAATTTTAAAAGTATAATGTTATACGTGTAATATATCTATAATGTTTGGCCCGTACGGTACCAAACCCAGTCACCTGTACGCGCGAGACGAGGATCATACGAACAAACCACACGGATATAGACGAAGGTCAATGAGTATTATTGAAAAATTTAAACTACATCTAACGTGATATCGATGCCAAGATCTTTCAGATTTCCTGATATAAATTTATATTATAATGTCCACGTAATTTCTTTAAAGCTGTTCAAATAATTACACATCCTACACATCTTGTTAAAATTTCTTCTGCATGAGACGTGAGTTCGAATCCAAGCACCTACAATGAGCTTGAGCTTTCGGTGAAGGAAAACATCGTGAGGAAACCATAGCATGGTGGTAGGGCTTTTACTAATGCCCATCTGGCTAGCAACCATCCTTAAGTTGTAAACCTGCCGCCAAATACCAATAGGTGTGTTCCGGCAGCTGTACTTGAGAGCCAGTTCGTCCACAGGTTTAGCGTGTCTACCAACTTGGGCCGTCTCGTCACTTGAGATCAGGTGAGATTATGGCCACTTAACTATATAAAAAAACTCAAATTTTCAATTATAATATTAATTAGAATACAATCAATACAATCTATTTGTTAAGTTTATTGTGAAAAGGAAATATCAGGAAATGTGCTTGTACTAAATTAGTGTCAGTATCAAGTATCACTGTCCATGTAAACATTGGAAGTGATTATGTACAAAGTATATTGACCGCTGAAACGCAAACAATTGCGTCGACCTATCCATGGCACCTAACTTCTTTCTTCGGAGACTGGCTGGAAGTCTTTCTGGGTATTTTCTTTACGTTATACTACTTATGCCTGTGACTTAGTTCGCGTGGAAATTAAAGTAGCCTTTTTATAGTGGGATTGCATTTACGTATTCCGTTTCAATCCGGGGAAAACTGGGAAGGTTATGTAGGATTCGCCCGAAACTAGTCGCCAGGAATAGCCACTAGAACCCCTCGGCGACCTCGCCTTATCGGGGTGACGAGGGTTAAAAGAAAATTAGAAAAGGTAACTAACCCATAGTACTTTTTTATAGTTAAAGGACGCTAAACCTGTGGAGGAACTGGCTCTCAAGTGCAACCGCCGGAATACACCAATTGGTATTTGGCAGCAGATTTTCAACTTGAGGGTGGTAGCTAGCCAGGCGAGCATCAGAAAAAGCCCTACCACCACGCTATGGTTTCCTCACGATGATTTCCTTCACCGAAAGCTCATTGTAGGTGGTTGGATTCGAACTCACGTCCCTTGACGCAAAGTCGTACATACTACCACTGAGCTATCGTACATACTTCTTGTAATATCAACTGCGTGCCAATGAAAGTCACGTCAAAGTCCGTCTGTTTCGAAGATTAGTATGAACGAAAAGACATACAATTATTTATTTTCATTATAATCCCACATTATATGCGTTTAGTAAAAAGCTGGTATTTTAACATTACAATAGACACTATAATGTCATTTGTATCTTAATATCTAAATAACCGTTTGAGGTATGTTGATGAAATTTGGAACACGTATGTAGCTCTCAATGTATGAGCCAAATTTGATATGTTTATGTGAAATAGTTTTTGAGATAACGTGTGTCAAAAGTGACTCCCAATGGTTAACTTGAACTTAGCTTGACACGCTACCCGCGTAAAAGAACATATAGCTGATGTTAAACACCGACGCTCTACGAAGTCTGCAGTTGCTGAACATTCAGAAGAAGGCTCCAAACATTATCTTCGATTCGACAAGCCACAAATCCTTGCAAAAGAACACCGATTCCTACCTAGGATGATTCGTGAGGCTATTGAAATTAAAAAACATCCAAATTTCAATAGAGAAGATGGTTGGAAGCTAGCACAAGCCTGGTATCCAATTATACATTTAATTAAATCGGAACCCAAAAGACCAATTGCCAGACCTCACGACACTGTGAGCTCTTTCTGCGTAGATCGGAACACTATCAATAATAAAAATTAAATTGAAGGTAGACACAGTAACATAAACTTTTCTGGACAACCTACACCTCAGTCCGCCCCGTGACCACGAAGGCTGAAAAGCTTTCGAAACGTCGGGACCAAAATTTAATAAATAACCGCGATAAAATCCGTTTAAATTAGTTTTATTTCAACGCTACCCCTTGCCTAGATGCAGAGGTAATAAGAATCTGGTTAGGTGTTGATATTTAGAGCGACCTCAATCCTAGGGAACACATCGGGAGTGTCATGCCCAGCACCTCACGGAGACTAGGAATCCTGACCAAGGTGCGACGGTATTTCCCGCCCAAAACCAGCTGTACCTTGTTTACAAGGCTCAGGTTCGGCCATTTATGTAATACTGTTCGCATCTTCGGGGCGGTTCCGCAAGACACCTCCTAGATGCCCTGGACAAGCTGCGACGACGGTTTGTCCGCATGGTGAATGCTCCAGTCGTTACCAAGAACTTAGAACCGCTTCAGCTGCGTAGGGATACAGCAGAAAAAAAAAAATCTCGACAGCGTTTGTTTGATGATATTTTTTCCACAGGCTATATTGTATCGTGATAAAATTATAAATACACACAACTGTTGATTATTAGTACCTCCTAATTTGGTAGTTGTGCGTAATCACACTTCAGTTGGGTTTGATTAGTATAGCTTCAATGTTTGTGGAGGGTCTGTCAAGCGATTGCGAACTATAACAAGGTCAAGAATCATAAAATTGGTGGATTTTTCTCTCATACTGTCAGCCACAGCACTGTTATTTTGCTTATCAGTAAAACAATCTTTTTTTTATAGTTAAGGTTTAGCGTTATAGCCATAATCTCACCTGATCTTAAGTGACGATACGGCCCAAGTTGGTAGACACGCTAAACCTGTGGAGGAACTGGCTCTCAAGTGCTGCTGCCGGAACACACCTATTGGTATTTGGCGTCAGGTTTACAGCTTGAGGGTGGTAGCTACCCAGGCGGGCATTAGAAAAAGCCCTACCGCCATGCTATGGTTTCCTCACGATGTTTTCCTTCACCGAAAGCTCAAGCTCATTGTAGGCGCTTGGGTTCAAACCCACGTCCCTTGACGCGAAGTCGTGCACACTACCACTGCGCTATCCTCGCTTCAAACTATGTGTCTGTAAAAAATAATTAGGTCAACCTTGAACGGAATACACTGATATGTATTATATTTTCAATAATATCAGCTGTAGAGGTGAGAGTTTATCTTTAGACTTGTCCCAGACTTGGCCTCAATACTATATGTGGGATGTCCATATTTTCCATGTGTACGCAGTTCTGTCTATGTAATGTTATTGCTGTAAAAATCATCCTGGTTTCTGAGGTATACCGTTGATGAATATATTAAAAATAAAATCTGATCTAGCGCCTTTCTAGCGGCGGTAGTTTTGACGTTATAAGCACCTTCCAGGACATATGGACCGTTTATTTTGAATGTGGTGTAAGTCCATTTTCTTTTGTTTCGAGAAAATTTAATGTTACTATATTCGTTGATAACGCAATTTCATTTACCGAACGATTTAAAGTCGTACAAAACATGGGATTTTTTTTTTTTTTGAGAAATTAAACACGGACTAGTTATATATAAAAAAATTACATTAAATTAAGCATGAATTACGTGATAGCTCATTTTTCTCAAAATTGGACTTACACCACTTTCATAATAAACGGTCCATATATTGAATGAAGCCTTTGATGTTGTCTCTTAGGATACTCACTTAGGATCTAGTTAATATTTGACTAAAGTTAACTCTGCAATAGTTTACAACATCGAAGCGATAAGGTTCAGATGGTAGTGTCTTCAGACGTCGCGTCAAGGGACGTGAGTTCGAATCCAAGCACCTACAATGAGCTTGAGCTTTCGGTGAAGGAAAACATCGTGATGAAATCTTAGCATGGTGATAGAAATTTTTAATGCCCGCCTGGCTAGTTGTCACCATCAATGTGAAAATCCGCCGCCAAATACCTACAGGTGTGTTCCGGGAGTTGCACTCGACAGCCAGTCCGTCCACAGGTTTAGCGTGTTTATTAGCTTGGGCCACATCGTCGCTTAATATCAGGCGGGATTGTGGCCATAACGCTAAAACCTTAACTATAAAAAAGAGGTGTGTTTAAGTGAAACTACTTTATTCAATTTAGGACCTCAAAAGACACATGAGAACTCCCTAACTGCCACCGGTTTGAAAAATAACTCAGTTATTCTGATTTTGTTACAATTAATAATACCTTACATTATTTGTTCCATAGCGGAAACGGAAGCAAAATTATTTTTAAATCGTAGATTTTCACAAAGAATCAAGAGAACTACGACGTTGCCATATTTTATTTATTTATTTATTTAGGTAACAAACAGCCATTACATAATTATGTATCACAACATTATAAACTAATAGGCCTATAGTACCATGTATTTAAATTCTACAACTTAATAAGAAAAATCGTAACAATACAATCTAGGTATATAATTAAAAAAACAAGGCAATAAAATTAAAAAAATTAAAAATTCGGTAAATATATTATATGGGTTTCCATTCTATAAACAAATCAATAACCGCTTAAAAACAGTACCGCAATGGGCACATAAAATACATAAATCGATTATAGAGATTCGATTCCGTTTAAACAACTCTTTTATGTGTTCATTCGGTGCTTAGATTTTTTAATACTGGTTCTTTGTATCACTAGTAGAATACGTTCTAAAGGCAATGTATATATTATCACTGATCGGAGGTCATTGCTACGTACTTTCACTGCACGCTGTATAAAGCGGGCGTGGATGAATAGTCGCGTACGCACGCGTGCACACGCGTAGACTTTTCTTTTTCTAACTCGAGGAAAAATTTATTTACGTAGGCATTTCCATACTCCGGCTGGAGTACGAGACGTGGCTGGGGATTCTTCTGGTGTGAATTATTGTAAACTGAAACTTGTTTAAATAAGTTTTTTGTCCGATTTTGTAACTTTTTTCAATGCAACTTTGCTTCTATTGATGGTAGCGTGATGTTAATTAGTCGAGAGCCTGCGTCGATGATTGGTGTTTCAAATACAAAATAATTTTTGAGTTCCGGTTAGTGATTTCTAGGATTAGCATATTTAAACGAACAATTTTTTCCGTTTGGTAATATTGATATAGATGCTAAAACAACAGCATGATGACCACACTTTCCGTTTTGGATTCCAGAGTCTGCTATTAATCAAGGGCGGATGCTCCCGTAAAATTCACAAGCCCTATGACATCCGATTGTGAGTTCTAATCCAAAAACATAAGATAAAACTTTAACTCATATTCTTGTAACTGTATATTATACTATATTTTACACGCGGCTTCGCTCCAGTTAATATTAATTCTGTGAAACAAATCTTATAACGCAATAAAAAAATTCATACAAAGCTTATTCCTCTCTTTACCCCGTTTCCAAAGAGGTTTTCACAAGAAAGACTAGCCTATCATCATCTCCAGGTTTCCCTCTATCTCTATACCGAAATTCATTATAATCGCTTCAGCGGCTTATGTGTGAGATCGTAACAAACAAACAAACTCACTTTCGTAATTACAATATTAGTAAGGATTCGGGACGCTGTGCTTTATTATCGACATCACACCCTATTCTTTCATTCTCGATGTAGGTAATTAAAAGAACCAGTATAAATGGTTTTAATGTTTCAAATGAATAAATAAATACACCGGGTTAATACTTAGTTAGCCGTCGAGGAACATAAACATGGAATTTTCCGTTGCCCAGCGGAAATACCGAACGTAGAAGAACGTAAAAGAAGTTGGTTCATTTCGCAAAGTGTTGTCGAACGAGGAATCATGTTCGGGAAATCTGTCAATTACCAAATGATATTGAAGAATAGTCATAAAGTGGGATCGAAATAAATTTAGTAGGTACAGAATAAGGGATGATGCGAAACTCAAACGGTAAACGGGTTCCCTAACAATTCAAACGGAATTACGATGTTGACTCTATTTTTTTTTTATGAATATCATTTTATAAATAAACTAGCTGACGCGGTAAACTTCGTATCACCGAAAATTGATTTTCTTCATTCTCGCTATAACTCAACAATGGTTCAACCGATTTGTTTTTATATTTCCTCGCGTTAGTTATTGGCACGCGCCGCTGGCCCCGCGGCCGGTACCGTCGCAACCGCTATGTACCCTGCATTTTAAATCTGTAATATCTTCGGAAACATTCTATTAAATTACATGCTGTAAAGATCCATATTGATCTATATTAAATGCACAATGTATTTAAGGTACTTTATTGGATAAGAATTAATGCTGTACTGCTTAATATCGCTTTGTAAATAAGCCATTATTCGTCGTAAAAAGTAAAGGATAAAAAATGGTTATTGTGGGGTATCCCTGATATATAGACATATACCAACGCGGATTTTTTTGTAGACCTTTTTAAGGTGTACAATACTGTAGTACATTATTTTGATATATCTCGTAGAATTCAGCCAGCGTTTGCAATGTAAGCGCAAAAAAATGTGTTAATTTACGGCATCACATTAGAAACCTCTAAAATTATCAGTCTCTCTCTACTATATTATACATGTATTATACATATAAACCTTCCTCATGAATCACTCTATCTATTTAAAAAACCGCATCAAAATCCGTTGCGTAGTTTTAAAGATCTAAGCGTACATAGGGACAGACAGACACCGGAAGGGACTTTGTTTTATGCTATGTAGTGATTAAAAACAATACTGAAAGAGGTTAGGAAACTTTATTACCTGTAATGGGCTATTTTTAACAGAAAAATGATTTATATTAATATTACATAGCAGAAAAGTTTATTAATTTAAACGTGACAATTTTAGGAACTACCAGTGATATTTAAAAAAAAATGTATTTGGTAGAGCAGTAATTGAAGTGGAATTTGAAGCGATGATAGCTCAGTGGTAGTGTGCACGACTTCGCGTCAAGGGACGTGGGTTCGAACCCAAGCACCTACAATGAGCTTGAGCTTTCGGTGAAGGAAAACATCGCGAGGAAACCATAGCATGGTGGTAGGGCTTTTTCTAATGCCCGCCTGGGTAACTACCACCCTCAAGTTGTAAACCTGCCGCCAAATACCAATAGGTGTGTTCCGGCAGCTGCGCTTGAGAACCAGTTCCTCCACAGGTTTAGCGTGTCTACCAACTTGGGCCGTATCGACACTTAAGATCAGGTGAGATTATGGCCATAACGCTAAACCTTAAGTATAAAAAAAAAAATATGATACGAATAGTTTGTTGTTGGAATATAGTTTAGTATTTTAAGAGTCAAGAATCAAATATAGTCGGTTTGGAATACCTACTTTAGTCAAAACAACAGCTAATTTATATATTCTAGATGTCACTAAGGAATTCTATATGGTAACTTTAGATCAAAAAAGTTGTAAGCCATATATGTCCTTCGCGCCTTTTGTTCCATTCACATATTTAAATTCACCGTTCGGTACTACAGTAACACAATTTATCACATAACACAATTTATAAATTAGTATTCATGAATAGTGTTGCAGTTTATGTAGACGATGTTTTATTGTCTCACCGATCAAGAGATGTACTAGTTATCCGTTGTCTCTGGTTTACCCGCCGCGGCCTCTCTGCAGACGCTTTAGCCTAGATCCATCCTCTGGAGGACCCCTCAAGTGACTCTGCTCGCGCGATACAGTAACACTCTACATCACTGAGAGTACATCATCACACCGCATACCATTCGTGCACACCCGCACATTAAGTACACGGTTCTGTAAGGGACTACCCTCGTGGCCCTTACGCCTTGGCCGATGTCATTGTTAGGACCACTGAATTTAGTAAGTTAAGACCTGTTGGTTAGTAAGGATCGCGAATCTTTGTTCGTTTTCCGAGGTTCGGCCATTCTGGCACGGTTACGTCCGCTGCCTCGGGGCTGAGTGCCCTCAGCATTCGCTCCGAAATGTTTGGTGAAGCTGTCAAAGCGCTTACAGCTAACAGCGTATCTCAGGTCGAAAAAATAACCTTGTCTCTGGTTAAACGTGGGTTTGAAGTGTCCCCGTTGACTTATTGGTATGTATATGGTGGTGCTTGTCACCCGAGGAGTGTCCACATGTCTCACTCCCCGCTGACCCCGCGTATTAGACTTATGCATTAAGAAAAGGCTTAAAGGGTGTTTTTTTTCACGACGTCATCAAAACCTCTGTGGTCGGATAATTGATTTTAATATTATAATATTAAACAGTACAATGCTACCTCCATTTAAAAGTACTTCTATTATCAACGACAAATTCCCCGGATTGTCGAAATCATTCGACATTACGTTATTGGCTGTTGAATTACGTCTCGTCGCTATAGAGATCTTAAAGTTTACTATTTTTTTTCGATGGGTATTCAAGTGAAAACTTAGACACGCTGAGTATGTTTCTTTCTACGTATTACGTATGAATAAAACTAAATCCCCACGCTTGGCTTTGTATCACTTTTCTTTAGGTAGGTGATTTAGCTGTCGTTAAAAAATTGCTTTACAACAGTAGCTAGGCGTTACACTAAAAACTAAAAAGTGAGTTTCGATTCCAATAAGTAATGGAGAGATATAGTCAACACGCCATTGCTTTACTTACTTGCCGACTGTTACATGAGAGTGCATGACGCATCAGTCACATCCACTATCGGCATGAATACGGTATGGCCCGCACCTACACCTTTCGTATTATTAACCTCGCTTTATCGAAGTTTCGCGTTATGTCGTATGATTTTAAGCTATTGTCGTTTTTTTTTTATTATTTCGTTATAAGTTAGCTAATAGATATAAATTTTCTATTAACAGGTACTGGTTCGAACGCATTGTTACGGACGCCGGATGGGCAAATGTTCGGTTGCGGTGGTTGGGGCTATATCCTGGGAGACGAGGGTGGTGGTAAGTGATCTTAACACTTCCTTTAACTACATTTATTCAATTTAACTTCATTTATATGTGTCTACCTGTGTGTATGTAACGGAATGTTTCAAAGTAATTTTTACCGACTTAAAATCGTTTTAACGATTTGATAAGTAGGTACAAGTGTTAAGAGCCAATAACGATACGATAATATCAAAGAAAAAAGGTGCTGAATTTTCGAAGGCGGCATTTTTTCGTCACCATTTTTCTTAATTTTGTAAGAATTACAAGATAGCCGCCGGTATGTATTTCGGTGATCCTTCCAGAAGCAAAAACAAGTTGCGACCAACCCTGGTTTATGGGTTATGATGAGTGCTCGAGGAAAAGCACTTAAAGGTGGTAACATTTTTTTTTATCCTGGGGAAATGTATTTATGCATCTCCTCCCAGCCCGGGGGGACTGAGAGGGGTCTGTGTGACTATACCCACTAAAACCCCACGGCCGTGTGTCGGCTTCCTGTTCGTGCATGCAATCACCGCGTCACCCCAGCGAAAAAGGTGGTATCCTAGCTTTAATATAGGAAGATAAAATCATTCTTTTTATCTATCCAGCGTATTGGATAGCTCACAAAGCCGTCAAAACCGTGATAGACGACGTCGATGGGTTCCGGATGTCACCGCATCCGACGGACCGAGTGTGGGAAGTGATCAAGGAGCATTTCAACGCTAACACCAGGGCTGATTTGCTGCCGCATGCGTACAAGGATTTCAACAAATCACAATTTGCCGGTAAATATTAAGAAAGAAAGAAAATAAATTTATTTACAAGACACAAGCCTACACGGATAAAGTAAAAAATACATGAAAATTAATTGACATTACAATCATAAAAAAAAAGTTATACATAACCTAAAAAAAAAAAAATGTTATAATCCGCAGTGCGCCGCAGTGACACTGTAAAAGGCGCACAACTCAGCATAAGCTAAGTCACCATAATAGGCGGGCCCAGCGCTGATTTTCGGTTGTGGCCAAGTGGGTTTATACAAAATAATAATAATAATACAAAAAGCAAAGCAATTATTCTAAAATTATATTAAACACTGATAAAAAAATATGTCTACATGTAAATACATACATACAGATACATATATACACACATACATAATATACTCAGTTACGTACCAGTTAAGTATTAATAATACAATAAAATAATTACTATATTACGTTATGCTTTGTAGGTGGTATCAAGTGACGGTATGGCCCAAAATGGCCCGTTCACTGTCGTGCCCCCTCTGACCGTACTCCTGCGGACTCTATGACCTGCCCAAATCAAATGACCAAATAGTGTCGAATACTGATTCAAATTAGTTCGTTAGAAATCACGATGGTTTCCTTTACCGAAAACTCGAGTTCAATCCCTCAACTCTCACTATTAACTGAGCCATTATCGGTTTAAAAGTTGTTTTGAACCAGCTCAGTTATATTTTAACTATCGTGTATTAGATTTTACACGGGGCTTCACTCACGTAATTTTTTTTTTTTAATTGGACGACGCTATATAATTTTTTTTTAAATCTTAGTTTCTCACTTCCTGTAAATATCTCCGTCGTCTCCAGGATCTCCCATCTTTATCTATACCAAAATTCATCACAATCGATTTCAGCGGTTCAGGCGTGAAAGCGTAACGAACAAACGAACTCGCTTTCGCATTTATATAATACTAGCGTATTCCCACAGCTTCGCTCGCATTGAAGCCATTAAATAAGTTTTTTCTTTTAATTTTCGTTAAAAAAAATATTTTATATATTAAAAAAGTATCCTATGTTACTTCTAATACCTCCAAGAATATGTGTACATAGTTTCACGATGATCGGTTAAGTAGTTTTCGCGTGAAAGCGTAACGAACAAACTTACACAATGATTTCTTATGTTTACGTGAATATTACTCATCGAATTTTCATCCCGACGTTACGAAAGCTTTTCAGCCTTCGTGGAGACTCGGTTTAAATTTAATTTTTATTTCGATAAACAAACTTACATTCACATTTATAATATTATTAGTAGGGATTAGTATAGGCGGACGTTTGATAGGTTTTTTTTTGTCCTTTAGGTGTGACGTCGAAACTGTCGTTGATCGCTCAGGAAGGCGACGAACTCGCCCGGCACATATTCGCCGAAGCGGGGGCGGCGCTCGCGGCCCACGCGGTCCCGCTGGCGCAGCGCTGCGCGACCGCCACCCTGCGGGTCGTGTGCGTGGGTTCAGTGTGGCGCAGCTGGCCTCTGCTGCGGCCCGGGATGCTCCGCGAACTCAACCAGAGGAAGGTAAATAAACTTATTTTGATCTCCCTTTTGATCTAATATAAATACTCTCTCTTACACACACACACACTATGCATATATACACACACCGCACGCGCGCACCCTTCTCTATGTTATTATTATTCTAAATTATGATGTGATTTTATTTGTTATTTAGCACTTCATTTATAATTTATTCAATAGTTTTTGTTAGGTATGCATTTTCTTTCTGTAAATTATTTTATGTGATTGGAATCTCTATTGGCTAAACCAATATGTTAATGATTATTTGTAAAAAAAGTTTAACTACTGTTGATTTCTATAAATAAATAAAATAACTAAAATAAATAAAATAAATAAAATAAATAAAATAAATAAAATAGATTAAATACATTAAATATACTAAATAAATTAAATTAATTAAATAAATAAGATAAATAAAAATAAAAAAATACATAAAATAAATAAAACACACAAAATAAATAACTAAAAAAAATTTAAAAAAAAAAAAAAAATTGTCCTGGCTCGTCAGAATGACCGTACTGCACCTGATGGTAAGCCCCGTACGGTCGAGGGGCAGTAGCGACTGTCGCAAGAGAAAATGTCCTCCGTTAGTCGCAGCTGCCATGCCGGTTTGCTAAACACTTCCTCACGCCTCGTTTAAGGGACTTAATATTGTATGAAGGAACACCCTGGACGGAAGACGGTTCCACATCACCACAGTACATGACAAAAGTTCAAGTTTTGAACTGTTTGGTTCGTGTCGATATAGAGGTTACAGTAAATCTATGGTTCCGCAATCCAGTGCGGGTAGATATGCTATGGAAGGGAGAGGAAGGGATTAGGTCAAATAACTCCACAGATGCTCCTCACAATTATTATAAAGCGGATAAGTTGGTTTGTTTGTTTGTACGAGTCGGATTTAAATTGATATTTTTGTATTTGATTGTACGGTGGTCACCGCCATTTCTTATAACGAGGCCAAATGGTAGTTAAATGCCCTGCAGTATGTATGTAGTTAACCTGCCTTGTTAAATATCATTTTTGGGATTGTATGATGGTCACGACCGTTTCTGATAAAAATAAACTAAATGGTAGTTACTTTATAGAAGTATGAACTATTATTATATCCTTAATTGCCTTGTTAAAGATTATCATCATGATCGTATGCTGGTCATGACCATTTCTGAAAAAAAAAAGTAGTTGTATTGTAATTACTCCAGTGATATGTGAAAATGTTTTCCTAGTCTTTCTTATTCAAAATCATTTTTGGGATTGTATGATGGTCATGACCGTTTGTGATAAAAATTATGGCTAAATGGTGTTTACGGTTTCCAGGTGAGAATCGAGCTGGAGCTCGTCCGCCTCCGCGTGTCGAGCGCGATGGGAGCGGCCTGGCTCGCCGCGAAGCACGTCGGGTACCACTTACCGCGGGACGACTCCGCTTTCTGCCAGGTGTTCCACACGTACCGGCCCGAGGAGGCGGCGGTCAACGGGAAGATGGTTAACGGTGCCCATAACGGTAACCATAACGGTGTCGAGAGCTGCGGGTGTGAGGGCTTCACAGTTTGGTCCTAGCGTGGAAAGAGGGTAGATGGAAAAAATCACAAAAGAAACTACTAAGCGGAATTTTACATGGTCATAAGTAAACAGTTGATATCGTATATTCTACTGACAGTTGAATATATGCCTTTAAACTGTGCTAAAGTGTGGGGGTTCGGTTACCGGACAGGACATTTTAGTTTAATTTACACAAATTTAGTTCGATTGTTAGTTTCTGCCCGTTACTTAAGGTTTACAAAGCCATAATCAGTTGTCATTGGCAGAAGTTACTATAATAATAAAAAAGTAACAACGGGAAAGTGTTAATCTTAAGAATACCAGTTGCATTATAAACATATATATTTTTTTATATTTGAAGGAGAAATCATCGAGGAAGGCTTTAGGCTATTTAACATCACGCTATTACCAATAGGAGTGAAACTGTATTGATAATGTTATACAAACTGGCAAATATTATTAAATATTTTTTAGTTCTTAGCGAACAAAGTTAAGCAAATTACTGATAGGCAAATCTACTATTACAATTTTACCTGAGATGGCATGTTACTTTATATTAATTACTTAATTAATAAAGAAGATAGATACATTTTTTTTAATCAGAAATTTACCATTTTATTTAAGTTTCTTTCTCAGTACAAATAAATAATCCATACATATTGTATCTTGTTCATCGAATCATGTCTAGTTATGTCTGTTACACAAAAGTCGGTTACCGGTAAGAAAAAAGAGAATAAACATGGGACCTTTCGTTCAACAGGGTTACCAGGGTACCACCAGGCCTGTCGCAATTCATAATTATCTTAAGTATTGATATGAATATCATTACAAGACGTGGCAGCTTAGAGATGGTTGCACTAAAAATAGCTATAAATATTTTTATCATCGGGGAACAAAGATATATTAAGAAAGTTCCACTCTCTAGTCTTTTTAATATTTTTGTTTTAATTTTCAAATCGATTTACTAATGCATGCACACAAAATTAAATAAAATATTTGTTATAATTTTTTTTTTTTTTTTATAAAATATATTGATGTCGCAAAGTTAAGAAATTATTTTAAAAACCGTGCCAAGGCAGTGAAATTTCAATCAAAAAACATATATTTAATAAATCACATGTTATAAATATTTATTACTTGCCTTTACCCGCGTCTTGGCTCGAGATAATATTCGTAAAAAAATCTCATACAAATTTTATTCATCTCTTTACGTTTACTTTCAGTTTTTAGCGAGAATAAGGAGCCTATCACCATCTCCAAGATCCCATCTATCTCTATACCAAAATTCATCACAATCGACTCAGGCGTGAAAGCGTAACAAACAAACAAACTCATATGTATGAGTTAAAAAAATAATAAAAACACAATATGTTATGACAATAAAAATAGGCAACCATTTTTCTACATTAAGAATTTATCTACTTTATATATATGATAACGAGATTTATAAAGTATATCTATGACCACCTTTTAAATATTAATAATAATGCCTGAGGGACCATTAATTATTTTGAGGTGCCAAATTGACATAATGTACTTACGAATTATTATGTACAAGTTAATGATTATTAAAAAAAAATAGAAAAGGGTAATGAAATGTTAAACTGTTTTTAATAGGAAATATAGTTCGATTTCTGTTATTTTTTTCTATATTTATCAAAACTTAATAAACTTAATGAATGACATACCAAAAAAAATATATACCATACCATATTTGAGAATTACAACAACAATTTTACATTTAATATTTATGAAATTTGTACAAACAAGCAAGGTGCTCAAATTTATAATGACTGTATTATAATAAAAAATATTACTATGTTTCGTATAAACTTAGATCTGAAATATATATTTACATATTTTATAGAATGAATTGTATGTACTTAGTATGTAAGATTATTTTAATAAATGTTTGTTATTTTATTGTAAATAGGTAAGATTAGTTCCTAATAATTAATGTTGGATTAAAAATTTAAAAACAATGTAAGTTTTATAAATATTACATATCATTATAAACTTTCCAAGTGTTTTTATTGTTTTTCCCCGATGAAATGATATTCCACATTAACTATAGAAAATTATTTATTTATCCTTTGAATGTGTTAAGTTGTGTGTACGTAGTATCACATTGTATGATTACAAAATGGTTTATTGACACGAAATTTCATTAGAGCAACTGTTAGCATTTTTATGAAAGTCAAAGAACGAATGATTTTCATTTCGTTTGCATTAAATATTTATAACGCTTTAGATCAACGATATTAGGTACGACTCTAGTTTTATATTATAAATCATTGTCATGTTGATAGCAAATAGTTAGAGATGTATAGGGTTTTTATTATCGATAATAAATTTATTTGTAGACTAAAAACTAAAAAGTTTTGTTCATATCGAGGATAGCCTCAACTATAAATCCAGCGATACCTTTTAGTATCTGCTTTAGAAATATTTATGTGACAGTAACTTTATATGACAAATGACTTTGCTCACGTCTAAAATTAAGATGTTTCTCAGAGATATCCTTTATAAATAATACGCTAGTAGAGACACGAAAAGGTAAAAATTTTTCTCATCGTATTGATCTCCATCAACGTGAAATGATAGTCGATCGTTCAGTAAAAGATTTTTATTATGCAGTCTCTGATTCCCACTGAAGTATAAATGAGCATTATGACCAGCGTACTGAATTTTTTGATTATTAACCAATGTTTACGGATTTTGTTTCGGGTCTTATTAGTTCCAGAATTTCATTCATGACAGTAGCTGTAAATATAACGTTGGAGATATTTCAGTATGTATTCTAAATGTATATTTATGAAAAAGAAAATTATAAAATATGATCTAATAATAGTGCCGCAGGTGGCTCCACACAATTGACATGTTTACATAAATGTTAAAATTATTCACTAAACGATATCCTAAAACGTTATTTATGTTATTAATATTAAAAATAGATATACTATCGATAATCGACACTTGAGATGTTAACAACGTAGCAACCCTGATCACAGATGACATTTCCAATTTCACCATATCTCCTAAAATGTCAGTTTGATATCAACAATGAATATTGTGAGGTTTACACGTATATTTAGAATAAAACCTATATCGAAAATAAATTACAAATGTTGTAGCCGTATAGTGCCATCGTTTAACAGTAATAATAATAAGGAAGATGGTAGAAGTAATTATTATTTTAGAGGTATAGTCGCGTCGGCTATGGCTGTGATAGGTTACTTTAGTGTCCAAGAGAAACATTTTGCGGCTACAGTAGTAAACGATCTGAAGGGTCGAAGGGAGAAATATAACTTCATAGCTGATGTCGTGGCTGTTTCGGCGCCGTCCGTTGTATATATAGAGATAAAGGACGGCAGAAGACTGGATCTGTTTTCTGGACAGCCGATAACGATTTCAAATGGTTCTGGGTTCATCGTGAAAGAAGATGGGTTGATATTGACGAACGCTCACGTCGTGGTCGATAAACCGAACGCGGTTGTATCTGTAAGGTTGATGGTGAGTGACGCAACTAGTTATTATTATGGGTTAATGAATACATTATTCCCCCCTATAACACGATAGATCGGTTCCGCGTTGTAGGAGTATACCCGTATAACGCGTTTTTACGACCCCGTATAATTTTTCTCGCTAAAGCGGGTTTAAATCAAATATTATAAACGAAAAATGGATGTATAATAAAACAAAACTAATTGAAGAACATTTTATATGAAATAATCCCTGCATTATATGGGGAAATGCCTGTGTTATACGGGGGATTGTAATCACGTAATATGAAAATGCATTATAACAGTACTGTGTTATAGGTGGGATTACTGTATTTTGAATAAACTAAAACTATTAAGATAAGTCTTCATAGCTAACATCAGCACAACGAGGTTCCTTATCTTACTCTATCAACTTTAATATTAGTATTTACACCTTTTATACATATGTCAATATAGATGATAGTCTGTCTATGTTTTCAATTTTCCTCTACTTCCCTTATTCATCAATCTTCATACTTAATTATATTATAGTCACATGACTTACACTAGCCTGTCATGCCATCCGGGCCAGATGTAGATGAAAACAAGCTCTAGGCTATGTTTTTATTTTGAAGGGACTGGTTTTTAAGTGCAACTACCGGACCACATCTTTTCATATTTAAGGGCAGATTTTCAACTTGAGGATGGTAGCTATCCAGGCGGGCTTCACAAGATGCCCATTTACCATGCTATAGTTTCCTCACAACGTTTTCCTTCACAGAAAGCTTAAGCTCATTGTAGGCGGTTGGATTCAAACTCACATCTATTGATGCAAAGTTGTACATACTACCTCTGAGCTATCATCGCTTTGCTATTCCACTTATGAGGCCCCTTCCCATATAATGTTGATTTTTATCAATACATTCCTAAGTTTGTGTATTAGGAGTTGTTCATAAAATATGGTTTTAATTTTTATGTGCTACTTCAGATACTTATTCAAGCTTTATTATTATTATACTTATGATTGAAACAAAAGTTCGGTGAAACTGTGATATCCCTAACAGCTAACAGAGTATGTCAGGTCGAAAAAAGATTGAAGTGAGGATTGCTCAGTGCTAATGTGTCGGGACCCCACATCATCAGATGTGAGTTCGTATCCAACCACCTACAATGAGCTTGAGCTTTTGGTGAAGGAAAACATTGCGAGGAAACCATAGAATAGTAAATGGGCATCATGTGATGCCCGCCTGGCTAGCTACCACCATCAATTTGAAAATCTGCCCTCAAATATGAAAAGACGTGGTCTGGCAGTTGCACTTACAAAATAAAAAAGCCATCAATGCACCAGTGATCCCTTGGTGTGGCGGGTATCCATGGGCAGTCTGGATCATTTACCATCATGCGACACGTTTGCCTGCTATTATATAAAAGAAAAAATTACTTATTTATTAGTTATTTACTAATTAACATGATATAACATTGATATTTGATCCACTTTTGAATTTGATAAAGTAATCCTTGAGGAAGGCTTTAAGCGATATAACATCAGGCTACAACCAATAGCAACTAAGCTCTATTAGTAACGTTCCAAAAAACTGGCAAATACCATTAAATCATTTTTAGTTCTACACAAACGAAGCCATGGGCACAGCTAGTATATACATATAATTGTGTTTTTCAGGACGGTTCAACACACACAGGGTTCGTTGAAGATTTTGACAGGCAATCAGATTTAGCAACACTGAGGATTCCGGTCAAAGGTCTACCGGTTATGAAACTGGGCTCCTCTTCAGATATTAAACCGGGCGAGTGGGTTTGTATTTCCTGCACACGGTTAGAGTGTCCACCGACTTGGGCCATATCGTTACTTAAGATCAGGTGAAATTATGGTCATAACATTAAACCTTAACTATAAATAATAAATAAATATAAAATCAATAATTTGAGTCCAATTTATTATTGATATATAAATGTTCTGCCTGTGAAATGTAGATTAATTTAAATTGTATTTTTCCTGTCCCCACAGTCTCACTATTTATTAACTGACAATGTGCCCAAGATAGGGGACATAGCATTTACTTAAGGTATTTGGGGTCGTAGTAGATTTTCAACTTACAATGGTAGCTAGGTGAGCAGGTATTAAGAAATACCCTTCCAGTATATTACGGTGTTATCAGAATGATTTCCTTCACTAAAACTCCAGGCTCTACGTGAAGTTCCGCTGCTGTAGACCACTTTGTAACTTAACATCATGTACGGACCATCATAACAGTCACTATAACCCCTTGCCATCAGCAGCCAACCTGATGGTAAGTACAGTACCAACGTTGAGGAGTTGTTTAAAAAAAAAAGGAAACCAAGCCGAGACTAAACTGTTCCAAATGTTCAAAAATTACAATTAAAATTAGTCTTAGAATTCTACAACAAATGAAATTAAATTAAATCAATTATTATTTACACTATACAAAAGTTTTTAACCAAATATTATTTACAACTAGGGATTAAGTTTATATAATGACGAGGTCTACAAAACGGATTATGGCTCAACACGGAAAAATGTATTACTAGAATAAGAATTGTATAAATATAAGAATTAAATGAGTAAAAGAATGCGCTCAAAATAAAATTATAAAGAAAAAAAGCACAAAATGAAAAACTTATTTAAAACAAAAAAAAAAAAAAAAAGGTCCCTGATTATGTTAGGGGTAATGCCGGAGCTTTAAAAAAAAAAAAAAAAAACTGTTCCAGGTAGTAGCGATGGGCAGCCCTTTGGCATTGAGCAACACGGTCACTGCTGGTGTTGTCAGCTCCACCCAGAGAGCCAGCGAGGAACTTGGCTTACGAGGTAAACTATACATTAAAATTTTCTTTTCATCACTTCGATCACACAACTAAACATTAATCACCATGTTTGATTTAAACTCGAGGTGATGATTTTATTTATTTATTTATTAAACTTTGTACATAAGGTATACAGGCGGACTTTAAGGCCTAAGGCATTTTCCTAGTCGACCTTAGGTTGGTGGAGATCATAACTGAGGCAGGTGAATAATAAAATAAATAAAAAATACAACATATAAACATATACAACAAATATAACATATAAATAAATAATATATAAATATATAAAATATAAATATATGATATATACACTAATATCTACCATGGAGAATCTGCTACTTCAGCCAGCAATAATTGCCGAAGTCTCATCTTAAAAGCCATCCGTGTTGTGGAGGATGGATTGGATAGCGAATGATGGCTCAGTGGTAGCCTATACGGACTCATTATCGATGGACGTGAGTTCGAATCCCTGAAACGAGCCTAGACGTCTGGCTTTTTCTAATGCCCGCCTGGCTAGCTACCACCCTCGAGTTGAAAATCTGCCGTCAAACGTAAGACCTATAGGTATGTTCCGGCAGTAGCACTTAAGAACCAGTCTCTCCCTTAACCCATACCTCCCCACTGTCATATTTTTAGGACACTATTTTCTCAAAATGTCTTTTTACGTATTAGGACTTTTATTTTATATTATTTAAACCTTTTTTTACAGCGAAAAAAATATATTTTATTAGCAAAAATAGTCTAAAAATATGAATTTCATCAGAAATGATCAAAATAAAAGTCGTAATACGTAAAAAGACATTTTGAAAATCGTGTCCTAAAAATATGACAGTGGGTAGGAATGGGTTAAAATGTGTCTTAAGCCACATCGTCACTTAACCTCAGGTTCTATAAGTGATGTTAAATAGTCGAAACGTCTTAAACAAATAGTTCCTCTATGATTTAAATACAAAAATACTTATTGAAATCCGTTTTGTAATATAAATAAAGACTGTATTAAAAGTAACTTAAAGAAAAATGGGTCTAAGTGGTATCGAATACCATCTGAATTATCCAAGACAACGTCACATGCGCGTGGTGCACCATATTGAGTAACGGACGAGACTCTGGCGTTTGTTGGTCCCACCTTCGGTTTCGATCGTCACGGTTAACCATTGAAGCGATGATAGCTCAGTGGTAGTGTGTACGACTTCGCGTCAAGGGACGTGAGTTCGAATCCAAGCACCTACAATGAGCTTGAGGGCACGGTGAAGGAAAACATCGTGAGGAAACTATAGCATGGTGGTAGGGCTTTTTCTAACGCCCGCCTGGGTAGCTACCACCCTCAAGCTGTAAACCTGCCGCCAAATACCAAATAGGTGTGTTCCGGCAGCAGCACTTGAGAGCCAGTTCCTCCACAGGTTTAGCGTGTCTACCAACTTGGGCCGTATCGTCACTTAAGAACAAGTGAGATTATGGCCATAACGCTAAACCGTAAGTATAAAAAAAAAAATCTAATCCCAAGCATGATTCCTGGGAAAAACTTGAAGGAACGTATGTATAGATGTGTCTTTACAGGAATCTATTTATGCGTTTTAGGCAAAGACATGGTGTACATACAAACTGACGCGCCTATAACCTTCGGGAACAGTGGCGGGCCTCTCGTGAACCTGGACGGAGAGGCGATAGGCATCAACAGTATGAAGGTCACGTCCGGGATATCTTTCGCGATACCAATCAATTATGTCAAGGAATTTTTGTCGAAAAGTAAGCGATTGTTGGTATTATTTGATTTGGTTGTACTGTAAATAAACATGATTAGTGTTAGTTTTCAACAACTCCTCCTCCACCTCCCCCTATTCCCCCTCCCCCCATCCCCCCTATTCATCCCCTCCCCTCGCCCTAAACCGACCCCATTCTTTCCGTCCCGTCCTTGTTCTAACCCCTTCCCTCTCCTATCACTCCCGCTCCACACCCCCTCCCCATCTGTCCCCCTCCTCTCCCCCTTTTCATTATGCTATTATTTTATTAAGTGATAGACCCCCGTATATTATATAAGGCAATTAATAACAAATCCACACTTTGTTCCTGTGAATCCGTGAAAGCCTTTTTATATCGTTAAGGTTTAACGTTACGGCCATAATTTCACCTGATCTTAAGTGACGATACGGCCCAAGTTGGTGGACACGCTAAACCTGTGGAGGAACTGGCTCTGAAGTGCAGCTGCCGGAACACACCTAATGGTATTTGGCGGCAGGTTTACAACTTGAGGCTGGTAGCTACCCAGGCGGGCATTAGAAAACGCCCTACCACCATGCTATAGTTTCCTCACGATGTATTCCTTCACCGAAAGCTCAAGCTCATTGTGGGTGGTTGGATTACATTACCACTGATATTGTTTGGTGTCTGATTATTATAATATGCGAAATACTCACATGGTTAGTTAGGAAAAAAAAATTAAAAACATTTTGTAAAGGTGTGAAAGGAAACCACTTCAAACATTATTTGAAGCCCGTCAATAGGTACATAATACAGTTTAATATCTAACTGTGATCACGACTTCGTTCGCGTGTCACTAAAAACGAATAAAGTGTTTCTCCCAACATGGCTCAAGGCTATTCCCTTCATTTCTAGAACAGACTAAATCACCCCAAGTTTCGAAGCGGTACCTCGGCATCACTATGCTTTCTCTGACTCCGAATATACTGATCGAGCTACGTATGAGAAACCCTGAGGTACAAACTGACAGTCTATCTATATATTTGATAATATATTTAATAAGTTTTGAAGCGATGATAGCTCAGTGGTAGAGTGCACGACTTCGCGTCAAGGAACGTGGGTACGAATCCAAGCACCTACAATGAGCTTGAGCTTTCGGTGAAGGAAAACATCGTGAGGAAACCATAGCATGGTGGTAGGGCTTTTTCTCTAGTTGTGAACCTGCCGCCAAATACCAATAGGTGTGTTCCGGCAGCTGCACTTGAGAGCCAGTTCCTCCACAGGTTTAGCGTGTCTACCAACTTGGGCCATATTGTCACTTAAGATCAGATGAGATTATGGCCATAACGCTAAACCTTAAGTATATAAGAAAAAAAAAAATGACCACAATCTTACCTAACGTTAAGTGGCCCAAGATGGTGGTCATGTTAAGCATATTAGAGATAGCCTCTCAAGTGCAACTGCCGGAACACACCTGTAGGTATTTGGGGCAGATTTTCCGGCGGGCATTAGAAAAAGCCCTACCGCGATTTATCACGATATTTTCCTCCACCGAAAACACAAGCTCGTTATAATTGGGGAATCGAACTCACGTCCCTTGACGTGCAGTCCGTATAAACTACAAACTGAGCTATCATCGCTACACATTCACGACTGAACATTATTCAGTCATTTTTATCTGTTTTTGTAAAAAAAATTAATATAACTTTGCCCCAATTGATAGTAGAGTGATGTTAAGACCCTAAACATTCCCCCATAATTACTTAATCATATATAAAAATATGTTTTGTAATTTAACTGGCAGTGCATAAGATTAACATGTTCAAACAAATTTTTCCACTACATAACATTAATATAGATAATACCAATACCAAATTACCAATTATGAGACATTTCACCATTATGCATATATGAACAATTTATTCTGAAAGTGGTGTTCGTCCATTTTTTTTTGTTTCGAGAAAATTAAAGATCACTATATTTGTTGATAATGCAATTTCATTTACCGACCGATTTTAAGTTGTACAAAACGTGGGTGTTTTTTTTTTTTTTGAGAAATTAAACGCGGACTAGTTATATATATAAAAAAAATTACATTAAATTAAGCATGAATTACGTGATAGCTCATTTTTTTCTCAAAAACGGACTTACACCACTTTCAAAATAAACGGTCCATATAATTGTGTGATAAGAGAGGGACTAGCCCGGATAACCTTCTATTTATATGGGGGAAACATATTTATCAGGGTTAAGTGGTACCGTCTGTCGTCTTGCTTGGGCAACTCGGGTTCGAACTTTCTATCACAAAGTTGAAGTTCACAAAACAAAATAAAACACCTGATGATAGGTTTAAATCCTGTCAACAAAAAAAAACTAACTTTTCGGATGTGCGGTTATGAAGAAAAAATATGGCATTTCAGATGCCCACGGAAATTCAACACGGGATCCTCGTGTGGAAAGTTATTATTGGTTCGCCCGCATACAAGTAAGTATTAAATAGGTTTCTATGAGATTTGATATGTAATTGCCGTGCGATCCAACGATCACTTACCATCAGGTGACACGCTTGCTCGTTTGCCCCATATGCTGTAAAAAAAAAATACGATAGAGTGACAGGAAGTGACCTGATTCTTTCCTTCCGAAGTCGTCATCCGGTCACACAAACATTTCACCCATCCCGTTGTTTTTTTAATATACTTTATACGCATAAGGCCATAATCTCACCTGATCTTAAGTGACGATACGGCCTCAGTCGGTAGACACACTAAACCTGTGCAGGAACACACCTATTGGAATTTGGCGACAGGTTTACAACTTGAGGATGGTGGCTACCCAGGCGGGCATTAGAAAAAGCCCAACCACCATGCTATGGTTTCCTCACGATGTTTTCCTTCACCGAGCTCAAGCTCATTGTAGGTGCTTGGATTCGAACTCACGTCCCTTGACGCGAAGTCGTACACATTACCACTGAGCTGTCATCGCTTGAAGGTGTAAGTTAGTTTCTGTTTCCCAGCGGTGGTCTACAGCCGGGTGATATTGTCACAAAAATCAACGGACAGGATGTGCATAGCGCCACGGATATATATACGACGTTGGAGAAATCCACAGGAAGCATCCGCATCGATGCCTTTCGAGGGCGGCAGAAAGTCGTCTTGACCATAACCCCCGAAGTGCATTGATCATGTCACTGTGACTTGTATACTGTAATGTAAAATAAAAAAATTAAATTAAATAAAATAAAAAAGTTCTATATCGATATGCGATTATCGATTTCCAAGATCGGTTTGCGCAACTCTAGCGCGTTGTAATAAAAAGTTGTTATTATAAATACGAAAGTGTGTTTGTTTAAATGTTTTTTTTATGTCCCTTTTATGTGACCTTTTTTGTGAGGGATAAAAATAAATAACAGTTTAAATAAAAAACTAAAAAAATACGCTTTTATAGAAAACTCAAGTAAAAAATTGAAAATAAATTTTAATAAATTTGAATTAAAAATAGTGTAAGAAATAATGATTTTATTGTAAAATAAAGCGGGGGGTGCTTGGTATCAATAGTTTTCAATATTTATGAACAGATATGAGTAGAAGGGTTATTTTGATAATATCCTGAAAAGCACCCCACATTTTTTTTACAATAAAATCATTTTTTCTTACACTATTTTTAATTCAAATTTATTTTCTATTTTTTAGTTGCATTTTCTATAAAACGTTATTTTTTTTAACTATTATTTATCTTAATTTTTTAGTGATTATTTACCAATAGCTTTATTATATTTACATCTCTATTAGCTATTGCATAGAAGAGCGGTGTTTCACGTTGACAGTCTCTGCAATTGTCATATGCTAAAATCGCTAATCCTGATTATCCTAGTAAGGATAACGGATCAAACTGTTTAAAATATTGAATTATCATCGGTCCTTAATAAGTATGCCAAATTTCGAGTTAATCCGACGTTTTAAAGGGGGTCAAAATCATGTCCAAAGATTCCGTTCATACTAACATACGTATGAAGCTAATAAAAGCTTATTAAAAGTATTTTATGTATCACGTGAACGAAATCGCATGTACGGCTGGTTTATTCTTACTAGCACATACTAATATTATAACATGCGAAAGTGAGTTTGTTTGTTTGTTACCCTTTCACGCCTAAACCGCTGAATCGATTATGATGAATTTTGATATAGACTTACATGGGTCCCTGGAGACGGCGGTAGGCTACTTTTTCTCGCGAAAAACTTATTGGAATTAGGGTAAAGAGAGGTATATTTTTTTTTATAAAACTCTTCATTGTGTCATGCGCTTTGTTTGACTAAATCAATATTAATGCTAGCAAAGCCGCGGGTAAAAGCTAGTATGTAATAAAATTGTAACCTGTACAATAAATGTTGTTTAAAATTCACCATTCGGGTACACATTTTGTTATCGATAAAGGTGTCAGAAATACTTATATCTGAATTAGTATTTATATTTTATGATCGAACTACGTCACAGATTTCGTTTAAATTAGATAAGGTGATAACTTATACTATAGATTCAACATATAGAAAACACTTTATCTCACAAAACGAAGGGTCCTTGGTTACCTCCGACATTACTCGACCTACCACTATGCAGACGTATAAGTGTTTGATCATGGAGATTTCCATGTTATTCTCGAACGCGATAAATGGCGCCTTCGTCACGAGACTACTGGAATAAGCAGAGCGTCTTCCGCCCAGGTCTGCTAATTCTAAACATGGGTTAAACAATGTGATTCGATAATCTGAGTAATTATAAAGTGAAACCTCGCTAAGTCGAACCTCGTTAATACGACCCTCGGTAAGTTGAATCTCTTTGAAAATCTCGAAAAAATGTTTTGTTCCCTTCTCTTCAAACACGGCAACCTCGATTACTCGAAAGCTCAGCCCTCTGTTAGTCGAAATAATCAGTGAGTCCCTCCAAGCCATTATATATTGGTACATATTATTCCTCCATAACTCGAAACATTAAATTTTACCTCTGTATCTCGAACATCGCAATGTTTTATTTTACAACATTCACAACTCGATTATTTAACACTTATTACCTCTATAGCTCGAAGAAAAATAACTTATCGACTTTAAGAATTCGCAGAGAGTGTACCTATAAAAGCGAGCAAATACAAAATTCTGACTTTTTTAATGTCATTTAGTTTTTATTTTAACGCTGTTTTCAAATTAAGTTGATTATAATATGTGTGTCACCTCTGCAACTTGAATTTTTATTTATTTTACCTCTCTAACTCAATATTTATAAGAATGCATCTTAACCTCTGTATATCGAATTAAAATCCGCCGAAGTCGAAATTCTCTATAAGTCGAGAACACTACGACTCTAATCTTTTGGCGTTCCCCTTGATGTTCGACGTATAGAGGTTCTACTGTATTCTTTTTGTGAAATAACTACAATCTCACTTGATGTTAAGTTTTTTTTTTATACTTAAGGTTTACCGTTATGGCCGTAATCTCACCTGATCTTAAGTGACGATACGACCCAAGTTAGTAGACACGCTAAACCTGTGGAGGAACTGGCTCTCAAGTGCTGCTGCCGAAACACACCTATTGGTATTTGGCGGCAGGTTCACAACTAGAGGGTGGTAGCTAGCCAGGCGGGCATTAGAAAAAGCCCTACCACCATGCTATGGTTTCCTCACGATGTTTTCCTTCACCGAAAGCTCAAACTCATTGTAGGTGCTTGGGTTCGAACCCACGTCCCTTGACGCGAAGTCGTGCACTACCACTGAGCTATCATCGCTTCATAACGCTTCAAGTAACGATGTGGCCCAAACTGGTGAACACGCTAAACCTGTGGAGGGACTGGCTCTCAAGTGCAACTTCCGGAACAAACCTATTGGTATTTGTTGGTAGATTTTGAATTTGAATGTGGTTACTAACCACTGGAAGTATTGCGAAAGCTGTTTCTGGTCTCTGGCATCACGGGAGTTTGAAGTATCATAGTGGTACGTTCTAGTGGGTGGGGTTGGGTGATTAGTCCCGAAGAGTCGTCACATGCCCCTTTCGCTTCGCTCGAACCCGGGTACTGCGTTTTCACGGTCATATAAAATATAGAATAGAGAAATAACTTTTAACTGTACGAAATTGCGGGTAGATCTAGAAACTTATAGCTACTGCGCGGTACTGGACTAAGATTAAATTTATTTTCAAAAAAGTCTATGTTTCCGCTCGGGATCGAACCGGGTACCTTGTGCGTGTGAAGCACACGTGATAACCGCTACACTACAGAAACTTATTTATAGTCCGAAAAAACATAGCTCTGGACGTGATAACAATTTGTATAAATATAGATAAGATTTATTCTTCAACTCTTTCAATATTTTTTTTTTTTCAAATATTTTTTGGTGTCAGATTATCTGTGATACGCGAATGTCTATGAAACTCAAGGGAATAGTTTATAAAACTAGTGTAAGGCTTACAGTATTGTATGGATTTGAATGTTGGGCAACGAAAGAGACGGTCAAAAGATAATTACACGTAGCAGAGATGCGAATGCTACGATGAATGTGTGGAGTGACATTAATGGATAAAATTAGGAATGAATATATTCGAGGCAGCATGAATATAGCACCAGTGAGAGAGAAATTCAGGTTAGCGTGGTTTGGGCATGTTATGAGAAGGGATGAAAGCCTTATAACAAGAAGAATGTTAAGTATGAAGGTGAATGGATGTAAGAGAAGAGGAAGGCCGAAGAAGATAGGGATGGACTGTATGAAAAATAATATGTGTATAAAAAGAGTAAATACTGAGATGACGGCTGATAGAGTTGAGTAGAAGAAGAATACACGTTGTTCCGACCCTACCTACGTGGGATAAGGGCTAAGAAGCCTTTTTTTATTGTCGCTATATCTATTTTTTTTTTGTCACTCAATCACAATTTAATGTACAAATAATCCTAAGAAGGCTCTGTTTGTAATATCAATATAACAGCTTTTTAATGAATGCATATGAGAGCACATACCTAAGGTATTGTATAGAAATTCAATGAAAAAAAATCGCTGTCAATTTCAAAATCTCTGAAACAATTTTTCCACTTTTACTTTTTACTACTTGTTTCACTTGAACTATGCGAAGCAAGTTTAAAGCGATGATAGTTCAGTGGTAGTGTGCAGGAACGCCGCGACATGGGACGTGAGTTCTACTCCAACCACCTACAATGAGCTTTAGCTTTCGGTGAAGGAAAACATCGTGAGGAAACCATAGCGTGGTGGTAGGGCTTTTTCTGATGCCCACTATATGATGATGATGATATATATATATATATATATATATATATATATATATAGATATTAATATTATAAAGTGGAAAAATTATTTGTTCGAACGCGTTACCCTTAGGAGTTACCAGTAGTATTTCTAAAAAAGTATCTTTTTGTATTGGTAGAACAATCACTAAGGAAGGCTATATTTAACATAACGCCGTTTCCGAAAGGGCAAAGCTGTACTGAAAAAAAGTTACAAGCACGGGTAAAAATACCATTCAACCGAAAGACGTCCACTGCTGGACATAGGTCTCCCCCAAAGATCTCCACGACTAACGGTCTTGCGCCATCCGCATCCAGCGGATTCCCGCGACCTTCACCAGGTAGGTCGTAGGTCCACCTTGTAGGGGGCCTACCCACACTACAAATTGTTAAATATTATTTAGTGCCACACGAAGTCACGGTTACAGCTAGATGAATATGTACAGTTTACTAGATTCATAATTTTTTTTTATATTTGAGGTTTAGAGATATGGCCGCGATGGCACCTGATGTTAAGTGACGAAGTGCCAATCTAGTGAACACGCTAAACCTGTAGAGGGACTGGCTTTCAAGTACTACGCCGGAACACACCTATTGGTATCTGGCGGCAGATTTTCAACTTGAGGGTTTTTGTTAGCCAGGCGGGCATTAGAAAAAGCCCTACCACCATGCAAGTTCAAAATATCAACTTACGCAGCAGCTGATATGTCACGTGCTGGTAGAATCGTAGCGGAAATGATCTCGCAAAACTATTCTATAAATTACATCTAATGTAGCCTCCAAAATAACATTCTAATTCCACCCCTAGGTTAGGCTGGTGTGTGTTGGGTCGAGGAGTGTGATTGCCAGAGTAGACTCTAAACAATCGGAATTTAGGGGTCATTCGTAGAATAAATTCGCCCGTGTGTAGGGCAGTAGGTGTCGCACAGTGTGACTGAACGTGACATGGGTAGCCGGAGATGTCGAGGAGCCCGTTACGTTCACGGCTCACAAAACAATTTTGTAAATTTTACATGTTACGAGCTGACCCGACAAACGTTGTTCTGTCTTATAAATATAACCAGATCGAGTTTTTTTGGCCGTTTTTCTCGAAACAAAGATAGTTTTGATTTTCATAAGCGCCTTATCAGAGGTTAATTTAATAAAGTATTTTCATTTGATTTAGATTTCGAATTATGTGGAATTGTGTGGAATAAAATATCCCTCTCTTTACTCCAGTACCTATATGCATTTCGTGCGAAAAAGTAGCCTACATCCGTCTCCAGAGTTCCGTCTATCTCTGTACCAAAATTCATTACAATCGTTTCAGCGGTTTGGGCGTGAAAGCGGTTCTTCTCCGACGCCGTCGATAAAATAACGAGATTAAACGCGCTTCTCCCTGCCGTCTCCACCAATCGCACGTGTCCGCGCACACGTCCGCGTAACCGCCGTACTCGCCGCCGAGGCCGAGCGGATAATTTCGCTCCCGCACACCCGCCGCGGCCTCCTTCCGCAGACGCCTGAGCCTAGGTTCGATCCTCCGGATAGGAGCCCTCGAGTGACTCTGCTCGCGCGATACAGTGACACTCTACATCACTGAGATTACACCATCACACCGCATACCATTCGTGCACACTCACACGTTAAGTACGCGGTTCTGTAAGGGACTACCCTCGCGGCCCTTGAGCTGCTTACCTGATAAGGTCGTAGTTAGTATCACTAATTTAGTAATAAAGAACCTGTTGGTTAGTCAGGATCATGAATTTTTTTCATTTACCGGCAGCAGCCCTAGCCGAGGTTCGGCCGTCCTGGCACCCTTGTGCCTGCTGCTTCGGGGCTGAGTGCCCTCAGCACTCTCCCCCAAAAGTCCGGTGAAGCTGTCAAAGCCCTTGGGGCTAACAGCGTAAGTCAGGTCGAAAAAAAAAAAAAAAAAAGCGTGAAAGCGTAACAAACAAACAAACTCACTTTCCCATATATAATATTAGTATGATTCTCTTCTCATCTGTGATCCGCCAGTTTGAGCTTCACATATTTCGAATACAATCGAAATGCTGGAATATTCATAACTTTTGATTGAATACACGAGTATTTCAAACTTTTTCAACTTCAGCAATAAACGTACAGTGAAAATTTACAATCCCTCATACATTGATTTTGTATAAAACATTTATATGTGATGTACAAGTAAAGCCTTGGATTATCATTGGAATGAAAATAGAGCCATATCAAAGGGGATCAGTACGCAATACGCATATTATTCTAACCCATAGGTTCCTAACCTTTTTCAGTTCGCAACGCAAGTACATATTTACTGCTTAGCTACCTACGTAACCTAACCTACCTACCTACGTAACCTATCTAACTGGTCGAAATAGATACGTACAATGATCCTATTTATGTAGATAGACACAAAACGTCCACATTATGAATTCAAACTATTTATTTCCATCCATCCATCCATTTAATCGAAAGACGTCCACTGCTGAATATAGGTCTCCCCCAAAAACCTCCACGACGACGGATCTTGTGCCACCCGCATCCAGCGAATTCCCGCGACCTTCAACCACTTCGTCAGTCCCCCTTGTGGGGAGCCTACCCACGATACGTCTTCCGGTACGTGGTAGCCATTCGAGAACCCGTTGGCCCCATCAGGCCTCGGTTCCGCGAGCAACGTGCCCAGCCCACTGCCACTTAAGTTTAGCAATTCTTCGGGCAATGTCATTTACTTTGGTTCTTCTGCGGATCACCTCATCTCCTCTGTTTATTTATATGAACATTATTTATATTTCCTTCAAAAGAGGCGTGAAGAGGTACCTAAGCAGGCCAGCATGACAGCCGCGACTGACAGTGAATTCTGTTCGGTGTCAGTCGCAGCTGATGTAGATTGTACTGTACTTACCATCAGGTATAGTGCAGTCACTTTGCTACACACCATAAAAAAAAAATCAACAGTTTCCGAGAAACTAGGTAAGTATATAAATTACATTGTTTAGTTTTCACCCGATTACACTTAGGTTGAGGTTTCGGAGAGTAGTAAAGATAATCTATTCACGGCGCCCTTATTCATTCTCTATGGCGTACACTTTGGGAACCGCTGTTTTAACTGATATTTTATAAATGTGAATATTAGTTTTGTAACCCTTTTGCTTCTTAACTAGCCAAACGATCGTCATGATTTTTGACATACATGTTGTCAGGGGTACAAAAAGGTAATATGGTATCTTTCAAGGAGAAAGAAGTATTAATTTCTAAGGGAAGAAAAATATTTTTTAGCAGCGTAGTTGCGTCAATATACTGTTGACTATATCTCAAAGTTTCAGGCCATGATAACCAATTTTTTCAACGTTAATATCAAACATTCAATTTAAGTACAATAAGCTTGAGCTTTCAGTGAAGGAAAACATCGTAAGGAAACCATAGCATTGTGGTGGGGTTTTTCTGATCCCCGCCAGGCTGAACTTCTACCGCCAAGTACCAATAGGTATGTTCTGGCAGTTGCATTTGATAGCCAGTCCCTTCAATATAAAGGCCGGCAACTTCCTGTGTTTTGATAATTGAATAAATCATAAATGTATGTAGGAATGAAAGGGTCTGATATATTGCACGCCTTATAAGGGAAGCATTGAGGTGGATACTACTGTCACTTCATGCAAAACAACTGATTTTTCAAACTTAAAATGACTCTATTTATCATATATCACACTTGTTAAATAATATTTACACACACATATCAAGAAAAAACACTATTTTTAAAACTCATGATATATTTTTGATGCCATTTTTGTTATTTAAACTGGTTACAAAACTGTTTAAAAAAGTTCCGTCTTGGACGTGTCTGTGTGTCTGTATGTGCGGATCCTGTATGTTATCACGATAACGACCGAAACACTTTACTAATCGAGTCTTTATTTCTCTTACGCTTCAGTATAATTAGGAATAGAACCCTATTACTTCACCGTCTGATTCGATGTGGTTGAATTGTTATTATATAAAGAAAACAAAATTAGATTATGAGGTGTGCACTATTGGGATTTTCCAAAGTTTTTTTTTTATTTTGCGCAACATAGCTACTGCTCCGCACCGGATGTTAAGTACATTACAATCCAAATCAGCGACGATTGACACTAAATGAAATTTACTGCCAGTGCCCGCTGTTATGCTGTCCTGGTCAGATACCTCTTCACGTCTCTTTTGAAGATACCAATATCATAGGAAGGTTAGCCGCTGATAGCATGACGGTTCCACAACTTCACGGTACGACAGAAATAAGAGTGGGCAAACTTTTCCGTTCTTGATGTCACAGGTGTCACCTTGAACTTGTGACACCGAAGTCCCACCCGCGTGGTTCTATTGCGGAATGCAGAATAAGGGATCGGTTCAAAGAACTCTGCGGAACACTAGAGAAATGAGAGAAGATGCAATCAACGGTCGAAAATCAATTTTGATGAACGAAACGATGAACAGGATGCCAGATCACCGCGTTACAGTTTTTGGGCATAGTCCGCTCATTAACGCCACGTTTTCCCCGTTCCACTAGCATGCGACCGTTTTGATCACTAACTGAAATGGAATGGAATATCCACCCTATCCAGATGGGTCGCTGTGACATTCGCATCAGTGAAAATAGTGACGTCACTGGTGACGTTTTTAACGACCGCAACGACCGTCGTCGACATGTGGAACGGGTGCCTGCATGTTTAGAATGTGACGAAGTCGATCGCAGCTCTTGTAGTCCTTCCGGTGAAATGCGAAACGAAGCTAGTAAATGTATTTTTTGTTTACGTTAAAAATGTGGTTGTTTCGATGTGGTTTAATTGTCATTAAATAAACAAAAAAAAATTAGATTATTAGGCCTGCACTTTTGGATTTTCCAAACTTTAAAACAATGTAACAATATTGTTTAAATTAATATAAAATAACAAAGTTATGTAAAACAACATTGTCGTTGCTTTTATAAATTTTCGTAAATATTCTAATATTCCATTCACCTCCCTTAATTTTTTCTTCCATAAGAACCGTCTGACAATAATTAACACAACAGAAAAAGAATTAGCGAAATTGTTCCATCCTTTCACGCGTGATGCGTTGACCGAGGGAAATAGAGATTCGTTTATATATATGTAGAGATTCGTTTATATATATGTAGATTATATATGTGGAAAAGTTTCTTTATTTGTTTGAATACGTAATCTTAAGGACGACCTGTCGAAATCGCCTTTCGAAAATTGTATTTGTAAATACAAAGAGCAATTATTGAGACAGTCTCTAGGCCATTCAAGATTACGCTACCACCAATAATAGCGATGCTGTATTAAAAAAAAAATCAAAAAGAGGCCCAATAATAATTCGTAGTTCCACGTAATGAAAGTCGCAGGCAGCTATGTCAGTATAAACTACGCTACTGATGATATGTGAAATTATATTTACATACGCCAGCCGCTATAATAGATTTACCAAGCCAATCAAGAGGCAGAAGCGATGGTTTTTGAAGTGAAACTTCTTTAGAATCGTTGTGATTTCAAACCGAATGCAACGGAAGAAACGACAGGTAAGAGACACAAATACAAAAATGTGTAGGATGAAGCCGGCAAAGAATGAGACAGAAATATACATACTATTTTATATTATCGGTCTCTCCTCTTTGTGCCATGCTTCATAGCATCCCCACTCCCGTCTTCTAAGCATAGTCGCCTGTAATTAGTGAGCCAGAGCGAGAGAGCAAATGTCGGTGTGTATATATATCACACTGTTTAATACTTGCTTGTTCCACTCCACCGACTTCCTTGCCTCTCTTAACAATTAGTATATTTAACATTTCACAAATTAGTAATTTATCTAAAGGTCTACTCCAGTAGGCCAGCTCTTATTATTTTATAATATATTTTCTCTTCCGGCAGCAGTCCATGCCAAGGGCCAGCCACAACGGCACCCTTGTGCCCGCTGCCTCGGGGCTGAGTGCCCTCAGCATTCGCCCCAAAAAGTCCTGCCAAGCTGTAAAAGCCCTTCCGGCTAACAGCGTATGTCCAGTCGAAAAAAAAAAAAAAAAAAAAAAAAAATACTTGCTTGTATTTGAGCATTTAACATGTTATAGTCTATGTGAAAAGTACGTGAGTTAATACTACTGTACACTGTATGCGGGTGCGTATTACAGTATTTTGTTAAGCAATACTTTAATTTTTAAACAAATACACTTTGTAATTATCCTACCCGTGTTATGTATATCCATCTCATTCTTTTGTCGATTTACTGAAGTTTCACTTCTATTGTGTGCGAATGGCAGCCACACCTTTTTTTCTTTTCTTTTTTCAGATCTTAATATGTTGCCAATTTCTCAAATTTTATTTGTTTATTTCATTAGTCATATTCTTACTTGATTTCTAAGTATTGATGGTGGTTTTCAAGTCTAGCTTTAATAACTGCATCATTAATCTTGCAGTTCTTATGACAGATTTTTTTAATATGTTGCCAATTTCTCAAATTTTATTTGTTTATTTCATTAGTCATATTCTTACTTGATTTCTAAGTATTGATGGTGGTTTTCAAGTCTAGCTTTAATAACTGCATCATTAATCTTGCAGTTCTTATGACAGATTTTTTTAATATGTTGCCAATTTCTCAAATTTTATTTGTTTATTTCATTAGTCATATTCTTACTTGATTTCTAAGTATTGATGGTGGTTTTCAAGTCTAGCTTTAATAACTGCATCATTAATCTTGCAGTTCTTATGACAGATTTTTTTAATATGTTGCCAATTTCTCAAATTTTATTTGTTTATTTCATTAGTCATATTCTTACTTGATTTCTAAGTATTGATGGTGTTGCCAATTTCTCAAATTTTATTTGTTTATTTCATTAGTCATATTCTTACTTGATTTCTAAGTATTGATGGTGGTTTTCAAGTCTAGCTTTAATAACTGCATCATTAATCTTGCAGTTCTTATGACAGATTTTTTTACTGTATAGTTTTAACTTTTCACAACAATCTCACCATTTTTGTTATAGTTAAGGTTTAGCGTAACGGCTATAATCGCACCTGATCTTAAGTGGCGTTACAGCCCAAGTTGGTAGACACGCTAAACCTATAGAGGAACTGGCTCTCAAGTGCAACTGCCGGAAATCACCTATTGGTATTTGGCAGCAGATTTTCAACTTGAGGGTGGTTGCTAATCAGGCGTGTATTAGAAAAAGCTCTACCACCATGCTATGGTTTCCTCGCGATGTATCCCTTCACTGAAAGCTTGAGCTCATTGTAGGTGGATTCGAAGTCACGTCCCTTGTCGCAAAGTCGTACACACAACCACAGAACTATCATCGCTTGTATAAATATAGAGGTTATATGTTTCAAGATGGTAAACACGCTAAGCCTACGGGACAGACTCTCCTGAGTCTCTTGACACCTGAGTCTCCCACAACTCATATTAGGCTATATAGAGTGCTTCCGGTTTAACCGTTACTTATCATTATAAATTTTCCCAACAATGTCTTAAGGAGTTGTGAAACAAAAATAGTAGAAGCAAAGCGAGCGATGTCGCAAGAGAGAAGTTACAATTTTATATACAATTCTCAAGATAGCAAGAAATCCTCTTTCAATGTTTACGCTGAAACATCAACAGAGTAATATTGACACTCGGAGATTCGAGGGTCGCATTCATATTTACTGAAACAAGAAAGGAAAGGATTTTTCTCGAAAATTACGCAGCGCTAAAACGTGCCGCAGTTACCCCCGGATAAAGGAGGGGGTACACTATACTGGGTAATTGCATTATCTCGGTAGGGATTGGAATTAATATCATTTTTTTTTTATAGTCGCAGGAAGGTAAGGCAATATGTGAGGGCGCTATGGAGATTTTAAAAATTATTGCTGGTACACATCTGTTGAGCCCTACTTGTTAGGGATCGCGATTCTTTCTAAAAAAGATGGATTATTGGATAAATTCCAATGGAGATAAAAAATGAATCAATTCCCATTAAATCGAGATGCAAAAGATGGATGAAATTCATGAAAAATTGTTTGTAATTTTTCGTTTCGCTTTACGTGTTTTTTTTTATATATAAAACGATTGATAAGAAAAAGAAATAGCAAAATAATCGATATTTTATCATTCCTATACTAATTTCGTTGTTATTTACAAGTACAACATAGGGTCAGGGATACAAAAGTACATTTAGTACTCAAATTTATTGGTTACATAAAACCATTTTGCAATTGTAAATAACTTATTATGTTAAATAGATAATCGAACCTCGATTTTTAAGGTAAAAATATTGATTTACTAGATCGGTACAGAATTGTGAATCAATTTAAAAATATGTTTTTTTGTCTCTAATAAATCGATTCTACAATTAATCGATTTAAATGAGGTTTATGTTATTATTTCTATTTATAAAAATTTTGGTGGTGCCCTTCGATTGCTTTTGCATTGTTTCTATCAATTAAATGACGTAGAACTATAAATATCTTAGTAAAAGTGTCAATAAAAAAATTAATTCTCTATTTTTCGCACATGGGAGATGAAATTTAAAACAAGCTGAAACACGTGTTCTGTTATTTTTATTAGGGAGTCTTTATGGTAAATTTTAAGTCAATAGGTGGAGAGTTTTCCTTTCCCACGCATTCCCATCCTTAGGGGTTATATTTCAAAAAATCGATTCTTACTGAACCTTTATCTGACATGAAACAGAACTTTATTTCAAATTTCATGTTTCTCGGTCAACGAAAGATTTATCGACTTAATTCGCGAGGAACTAAAATTTATTTAATAGGTTTTCCTATATATTTTTTTTTCTTTTTTTGATAAAACTTTACTTCTGTTAATGATATCGTGATGCTGAATAGCCTAAATCTTCCCTCAATGATTTATCTATCAAATACAAAAACAATTTCTGAAATCTGACAGCCAGCTTCTCAGATTAGCACGTTCAAACAAACAAACACTCGACCAATTTAATTATATCTCTGTACAATATTAATACGGGTTAAATTTCCCCCTTCGATCAAATATTACAAAGAAAAAAAAACACTATTATTGCAAAGTTTGCTATTCTGTCGACACTTCTCGGTTACTACATATTTTTGAAGTACAGTTTTTTTTTTTTTTTGTTATATTTTTTTCGTTCTCGTTGCATCTAAACACACCTTTACAGTGAGCAGTAATATTTCGTCGTGTTTATTTAATTCTTTACATTGTTACACGGATTGCGAGAGCGGATGAGATTGTGTATGCTTCTATACGAATTACTTAGAGAATCTAAGTTAAATAAACCTTTTAATATAAAATAGTATAAACATTAGTATATGGTGGTTATTTTCAATGTATATGGACACACATCAATAATTAACCGGGATTTTATTTATCAACACCGCTTTTACGTGGGAAGATCTTACATAAGATACCCACCTTCCGCTGGGTATCAAAAGCGTCGATTATATTAAATTCTTACTGACTAAAAGCTAAAGACTCACCATTAGGATTTATGGAGCGCTTTCGTATTCAGCATCTATTCCCGGTAAGGTCCGAACCTAATTAAGGGGGCCCTCTGCTAGGGTTGGGAATCGGTATACCCAAAGAAACCCTGCAGCGACAATGATAAGAAGATCTCAACCGTAATTTATGCTCGTGGTGAGATCGGTTGACTAATAACAAGGATGGAAGTCTGCGGAAGTAATCTGGAAGAAGTGCGTTCTGTTTTTTTTATACGTAAGGTTTAGCGTTATGGCCATAATCTCACCTGATCTTAAGTGACGATACGGCCCAAGTCGGTAGACACGCTAAACCTGTGCAGGAACTGGCTCTCAAGTACAGCTGCCGGAACACACCTATTGGTATTTAGCGGCAGGTTTACAACTTGAGGGTGGTTGCTAGCCAGGCGGGCATTTGAAAAAGCCCTACCGCCATGCTATGGTTTCCCCACGATGTTTTCCTTTACCGAAAGCACAAGCTCATTGTAGGTGCTTGGATTCGAACTCACGTCCCTTGATGCGAAGTCGTGCACACTGCCACTGAGCTATCATCGCTTCAAAATCTTTAATAGATCTCAGGTGTTTTCGCCGGCTAATGAAACAAGCGAACAGACACAATGTGGTATGATCCAGTTAGCGGCAACACACACAGCATTATTATACATATATTAGACACGGAACGGAGTATAGTGGAAGCCTTTGTGGAGTGCGCTTTGTTATTACAAGTGCATGTAGGTAGGAGGAAATGGGCGAGGAATAACCGTCCCATAGGTGTTGGAGATGAATTTCTTAGCAAACCATGGATTTACGAAGCGATGGTTGCACAGTCGGTAGTGTGTACGGACGTCGCGTCAAGGGACGTGAGTTCGAATTCACTCCACCTACAATGAGCTTGAGCCTTCGGTGAAGGAAAACGTCGTTGTGAAACCATAGCATGGTGGTACCATATGGCTAGTTACCATATGTTACCAGTTACCAAAACGAACTTCACGTAATAATATATACCAATATATTTGTATATAATAAGACAATAATGAAACCAACTTTCTATAAAAAGTATTTTATAAAGACACAAGTTTTATTTGCACAATTATACATCGCAGTAAGAAAGCAATAATAAAGTAAAGTATGACGTAGTTTCCTGCCAACAAAAACCTTAAACTTCCTGTTAACAAAAAAATAAAAATATATATAAGTTATTCGCATCATTAGTTACATATTTCCTCGGAACTTCGTAAAGGGCTCAGCTGGACGGTTTTTATAGTATTATTCCAAAAATATAGGGTTCCGTCTAAATATTGCAAATAGTTTCTACATTAATTTAAAAACTCGTATACATCATTTTCAAATTCTTTTTATTTATGAGAGGAAACGCATGTGCTAGCAACAGTAATAGAAATGAGTGCTGAAGGGGGGAAAGGAAGAGTAAGGATGTATCTTTTAATTACGTGAGGTGATTTTTGAACCTCTATATCTGGTGAACGGTCGAGACATTTTTCAAAATCCATACGTTTAAGCTAAATAATTTGATCTGTGTTTGATTGCATAGAGCGTAATAAAAAAACATACAAACACATTGATTTTTGGCCACCACAATGCTAATTTTTATCAAAAGATTTTTTTTCTCTGTGTATCAAGTTTTCTCGCGTGATGGTACAGTTTCTTGCGGAAAAAAATACGTGATATCTGCCGAGATTTCCATTTCCTTTACGTGATATTCGGCACCTAAATGCCTCACGCATTTAATAGACGCCCCCGAAATCCAAAGAAAAGATGTGTAGAGTGTGTGAGAAATGAAATGGAGGAAAAGGAAATAAATGAACAGCTTCCGGCTGATAGAGATTAGTGGAAGAAGATAACGTACTGCGGCTACCTCGTGCCGGCGCCGTGACTTGGGAACACGACAAGAGTTATATATAATTTTCATAGAAAATATTAATCGCATCGTCTGTATAGAGACTGGATTAAGGTGGCAGAAAATAAGGATAAAAGGAGACATTTAGAGGAGACGTATAACGCAGAAGACGCTACGACATTAATAAAAAATTGAGTAGTGTTTTTTATAAAAATTATCTGTATTCTCTTGTCATTGTATGTCGAGGATAAACAAAGATTTATTATTATTATTATTATTAGTATTATATATAATTTCTATATGCATATATCGGGATGTAGTTATAGAAGGGTAGTGTATAACACCGAGTAGTATAATATACGATGCGAGTGCGGCTTTGGGTTCAGTCACAGCGAAGCACTCAAGGTCAGATATCGTACGTAGCTGGAACGTTACGAAGGAACGTAATATTTATATTTTCTATTACTGACTTCGACTAGTTTGGTATTTATGTTGTAAATCATATTGGTAATGACTTATACTGGGCAGAGAGAAACGTGAGCCGTGAAGGTGAGTGTTGACGTACGTCGAAAGTAGGGCTCCTTAAACTTACATTCGAATTGCAAGTCTCGGACACTGTCTCGTGTTATCCTCTCTTTGCCACAAGGTTTAGGTTTCACGATGTATCTCATCCTGACATTGTTATTGATCCGATTATATCTTTTCAATTACTGCCACATGTATTAGAGAGCTATTATATATATAGAATACATTATTTGAGACCTAATTCGTCTACCAGGTATCTATGAGATAAGATATCTATAAGATTATGGCCATAATACCATACCCATAAACCTATTAACTTTAAAAATATATTCAATATATCAATCTGACTTAGTCACTGTTTTATTTGAATCAATACAATAGTATACATAACACAACAAAGAATGTAAAGCACATTTTAGTCACAAAAATGCACGACTTTCGACAAAAAAAAGTCGCAGACGCGGTTAGTTATATGTACAGTTTATACATTATTCCTACGGAACCCAAATACAACGTATCTCGTTACGTTTGATTGATGATATAGCGTTTAAAAGAAATGCCCTTTGTACGGAATAGTTATTACTTGGACTCGAGTCTTTTATGTACGTATTGGACAATATTTGAGATGTGTATACGGATTTTTTTTAAGCGAAACTATTCAGTCAACGGTTCGAAACCGATACGAGAATTGATGGTGACGTTTCAAGGTCGCATCACGTTTAGTTATACTTTGTTACATGAGGGAGACGAAATAGAACGTAAAAATAACGCTATTTCTTTTATTATACCCTACTAAATATTACGTGCGGCTTCGCTTACGTTATTATTGATTTTGTCAAGAAAATCGGATAACGAAAAAAAAGTTTATCCTTCTCTTTACCACACTTCCAATAAAGTTTTCGCGAGACAAGTTAGCTGACCTCCGTCTCCAGGTTCCCGTCAATCTCTATATCAAAATTCATCATAATCTGTTCAGCGATTTAGGCGTGAAAGCGTAACAAACAAACAGCTAAGTGGTAGTTTGTAGGAACGTCGCGTCATTGGACGTGAGTTCGAATCCGACCACCTACAATGAGCTTGAGCTTTCGGCGAAGGAAAACATCGTGATGAACCACAGCATGATGGTAGTGCTTTTTCTAATACCCGCCTGGCTAGCTACCACCCTCAAGTCGGCGAATACCTCTAGGGTATCTATCTATCTGTCACTATCTTGGGCCACAACGTCACATAAAATCTGGTGAGATTGTGGTCATAACGCTACAACTTTAAATACAAAAAATGGAACATACTTATTTCATTAAATTCATTGATATATGTCACAGTAATATTGTTTTTAATATCTCTCATCTGATTTACAAATTTCAAAATGAGAGATGTAAGAGCCCCATAGTGGAATAGCCTATGGCCTCTAAATCTGTTTTCGTACATGGTTGTTGATATATAAAAGCTTATTTACAATCATCTCGAGCAAACATCGCGTGTTTCAGTGAATAACGCACGAGAAACATCTCGCCTGTGTCCCTCGGGTATTTATGTCGTACGGCTTCACACATTTGTGCGTTTAGCAAATAATTTCTTTCGCTCACGCGTTACTTCTTTCTATGATATGCGGACACACGGTCACGTTCTTCCGCTGACTTGCTCGGTGGTGGAAATATATTTAAACGGGTCTGGAGAACGGAATTTTCCGTTATCGTGGACATGTAATAGCGATGGTTCAGCTGTCTATTCCACCATAATTAACTAATTTAGCGGCGTGATATAAATACATATGTATTTAACGTAACTTCGATTAGAAGTTCTTCGTGCTGTTATACGGAGTCCGGATTTTATTTACACACTGAAACATATTTAACAAATTAAATAGAAAATTATAACTTTTAAACACGAAAGACAAGGTTAACTTAAGAAATGTCCTCTCGTGGTAGTGCGTAGACCCGAACCAACTTTTTTTCTTTTTTTTTATACTTTAGGTTCAGAGTTATGGTCATAATCTCACCTGATCTTAAGTGACGATACGGCCCCAGTTAGCAGACACGGTAACTTGTGGAGGAGCTGGCTCTCAAGTGCAGCTGCCGGAACACAGCTATTGGCATTTGCAGGTAGGCTTACAACTTGAGGGTGGTAGCTACCCAGGCGGGGATTAGAAAAAGCCCAACCACCATGCTATGGTTTCCTCACGATGTTTTCCTTCACCGAAAGCACCAAGCACCTTCATTGTAGGTGCTTGGATCCGAACTCACGTCCCTTGCCGCGAAGTCGTACACACTACCACTGAGCTATCATCGCTTCTGACTTGTGTAATAATGAACTAATATATGGAATATAATGAATGCTGACAAAACAGTTTACTCAGGCATATCGCATACAATATGGGAATGTAACAGTGCCAGCGACCTTGATAACGAATCCGCGGTAAAGCAGTTCATAGCCCGGTCAATTTAGACATTCAAGGTTACGAAAATTCCGACGTGGCTGAAAATTGTTAGGATCGTTCAATGCACTATTATAAAGGAAATGTGAAAGTTCCCATCGATCCGGCACGTGCAAATGAATTTACTCGGGGTCAGAGGTCACAAAAACGAGTTTTCCGCAATTTTCAGCAAAACGGTAAGTTCTATCATGAAATTAGCTGAGACAAAATTGTAGATCAGATAATTATCTATAAGAAATATCTAAATACTTTTTTCCTAAGAGTAACCGTTTTTGAGATATTTAACTTAAGACTTAAATTTGTCTCATATTTATTATGTGTGAAAGTTATGCATGTCTATAATTATTGGAATCGTTATTCGTTTTGTTTTGTGTATTAACTTTATGTCTGTGCAATGTTGACTTGCTATATATATAAAAAAAATAAAGTTGTAATTGTCATATGTATAAGTAAACCACGTGTATACACATCACTGAAGCTGTAAAACAAGCAAAAATATCGTTCTGTCTGTCAGTGTAACTTACACATATAAAATATTAAGAATTTTTTAAATCAGCCCAATAGTTCTTGAGTTTATTCGTTACAAACAAAAATAAAAATCTTTCCACATTCTAACAAGTATAGATATAGGTAAGAAAGTCATCATAAAGGGAATGTCATAAAATTCGCAAAGTCAAAAAAATTCAGTCTAAACTTTGACGTTCTGCTTGCCCGTGTGTGTTTTACCATGCTCACTTTACTTCGTCTCTCTTTAGCGCCTCATTTCCGTCCCTAAACTCGATCGTCTGTGGGTACCCTCTCTTACATTGAATCTATATAAACAGTCTCACGACATTTACATTCTTTGACGGTAATAAACTCTTCAAGATTTGTATTTTTGCATGTCTAATTTACCTTTTATTTATACTTAAGGTTTACCGTTATGGCTATAATCTCAACTGATCTTAAGTAACGATACGTGCCAAGTTGGTAGACACGCTACACCTGTGAATGGACTGGCTCTCAAGTGCAACAGCCGGAACACATTTATTGGTATTTGGCGGCAGATTTTCAACTTGAAGGTGGTAGCTAACCAGCCGGGCATTAGAGAAAGCCCTACCACCCTGCTATGGTTTCCTCACGATGTTTTCGTTCACCGAAAGCTCAAGCTCGTTGTAAGTGGATTCGAACTCACGTCCGCTGACGATTTAAGATTTTTTTTTCAATTCACTGGTTTTTAGGTGTATATTTGTATACTGTACCGTACTGTTACAATACTATACAATTTAATATAAAATCACGATGGAACAAAACTCACAACCAAGTATGAGAATTTACTTACTACAAACCCTTACATTTCACGCCTACTATGATTCCAACCGGCGACCTATAATTGCGGTCTAAACTTCCAAATATGTTTAATGTGAAGCGACGATTGTTCAGTTGGTAATGTGAATGGACGTGGGTTCGAATCCATCTCCAATGAACTTGAGTTATCGGTGAAGGGAAAACCTCGTGATGAAACAATTAAACTGGTAAGGCTTTTTCCAATGCCTCTCTGGCTATCTACCATCTCAAGTTGAAAATCTTTCGCCAAGTACCTATAGGTATCTTCCGGAAGTTGCACTTGATAGCCAATCACTGCAATACTCTTAGCATGTTTATCATCTGAAGCCAGATGGTCACTTAATATCAGTTGAGATTCTTGCCATAACGCTGAACCTATAAATGTACTAATTTTTTTTTTACTTGTGTATTGATAACAAAGTACATCTCGATTATAATTTACAAATAAACATGTAACAAAAAAGTACGAAAATTTTTGGTGTAATTAAACGCACCAGCGCGATGGTATCATATCCCAGTAGATTTTAATTAAAAATCCACTTTGTTACGTTGTTCCACGGAGACATGATATAAATGGTAGAAATGTCCCTTTGACGTTAGGTCTAATTAAAATAATTAAATCGAAGCGCGGCACTCTTAAGAGCGCGTAGAATATACAAGTGATATTTGTATACAGAGTTCAAAATTACCAGTTGAAATTTAGCCATTATCGGAAGTGAACGTTTTGAGAAAATTTTAGTTTTTTTTTTTATAGACACGCTAAACCTGTGGAGGAACTGGCTCTCAAGTGCAGCTGCCGGAACACACCTATCGATATTTGGCGGCAGGTTTTCATCTTGAGGGTGGTAGCTAGCCAGGCGGGATACCACCATGCTATGGTTTCCTCACGGTGTTTTCCTTCACCGAAAGCTCAGGCTTATTGTAGGTGCTTGGATTCGAACTCACGACCCTCAAAGTCGTACACACTACCACTGAGCTATCATCGCTTCGACAAAAAAACATTTACCACAATTATTAGTTTTGTCGGTATCTCTAAAGCTATTTATAATCCCACAGATATAGAAACCCTTGATGATTTACCGTCGCGCCCATGTTACGGAAGTCTAAACGCTATTTCAGCATATTTAGATTAAGTAGGATAAGTTAGTTAAGTTCCGGCAGAAGTCTTACATCGACTCTCGTTTAGTTAAGTTATATAGTTTAAGAGAACCCATAATCGTTTCAAAGTAATTATAACTTAAATTGTATAATTTCTACATAATAAAGATGTAAAAATTGATGGAATTCATTTAAAATAAAAGAAAAACTTCTCGCTTTTCCCAAGTTAACTAGCCGACGTTATTATTATTTGCAAAAAAATAAAAATGTTGTTGTCCGAGTTAATTTTGACCTCAAAAACATTTTAACGAAACCGGTGGCACACATGAAATGCTACTTTAAAAGGGTCACTACAGCCTTTATTTTTAACAGACTTGAAAAGGGACCTGCCCTTTTCCCTGAAAAGATTTCTTAATTACATTTCTGTTTGTGACAGATCCCTTATTAACTGGCCATTCTTTGCTCGAAGTAATGGAAAACATTAAAAGCGATTACGCTAACGAGTTTTAATGTTTTAAATGTCATTAATATTTGACTTACATGTATATCTTAACAAAAACATTTATTTTACAATAATTTATACTTCCTAATATTATAAACAAGTGAGTTTCTAAAAACAAAGGATTTCTGACCGATTTATGTGCAATAGATATACGTGTAAGAAAATTAGTCTTCACTGATATTATAAATGCGTAATTGAGTTTTTTTGTTACGCTTTCACGCCTAAACCGCTGAATAGATTGATTAGGTGATGAATTTATGGTATAGAGATAATTTTTATGATGAAATAGGCAGCATATGGACACACAGCATAGGAGAAACTGGCTCTCACGTGCCAAATAGTATTTGATGGCCGATTTTCAACTTCAGGGTGGTAGCTAGCCAGTCGGGCATTAGAAAAAGCCCTACCACCATGCTATGGTTTGCTGACGACGTTTTCCTTCAGCTCATTGTAAGTGGTTGTATTTGAACTCACATACCATGACGCGGCGTTCCTACACGCTTCCACTGAGCTATCATCGCTTCAAAACATCGGATAGAGATAGATGGGAACCTGGAAACAGCGATGAGGTTCATTTTTCTCGCAACGTATTGGAAGTGGAGTAAAGACAGGGATGAACTTTGTATTAACTTTTTATTGCGTCATCAGATATGTGTAAAAATCCTATTTGGTTCTACACATCTCTAATACTTCACTCCACTGTTTCTTTCTGGAGCTCCACTATCACTGCCCTAGTATTCTAAGACATACGTATTTATATTGCCACAACCGTAAACTAAAAGCGCTAACAGCGAACTACTTGAAATAGATTATTAAAACAATTCTTATAAAATCTTTTTCATTACATTTGGAATTTATAAAGTTACTTTTATCCAAACATGTAAATATCAATTCCAGATCATAGTTATTTTTAATCAAACGTGTAAATATTTAAAACCCCTGTAATATGATATTTAATATAAAAAGTCGATCAACGATCGAGCCAACATATTTTTGATAAAATCAATATTACTACTGCACTTACTGAATGCAGAATTAATTTTATTTCCAAACATGGTTATTCCTTAATACGATTTTAATTCTAAACGTATTACTACCTTGGTTTGTATCCTGTGACGCGAGTTTGTTGGTGACGCGTTCTCGAACATTTAATCCAGGGAAATATCACCCAATCGTGCTACCAAAATTTCGCTTTGAAATAGCAATACGCAACGATGACACGTTTCATTCTCAGACACTTTAGGTATGTGTATTTCGTATATTTTTATAAAATTGTCATTGCAGTCATATTATAAAGGGGAAACCTAGTATGTTTGTTTGGACGCGCTAAGCCTAATAACTACCAATGGGATTTCAAAAAAATGTTAAAGTATTTCCTAGAGCAATGATTGAAGAAAGTTTTAAGCTATCTAACATCACGCTACCACACATAGGAGCAAAGCTGTATGTAAAAAATCAAAATAAAACCAATTGAAACGGATTTTATCGCGGTTATTTATTAATTTTGATCGCGACGTTTCGAAAGCTTTCAGCCTTCGTGGTCGCGGGGCGGACACCAACTCAGCGCGTTCAAACAAACATACAAGGTTTTCCCCTTTGTAATATCCAGGGAAGCTGAAAAGCTTTCGAAACGTCGCGATCAAAATTAATAAATAACCGCGATAAAATCCGTTTGAATTAGTTTAATTTCGATGAATAATATTCGCGTAAACAGAAGAAATCATTATATATGGAGAAAAGGTACAAATAGGCGTAAATATAAATAAATAAAGTTTAGTTTAGTTTAATATGAAAATCTAAAGAGTATTGTTTTCCCAAAGTTCTGCTGAAAACTCAAGCAGCTTTCGAATTGATTGCCAATTCTCGATGACGCTTTCTTGAACTTTATATAAGTGATACGCCCGAAACTTTAAACCCTTTACACACGTAAGCCGGTGAAAATTACCTCTGTCCCTATATTAAGGTCGTAGTTTGAAACTGTTGGTAGATTAAAGTTGATTTGCGAAGGTTTCACCGCGCACCTGAGGTCTGACGGGCCCATTAATATTCAGGAAGTTATTACATCCTTTAAAGATCTTAATTAAGTTTTTCATTTAAGTGAATCTTGAAGTCGGGGAAAATTTAGTACGATTATAAATCACGTCACGTACGTCCATTAGATTTTCTCGACACGTTTTTCATCGTGGTTAGAGATATCAGTACTAATCTATACGAATTAATAAAATTGAAGTGTCTGTTTGTAGTGTGAAGATAGTTTTAATATATACAGTACGTACACTAAAAAAATTCACTATTTGTTCCGGTTAATCTCTGAAACGGCTGAGTCGATTTTGAACGGATTGTCGCTGGCAGGTAGTCGGTGTTATAAGGAGAGTACCTTAGGCTCCATTTATTTTGGAAAAAAATTAGGGGTTCGCGAAAAAAAAATTACTTCTACATAAATAAAGTCATATGAACAGCTTTTGTAGTAACCTAGTAAATGTCAATGGATTTAAAAAAAAACGCATTTGACAGGTCAAATATTCAGGAAGGTGTAACGTTATTTAAATGTAAAATGAAAACAAAAAAGGAAAATTTCGAAAAAGTCGTACCAATTTTCACGGAATTTTCCTTTTAAGTCCACGATGATAGCTCATTGGTAGCGTGTAGGAACGCCGCGTCACGGGACGTGGGTTTGAATCCAAACACCTACAATGAGCTTGAGCTTTCGGTGACGGAAAATATCGTGAGGAAACCATAGCACGGTGGTAGGTTTTTTCTAATGCCCGCCTGGGTAGCTACAATCCTCAAGTCAAGAAAATCTGCTGCCAAATACCAATAGGTATGTTTGGGAAGTTGCATTTGATCCATCCTATAATCGCCGCCAACTCACCTGCGACCTCTCTGGTGTTGTGGGTGTCCATAGCCGGCGGTGATCACTTAACATCTGTTGACACGCTAGCTCATTTTCCCCCCTATTCAAAAAACGCGAACGAAGTCGCGAGTAAAACTAGTGTATAATATAAAAGCATTTTTAGGCACGCATAAATCTGCAGTATGAGCGAGTGGAGCCGCGGTTGTGCTTTGTTAAAAAAAACAACCATTTCCCAATTAACTATAAGCGGAAGTCAGTGGTAAAGGAAAAACAGAAAATATAAAATACTCTATAATTCCGTGCGCCGAATTTTCAAAGAGGTGCATTGAAAATCCCGGTAAAAAAAAAGATATTCGATATACGGAAAGCCGCCAATGCAGTGAAATTTTAGTGCTAACCAGACAGGCGATATACTTCGCCGAGTGTGATAAGGCCCACATTATACGTTATTTTTTTTTTCATAAATTATTGTTATATTATTTTTTTCCCAGTGAAGGCTTCCTTAGGCCTGTTGGGCGATTTTCATATAAGGAACATTTTCAACATAACATCACTGATCACGAGATGCAAATAAAGATGTTTTAATATGGTAAATATTATTAGAAAGAAAGAAAGAAAATACATTTATTACGGAACTCACACTGACTAAATGATTAACAAAAATAATTAAAAATTAGGGCGAAAAACAAAAACAAACAATAACCTAGTGAATATAAGGCAAAGCGTGCCCACTAAATAGTTGTGTGAGGCCGTAAATGGACCCATCTCAGCAAGAATATAGAACGTATGATACGTTGCAGCGCTGGTTTTCCGATGGTCCAACGTGATGTCACGGTCAGCACTACTGTTTAATATAATTAGTATTTTTTTTTTATGGAATAGGGCGTAAAAGGGCTGGAGGCTGACCTGATGGAAAGTGATCACCGCCGTCCATGAACACCTGTAACACCGGAGGGCTTGCAAATGCGTTGCCGGCCTTTAAGGAAATAATACACTCTCTTCTAGAAGGTTCCCAAGTCGTAACGGTTCGGAAAGACCGCCGGCGACAGCTGGTTCCACAGAGTGGCTGTGCGAGGTAGGAAGTGCCTTACAAATCGCGCTCTTGTGGAACGCTGGACATCGAGGTAGTGTGGGTGGAATTATATTATATTATAAATTATATTATATTCATAATTATCTACATGGTGTTCATAGCGCCATATAGCGATTTCCTTATGTTATTAGTTAGTATCCGGCATCGTTCCAATACTTCACCGAATCACTCTTTCATGTTCGATTAACAGCAATGGTGATACGGCATATAAATCTCATAAAGAGAAAATAAAATGTTCATTTCCAAAAGTTTATTCTGCTAATAATAAAACCATTTTAACAGATGTAATTATAGGATTATGCAGTTTTATAAAATCACGGTGCAAGTGAAAATTAATTTCGGTTCGTAGGCATTTAACTGAAAATTTGCGGAAAATCATTCGATTTAAAGTACTAAAATCGCGGTTTTTAATCTTGACTTAGTGAAAAATGGGAAGGAAATTGAGATCAATGCTAAACGGTCAGCTAATAAGAGCTAAGGGCGCCATTATATTGCCCTTGGCTGCTATGCCGATCGCCACCCATTTTACCCATTTTAGATATACATTTTCAAAAACACTTTGTTACCTAATGTCTGTTATCTACCTACCAAATTTAACAATATTGAATAAGATTTTCCTATATTACCTCTGCAACTCATTTCCAAATCTTTTACAAGAAATTTAAAAAACAAATATACATACATTTTATTATTAGTGCTAGATTTGATATTCTAATGTTATAAATTCGAAAAAAGTGTTATAGAGGAACAATACGGCAGTGTCCGAGGCTTGCGACTTAGATGTAGGTTTAGGAGGCCTCTTTGTCGACACGCGCCATCACTCACCTTCACCACTCGTGTTTCTCTCTCTGTCCAGTATAAATCATTCACAGCATAAAAACCAAAGAGTGTCAAAGAGCTACAAACGATAAACACACCTCGAGTGTCTCGCTTAGACGGAACCTCTAGTGGTTTTTGTTTCGACAGGATATAGACTGTTAGCTGGTGGTGCATTCACACCTTGGCAGGGCATTTAGGGTCGAATGCTGAGGGCACTCAGCCCCAAGGCAGCGGGTGCAAGGGTATCATAGCAACCAACCCCTGAACCCCTGGCGGCGCTCGCATCGCACTTGTATACTAATCGGTATTATAAACTACCCTCCTATAATCCACCTCTAACGTTAGTTATAAAAATTTATTCTCCAAACTTAGAAGCAAATCGTGTAACAATTAAAGTATAGTTTAGGCTTCATAGAAAGCTTATTCATTTCTTTACTTTAATTCTATCAGGTTTTGCGAGAAAAGTAGCCTTTTAATCGTCTCCGGGAAACCATCTATCTCTCTACGAAATTTTAACATAATCGATTCAGTAGTTAAGGTGTGAAATCAGAACAAACAAACGGAATATATAACATTAGTAGGGATATTACTCAATATATTTATTAATTTAAATTTTTTTTGTCATTTTTTTTTATACTTAATGTTTAGCGTAATGGCTATAATCTCACCTGATCTTAAGTGACGATACGGCCCAAGCTGGTAGACACGCTAAACCTGTGGAGGAACTGGCTCTCAAGTGCAGCTGCCAGAACACACCTATTGGTATTTGGCGACAGGTTTACAACTTGAGGGTGGTAGCTAACCAGGCGGGCATTAGAAAAAGCCCTACCACCATTCATGTCGTGCAGTAAAGTGACAGTTTTGGGTTACTCTTCACGCATTCTTTGAAGGACCAGATATCATAGGAAGGATGGAGGGAAATCAGCGACATCTGCCGGGTGTCCCATTACAGACAATTTTAATTATTTAAAGTCCTTTCGCGACGTCACAAGCTATAATGCAATGGCTAAGCTTCGTTTCGCGCAAACTGAAACATCTGCCTTCGAACGGAATTTCAATGAAAACTAAAAATAAAGTTATCGCGCTTGATCGCATTTTTATAGCGTTTTTGGGTTCGTTTTTTTTCCGCTCACACGCCTTTTACATTTGTATATCGCATGATTGTAGTTTTCTAAAGTCTCTTATTGCGTCACAAACGATACAAAGTTTGCGGAGCTTTCCTCGTAATAGATAAAGAAAATCATAAATATAATAATATGAAAACTATTATATATGAAACAATGAATCTCTATTTCCTTTGGTCATCGCATCACGAGTGAACCGATGGAAAAATTGCGCTAAATCTTTTTTTTGTTGCGTTAATTATTGTCAGGAGAAGGTTCTTATCGAAGAAAAACTTATGGAAGTTGAGCGGAACATTAGAAAATTTGTAAAAACTTAACGTCAATATTATTTTACATAACTGTCAGTGTAATAGTAATTATACTATGTTTTTGAATAATATATATTTATTAATTATACCAATTCATATTCAATATTCATAGGTAAGACAGAACAACGTCTGTGGGGTCAGATAGTAATATAATAATTTTGAAATGTGTAATTAGAATTTTGTCATTCATCTATTGCATGTCGCGTTACCGCCCGCCGCGGAGTACGGGTCTCAGTGGGCGGCGCTCGGCGGAGCAGTTAAGGCCGATGCAGAGTATTGATTTCCCATAATCCAATTATCTAATTACTAAGTTAAGATTGAAAACGCGATTTTAATACCCTCGATCGAATAATTATCCGTAAATGTTCAGTTAAATGGCTAGAATCTGCAAAAAATTATCATTTGCATCGTAGTTTTTATACTTTTCAGGATTAGTGTTATGTCTACAACCTAATTTGATGTCAAGTGAGGGTCTGGGCAAGATGGCAGATACGCTAAGCCTAGTGAAAAAACTGACTCTCAAGTGCAACTATCGGAACACACCTACCACGCAGATTATTGCAATGCAGGGGTACATTAGAAAAAGTTGTTCCACCATGTTATGGCTTCTTCGAGATGTTTTCTTTCTCCCAAATGTTAATCTCATTGCAGGGATACGAACTCACCTCTATTGATGCTACGTTCCTACACACTACAAACAAAGCATTCATCGCTTCAATATAAACAACACACTTATATATATAAAGCGTAAAGTGTGTTTAAACGCGCTAATCTTAAAAAGTACAAGTCGATTTACAGAATAAATTTGTTATATTTACTAGACTAATCATTTAGAAAGAGTTTAGGTTAGTTAACATTACGCTATCGTGAATTGGAGGAGAGCTGTATTGAAAAAAAGATATAAAAAAATATGAAAAATATTTTTGATCCGCGCAAACTACGTAGCGGGCACAGTTAATGAAACATAAAAAATTAAATAAAAAAAAATATATATTTATGCAAATTAATCATATATTTCATTAAATATGGCAGTGGTGTTCACAATAAATAGAATGTTACTTATGAATAAATTATTTAATATATACAACAAGGCATCATATTCTTAAAAATACTTATTGTGTAATAAAACTGTATTTAAAATATTGTTTTAAGGATTGTAAGTATATTATCCTGTGGCAATGTTTGTTGCTTGGCCGACAACTGCGACGGCTGGACCAGCTTTGATGATGCCATCGCGTATGTTCTGACCGAGTTTTTCCTGAAAAAAAAAAGAAAATCCCTGATTTTTAAGAAAATTTCATTGTAATGTTAATTGCTAATATAGGGGATAGAGGAAAATAAGAATATGGAAATAGTGTTAATGTTTTTATACAGGTGATTGAAATTCCTCTTGTATATGGAACAGGGCGCAAACGTGTCACCTGATGGTAAGTGATCACCGCCGCCTATGGACACCCACAACGCCGGGGAAATCGCAGGTGCGTTTCCGACCTTTATAGGAGGGACTGGCCCTCAAGTGTCACTGCCAGAAAACACTTATTGGTATTTGGCGGCAGATTTTCCACTTGAGGGTGGTAGCTGTTCACGCGGGTATTAGAAAAATCCCTACCTGTATTTTCATTTCTTTATAAGTATTACTATTTATATTTTCCTTACACAGATAATTTCACCTGTTTATAATAATATCGATTATTTGTTATTTTTAATTGCAGTATATATAATAATTACGCGTATCGATATTAAAGATAAATATGCTTAATTATTGATATTAAATAATTAGCTGACCAGATGAGCTTCGTATCACATACAATCACTGTGCTATGGTCTCGCTAAAACTCAAAAACGGTTTCACCGATTTCAATATATTTTCGGAACATTACATATGACTATATTCATTCCTAATTGCCCTTCCAAATTACTCACTTAATCACTTAACTTAATAACCTGGCGGAATGAAATGTACTTTACAACCAACACTGATACCTATCAAATACACATAGAAAACTTCATAAAAGTCAGTCCAGCTGCTGTGAGATGAGTTTTATATATTATATGTATATTAATACGTCAAGCAAACACTTTGTACCCGAATTAGGACGAAGGAGTATGAAATTTCGCGCACTTATAGCTTATATAAAGGAGTGCAGAACGCATTTTTTTTTAATTGTGCATAAAAAATACGTTAAATTAATAAAAAAAACATTACACACACTACCATGTTTATAACGCACACATGCATAAAACTCTTTTGTTTATTGTTAAAGTCTGTGGTCAAATTGAGAATAGATTATAGATTAATATTATTTGTATTTACTGAATGTCAAACATAACACTATGCATTAATACGAGGGTTCGAAAACAGAACCTTAATAATCGAAGCGATGATAGCTCAGTGGTAGTGTGCAGCAACGGCGCGTCATGGGTCGTGACTTCGAATTGAACCATCTACAATGAGCTTTCGGTGAAGGAAAACATCGTGAGGAAACCAGAGCATGGTGGTATCGATTTTTCTGATGCCCGCCTGGCTAGCTACCACCATGAAGGTGAAAATCTGCCGCCAAATACTAATAGGTGTGTTCTGGCAGTAGCACTTGAAAGCCAGTCCCCCCAATAAAGGCTGGCAACGCACCTGCGATTCCCCCGGTGTTGTGGTTAACACGCTTGCTCGTTTGCCCCCTAATTCCATAAAAAATAACAGAATATGAGGATAAAATTATGGTCGAATTTCGATCTCCAGGCGACCTCTAGTATCCATAGATAGACAAATCAAAACTTACAATCTTCTTGAATAACTTCCATTTAGGTTCAGGCGCCGCGTTGATCGACGTCAAAACCGTAATGCAAGCGAAAGCAAAGAAAAACCACCTCGCGAAGTTCATTGTTGGAAATCTATATTTCCTTTACTTGACAAATATTCACTGTATTACAGAAAGGCTTCGAATGATGTTGAACGGCGTGATCGTGGTTTTTATACGTTCATTCAACGAGATACGCCGGTTAAATGGTTGTGACGGATTTTCCACTCTATATGCAGGTGATAACGTTTCTTTTACAGGTGTGTATGCAGTAACAGTGCTTCGTGAATCGACTTCAAGGGGAGTCCCTAAGCCTCCGAGTGCATGCCAATGGATGCGCATTTCACGTTTCGTTTTTATTTAATTGCAAATTAACTTAATTAGAAAGTACCTTTTACCTGCGTCTCCACTTGCATTATTATTGATTTTGACAAACAAATCGGGTGACGCAATAAAAAAAAGCATACCAAGTTTATCTCTATCTTTACCTCACTTCCTGTAAGTTTTTCCCGAGAAAAAGTAATCTATCACCGTCTCAAGGTTTCTGTGTATCTCTATACCAAAATTCGTCATAATCGATACAGCGGTTTAGGCGTAACTGACAAACCAACAAACGAACTCATTTTCACATTTATAACATTAGTAAGGAGTCATCTAAAACGCTATATTACCGGGTAATTTGTGTTCACAATATACGTGTTAATATGTACCATATATTTATATGTATACGTATAATAAAACTATATGTAAACGAAATTTGTACGTATTTGTGTATGTATTTTTGACAGCTCAGTGGTATCATGTACGGACGCCGTGTCAGTGGACGTGAGGTCGAATCCCAGCGATGAGCTCGAGCTTCCAACATTTTCTATTACGTTAGCAATTGTTAGTCTATACAAATATTTGAAGCGATGATAGCGCAGTGGTAGTGTGTACGACTTCACGTCAAGGGACGTGAGTTCGATTCCAACTACCTACAATGAGCTTGAGGTTTCGGTGAAGGAAAACATCGTGAGGAAACCGTACCATGGTGGTAGGGCTTTTCTGATGCCCGCCTGGGTAGCTACCACCCTCAAGTTGAAAATACCAATAAATACCAATAGCTGTGTTCCGGCAATTGCACTTGAGAGTCAATTCCTCCACAGGTTTAGCGTGACTACCAACTTAGGCCGTATCGTCACTTAAGATCAGGTGAGATTATGGCCATTACGCTAAGCCTTAACTATAAAATATATATATATATATGGACCGTTTATTTTGAAAGTGGTGTAAGTCCATTTTCTTTTGTTTCGAGAAAATTAAAGGTTTCTATATTTGTTGATAATTCAATTTCATTTACCGACCGATTTTAAGTTGTACAAAACATGGGATTATTTTGAGAAATTAAACACGGACTAGTTATATATAAAAAAATTACATTCAATTAATGAATTACGTGATAGCTCATTGTTCTCAAAAATAGACTTACACCACTTTCAAAATAAACGGTCCATATATATAAAGTGGCAAGATCTGTATTTGTATTTGTAACGAATATACAACAAAACCGATTTCAAAATCCCATACTAGTGTCTTTATGTCCGTCTATCGTCCGCGTATCTTGCTGTATTCTGTCCACCTTCGCTTCTATTTTAGAGCATTCAAAATTTTCAAATGAATACATTAATATCTATAATATTAATTGTAATTATTACTTTAAATGTTAATAATAAAATAATTAGGTTGATCAAATAGCTCTCGAACGATTTCCACTTGACCAGATTCTGAATAATCTAGACTGTCTTATCAACTGTTCTTCGGATGTTAACACAATATTTATTTCAACCACAAGCGTGAGAAAACAGAGGGTTCAGATCGAATAAAAAAAAATCGGCAATATTATAGAGCAGAAAAGTATGTTTGTTCGTTTTGAACGCAATAATCTTAGTGACTACCAATCAGATTAAAAAAAAATTTTTTTTTTCCTAAACATGTATGTATAGACACGTTTTGAGAAGAGACGAAACGCATGTGACGAAGAAAGTGACGACTATGACTGTTGAGGGATGGAGAGGGAGAGGACGTCCGAAGAAAAGATAGATGGAGTGTGCGAGGGAAGATATGAAGACAAAAGGGATGAATGAAGATATAGTGAATGCTAGAGAGGTATGGAAGAAGGAAACATACTGCACCGACCCCAAATAACAAATTGGGAGCAGGACGATGGTGATGATGATGATAAAAGTCATTGAGGCCTTATGCTGTTTAACTTCACGAGCACCAATAAGAGCGAAGCTGTGTTTGTAAAAAATAATAACCGGAAATGTTTGTTTTTACGCGCTAATTCAAAATCTACCAGTCGAATATAGAAAATTATTTTTGTATTCGATAGAAAAATAACTGAGGAGGGCTTTTACTTGTCTAATATCACGCTACAGTCAATAGGAGTAAAGTGGTATCCAACAAGGCAACAGAAACTGTTAAAATTGATGCTAATTCGCAGGAACATCTAGCCTTTATATACCAAAATATCGCAACGTTATGTGTAGCGACACAGTATAGTGCGTGCATAATAACTTGCTGACACAGACAGGTTTCGATTCTCGCACCCGGCACTTACTGCATCCGTCCCCTCCATCCGATCGTACAACGAACATGTAGGATGTAGGAATGTAGTTATAGGGGCGTTATGGCCATAATCTCACCTGATCTTAAGTGACGATACGGCCCAAGCCGGTAGACACGCTAAACCTGCCGAGGAACTGGCTCCCAAGTGCAACTGCCAGAACACACCTATTGGTATTTAGATTTTCAACTTCAGGTTGGTAGCTAACCAGGCGGGCATCATAAAAGCCCTACCGCCATGCAAAGTATAACACCAGGGTAGTTTATAACACCGATTAGTATACAGCGCGATGCGAGTGCGGCTTTGGGTCCAGTCAAAGCGAAGCACTCGAGGCCAGATGTTGTACGTAGCGTGAACGTTACGGAAGAGACGTGAGGTGTAAATTTTCTATTATTGACTTCGACTAGTTATATATGTATGTTGTAAATCATTAGCGGAAATGATTTATACTGGGCACTGAGTGTTGATGAATATCGAAAAGAGGCCTCCTTAAACCTACATTCGTGTCGCAAGTCTCGGACACTGTCTCGTGTTTCGTCTCTCTGCCACAATGATTAGGTTTCACGATGTACCCGGCATCCGCATGGTGTATCCTTGGTTTGCTAGTAAGTTCGTGTCTCATCCTGACATTATTATTGATCCGATTATTACCTTTTAACAACTACTTACGCTTCATATCTCTATGGTGTAACTCGACATTATATTTAACATAACTTGTGTGTTTGTTCATTGACTCATATTAACCAAAATTGCTAAAGATATTTTTCCATACTAATACCGGAAATCCCTCAAATTAATTTCAATTAAATTCAATCAATTTCACTATAAATATAGAGAAGAATCAAGAATTCTATTTTTTGTGTAATTGTACTATCTGCTGTCGGTATTAAGGGTAGACACTCGACCATTTAAAGTTTATTGATGAGATCTACGGATAATCTTTTTAGTTATCTTAATACTTGTTCTCGTATAGATAAACATAAATATATAATACTGTAAACTGTTTACTTACCCTTAAAGTATGTTTGCGAAACACATTGAAGACGTTCGTTATGACATAGTGTGAATTTTATTTAGCTCAGCTAAGAAAATAATATCGGTTTTCATTTATTTTGCATGATAACTCGAAGAAATTCCGGAAAATATTTATATCATATCATACCAATATTATAAAAGCGAAAGTGTTTTTTTTATATATTTAAGCCTTGGCGTAATCCCCATAATCTCACCTGATTTTAAGTGACGATACGGTGCAAGTTGGTAGACACGCTAAACCTGTGGAAGAACTGGATCTCATGTGCATCTACCGGCATACACCTATTGGTATTTGGCAAAGCCCTACCACCATGCTACGGTTTCCTCGTGATGTTTTCCTTCACCGAAAGCTCAAGCTCATTGTAGGTGGATTCGAACTCACGTCCTAGTGCCACTGAGCTAGTATCGTTTGAAACAAACAAACTTTTCCCCTTTATAATATTGACTATATTTAATAATTCTAGCCCGTTTTTGTAACTTGCTTCATTACGGTATTGTTGGTAGAGTAATGATAAATTAAGAACCAAAAGTGTTTCTCAATTATTTCTCTATCAAACACAAAAATATTTTTCAAAACCCAACAGATCGTTCCTAACAAATAAACAAACGAAACTTCCGCGCTTTATATCTCATCTACACGCGGGCAAATCCGTGGATGTAACTAGTGTAAAACATAATTCATCTCTGAATCCACGACACTTCAGTCCTCTCGATGGGCATCGAACTCTTTTGAAATTCAATGGCATAATACAACCAGCGGGTCATTACAAAGACATTAGCGCACCTGTGCCGACACTCTGCGACAGGTTGAAAGCAAATTGCATACTAAAATATTAATGTATGCAAAATTTAATCTTAACTTTATCCCATTCAATAGTCGGTACTATTTTATGACGACTAATGTCCACCCGTTGGTTAAAATTCGACAATAAAATCATTGTCTAACATAGCAGGAAATTCTCGTAATTGTGCTACAATAATTTCTATTTCCATAAATGTGGACTAGAGTTTTTTAAAGCACATTTCGTCGAGTAATATAAATAAAGCAAGTTCTATTGTAAGTTAAGTTTATTAATTAAAAATAAGCACTAAAACTATTAAAATTATTCCCGAAAGATCTTGGTCTGGTTATGACTGAAGTAAGTATCAGAACGTGTCTCCAAAGCTGCGCTAGCAGGCGCCTACGTTTATAGGTTCAGCGGTATGACCAAAACCTTACCTGATGTGGAGAAACAATGTGACTCAAGATAGTGTATACAATAACTGGCTTTCGATTGCAACTATCACAGTATACTAATAGGTATTTGGCTGCAGTTTTTTTTTTATACTTAAGGTTTAGCGTTATGGTCATAATCTCACCTGATCTTAAGTGACGACACGGCCCAAGTGGGTAGACACGCTAAACCTCTGGAGGAACTGGCTCTCAAGTGCAGCTGCCGGAATACACCTATTGGTATTTGGCGGCAGGTTTACAACTTGAGGGTGGTAGCTACCCAGGCGGGCATTAGAAAAAGCCCTACCACCATGCTATGGTTTCCTCACGATGTTTTCCTTCACCGAAAGCTCAAGCTCATTGTAGGTGCTTGGATTCGAACCCACGTCCCTTGTCGCGAAGTCGTACACACTACCACTGAGCTATCATTGCTTCAAAACTTTTTTTAAATTGACCTGAATACGTGTGGACGCTTTCCGTGGTTTCTGCCAACACGGGAGTTCGAAGTGTCACCGTGGAGCGTTTTAAAGGGTAGTGCTGGGTGATTAGCATCCGATGAGACATCACACACCCCTTACGCTTTGGCCTGAGCCCTGAAAATACGCTTCCGCAATAGCAGCTAACCAGGTGGGCATTAGAAATAGCCCTACCACCATACTATGGTTTCATCACGATGCTTCCCTTCACCAAAAGCTGAGGCTCGTGGCAGGGTTTCGAACTCACTTCCATTGTCGCGTCGCCCGTACACAAACACCAGCTGTGCAAGTACATACTATCAGAAAACTCATTCTCTATCTCTTTCTCTGATATGGAATATATCGATTTCAAGCAAAACCCTAATTGGCCGGGAACATCTCACACCCGTTACATGACTGCGGATACTTTTTGAACGTGAACTGGAAAATGCATATTTCGACAGACAAAGCGGAGGTCATGCGATAGTATGGTTTCTCACGGCCTAATATTAATAACAGTCGATAAAACACAGTAGTACAATTCATAAAGTGGGTAGTTATCGAGTTATTGTTAAATCACACATACTTATATTAGTATAATAAAGTGGAAATGTTTGTTTATCTGCGCTCATCTTAGGAACTACCAGTCAGATTTCAAAATTTCTTTTTGCGTTTACTGCAGTAATCATTGGGGAATGTTTTAATTTGTTTAACATCACGCTACCATCTATTGAAATCGGAGTCGTAGAAATTGCTAGTTCATATTAAGATTATGCATTGAAATAAAACTAATTTAAACGGATTTTGTCGCGGTTATTTATTAATTTTGATCCCGACGTTTCGAAAGCTTTTCAGCCTTCCCCCCTTTCAGAGTCCGCCCCGTGACCACGTAGGCTGCAAAGCTTTCCAAACGTCGAGATGATAAATAATAAATAACCGCGATTAAATCCGTTTAAATTAGTTTTATTTCAATGAATAATATACGCGTAAACATAAGAAATCATTAAGATTATTTGTTTATCAAACTACACTGAAAAAGTTTTTGTTTTCAGCAAACAGACAGACAGCCAATCTGGTGGTAATTGATTACCGTCACCTATAGACAGCCGCGACACGAGAGCTATTACAGCTATATTGCTGACAGTTTTTTTTTTTTGTTTTAAACAAAACATACACAAACTATATTCACGAAAGCAAAATTTGGCTGATAGGGAGGTAGATATACAATAGGTATTAGCTAAAAAAGGCTTTTTGAAAATTTACATTTCCCTGTATTGATGCATATCCTCAAATATATTAGTGTAGACAAATGATTTATCTATCGATCGACAACCAGAATTGGTTAACAAGATCAAGAATTCGAAGATTATTGGGATTTCCACGTCTTTACAGTCCATTCTGTATGTTTACCTTTAACCGTGTTGATTTTTATGCTATTCGTGATAAAACATCGTGATAAAACCATTCCATGGTGGTAGGGTGCTTTCCAATGCCCGCCTGGCTATCACCTTCAAGACGAAAATCTGTCGCTAAATACCTATAGGTATGTTCCAGCAGTTGCACTCGAGAGCATTTTTTTTTTATCGGAGAGACATGTATTTGTGCGTCCCCTCCCAGTCCGGGGGGACTCAGTGTGGTATGTGGGACTCACCCAGCGCTAAGCGCCGGGAATACCCACTAAATGCGGGTCCGTGCATGCAATCATCGCGTCACCTTTATACAAGTTTAGCGTTTTTACCAGCTTGGACCAGATCGTCACTTAATATCAGGAGAGATTGTGGCCATAACCCTAAATCTTAGCTATAAATTTGGCGTAAGAAAATTGCCTACACACAAAGTAAACCTTGCGTTAGTCTCAATGCAATCATGCAGACACTAATAGGCATCGTGTCACAATGTCGGGTTATTTAATTCAAACAAATAAACGCGAACGGAGCCGCGGGTATAAGCTAGTTAGTAAATGAAACAAATACGTCTACGCCGAATTAGTCTACTGCGACTTTGTGTGTACTGTGTGAGTGGTATGCATCACCTGACGGATTGGAACGTTGCCAAATTGCCGGCGTGTGGCGCAGATCCACGCGTTGCGCTCCGGGGCACGGCCAACACTCATTTTATACCCTAATGGATTCACCCGGCTCGTTTCGTAAGCTCAACGAGTCGGCACCTAAATTTGTGAAGAGCAAAGTTAATAATTGATTTTTTAATCAAACCAAAAACCTGTATTGGTTTAGGCGCTTTTGAACTTGAAAATTACCATTTGTTTGGGAAGGTAAAGCTTGAGTCTTGAAGAGGCGGGACGAAACTCGATGTACGTGTTTAGATCTTTATGTAGATACAATTTTTGCATCAATTTTTAATGTTCGCATTTACAATAGGTATTAGCGGATGTACAGAGAGGGGTGTCAATTCCAGACTTCACCCTCGCTCCCATATTGACCCATCCTACTAAGCCTTTTGACATTAAAACCCGCTTGACATGGTTCTTGAACTCACTGCCCGATAATTCGGTAATTTATGTGTAATATATGTTTTTGTTTTAAATTAATGTTTAACGTTATGACCATAATCTCACCTGAACTTAAGTCGTACACACTCCCACTTAGCTATCACCGCTTTATATTAGAAAAAGATTAGAGTATTATTAGAGAAAGATAGGGGTATTAGAAAAAGGGCTACCAGTTTGCTATGGTTTCTTCACGATGTTTCCCCTCACCGGAATCTCTGGGTCATAGTAGGTGGATTCAAACTCATGTTAGTTTACGCGACATTCATACACAGCACCAACTGAAGCATCATCGCTCCGAAAATACTTTGAAAACCTTGAATTTTGATAATCATTGTGTTCCAAATACAATTATAGTTAAAGAGTAGACTCCAGAGCTGACAGAGAGTTGTGCGTCGGAGCTAACAAACAGTTGACAGCTGACAGACAAACACACATTTTTATCCTTGTAGTAGCTAATAATAAGGAATTCAGAATTCTATAACAATGGCCGCTTAATATCAAGCTCTTTGGAGCTTATCGCTATCATATCAGATCACAAGCCTTTCGGTAGTACAATATACACATCGCAGTAACTTTTCAACCAATCATACAAAATTATACTTGATATACAATGCCATCCAAAAAACCATCTGTTGAGTACTGTTTCTGAAAGATGGAAAAATATACTTTAGTCTCACGGAAACGAGGTCGCGGCCACAGTAATTCTTATATTAATTGGACACTGTTGTTCAATCCTTTGAGAAAAAGTCGACAATGCGACATATATATTTTAAAAGTCACACAACGAACAATCAAAGTAACACGTTCGTAATGGATATCATTCGACATATTATGGCGAAAACTTAGTAATAAGATGTTAAGTCACGTTTTACCTTAAGCTGTATAGAATTGGTCCGTTCACCCGCGTACTTACACATGAAGTAACGCCTGGATTTATCTTCGATTAGCCGATTAGGAATATATTCCAGCTAAGTAATTAAAAATAGTAATATAATATCTGTAACTATACTAATCTATATTTATGAAAATGAATGTTGCTAAGCGCAAAACTCGAGAACGGTTCCACCAATTCGAGTTTTTTTTTTTTGAATAGACATACCGGCACAGGTAAATGAAAAAAAAAACATGCTTCGATTTTTTAAATTCTCATTATATGAAAAATTAATGTGTGTGTAAATGATTTCAGACAACCTAAAAGTAATTAAAAAAATACAAATTAATTAGTTTAAAAAAAAATACCGTACATTTCGCTGTTATTATGGAGTGGTATATTAGTTTTACTTTCATTGTATGTAATAACGAGGAAACAAATTACTTTTATTATTTCGAATATGCGACAAGCCACCTCACGTGTTAACTGAGCTGAGACCAGCGTGTCACAGATATTGAAAACAGTCGTATTAGTATACCCGTATTCCGTATGAGAGTTACTGAGTTCGGATTGTGTTGTGCTGATGGAAAAGTAAAATTTTCACAATTGGTCCCACCACCGGATCTATTACAATACTTAATATATCTTGGTCAACATTAAAAAAAAAACAATTGTATCCAAACGGTGTTGTGACCCCCGCCCCTTTAAACTTCCATCCGTTTCACAAGTCTCGAAAACTGCTCAGTTTCCCTCTCTACCACACTTTTCAACTTGCGGAAGGTTGCTAGCCATGCGGGCTATAGAAAAAGCCCTACGACCATGCTATGGTTTTCTCACGATGTTTTCCTTCACCGTGCGCTCAAGCTCATTATAGGTTCGAACTCACGTCCCTTGACGCGAAGACGTACACACTGCCACTGAGCTAATTTATATTTAATTCATGTCGTGACCCCTTCTAAGGTATAGGTCTCCTCCAAATGTCTCGATTTATCCCTTATTTTTGCCTCTTCCATCCAGCCTCTGCCTACTGGTTCTTCGATGTCGTGTTTCCAGTGATCCCGGGGTCTGCCTCTTGCTCTTGGACCCTGGGAACCCTCCCACCTTGTTACTAGTTATGGCCATCTTTCTACTGGCATACGTGTTATATGGCCTGTATATCTATACTAATATTGTAAACGCAAAAGTAAGTTTTTTTTTGTTCCGCTTTTATGCCTAAACTGCTGAATCGATTATGATGATTTTTAGTATACAAATGGTTAGGAGCTTGAGGACGTTGATAGGCTGCTTCATAAAAATAAATTTTCACAATACAAAGTTTATCCCTTTACTCCACTTTCAGTAGATTTTTGTGAGAAACAGTAGCTTGTCACTGTCTCCAGGTTCCCATCTATCTCTATACCTAAATTCATCATAATCAATTCAGCAATTTGGGAATGAAAGCGTAACAAACAAACAGACTTCGTTTCGGATTTATAAAATTGATAAGGAATTTTCAAATAAGAAAAAATAATATACTTAGTTATATAGCTCGGTTATTATTTTATTATATATATAGATTGAATTTAAATGGGTAATTATTCAAAACGTCTCGGAATTTTCCGGAAAACTTCCCTTCAGGTGTCATTAATCAAGAGAGGGAGAGTTTAAATACGCCATCTCATTTACTCATTTACATATATAATTGGACATACATACGAATATACAACTAACAAGGTGTGCCAGTGACTTCGTGTGCTTCGAACGTAAAATTATTAAATTTTATTTTGGCCCATTTTGGAACTTATTTCAATACAGCTTACCTCCATACGATGGTAGCGTGATTTTAAAATAGCCTAAAGCATTCCCTATTGATTGCTCTGTAGAACACAGAAAAATAATTAGAAAAACAACTGGAAGTTCCGAAGCTTCGCGAGTTCAAACAACAAAGGCTTTATTTCCGCCTTATAATCTTTACTTATACCATTACTTATAAACGTGAAAGTGAGTTTGTTTGTTCGGCTTTCACGCTTAAACCGCTGAATCGATTACGATGAGTTTCGCTGTAGAGATAGATGAGACCCTGGAGACGGTTATAGGTTACTTTTTCTTGCAAAAAATTTATAAAAACTGGAGTAAATAGAGGAATAAGATTTGTATAAAATATTTAATTCCATCATCCGTTTTGCTTCAAACTTTAGAGAGAAATTGCTTGTAATTTAATCAATATTTACGCGAGCGGAGCCGCGGGAACAAGCTACTTTTGTATAAAAACACTCTTCTTTTACATAGATATCCTTTTTTAATTATCAAATTTGACATGTAACAATAAAATGTAACAATGTATTTAATCTATAGGTGTTTTAATCTGTATGTAAATAAAGTAATAACGGGAGAGATTGGAAAGGAGCTTACTACCACAATCTTGGTTTCGTAGTGAAACACGACATCGTAAATTATACCTGATTCATATTCCAGTATAGTGTAGATAATAACGTACCGAAGTGTTATAATCATGGTTCCGTATGCAGCCGGGAAGGGATGTTTCGAGTTTATGCGAATATTTCCCTTGGGCACTATTAAAATGCCTTTTTTTTCTCAAACAATTATTACGGAAGTTCGTAGAAATAACTTCTGTAAGTATACCCTATATGGCAGTGTGCAGAGGTAGCCTCGAATGTGATCTGAATTTTTTTTTCTATTATAAGCCAAGACCACTGGTCTGTAAGACTGAGCTCGGCCCCTTTATCATTATTTTGAGTGTATAACGAGATTTGTAATCAAAATCCCGACCTTGAAATGCAATCGAATACGCAACACGTTGGTACATGATTATTATTTGAGCCAGCAAATTCGTTCTGTTATACGGGATCTAGCTTAAAAAAAAGATTTATTTATCACTAAGAAAATTTTAATACAAATAAATTGAATTACAAATAATACGACCGGCGCGAATGGGAAACAGAGACCGACTGACTGGATGTGTGTGGTCAAGGAACATGAAGGCTGGCTTGAGATAGGAAGGAGTGGAGTCAGGCTTCGTCAGCAGAAGTAGAGGAAGGAATCAGAGGTATAACAGTTCGCGTGGTATTAAAAGCTACTTTTTAATTACCGCGGCCGGGTTTTTTTAATAAAGGGTATTCATTGTGCTTGTCTGTACCCCATTGACTGTGATTTTAAACACTTTTTAATTATAACGGTCTTAAATAATTGAACTTTCATATGCAAAAAGAATTTATAAACTGCGACTGGTAAATTCCGAGATAAGGGCGTTCAAAGAAACAAACGTCGTTGGTTTAGTATAGGTATTTGCGGATCGGTGTGTGGTGCGATCATCCAGTTTGCAGTAAATTAAACCACCATGAACGATGAAACAATATTGTCCAGACCGAGGGGAGGAAACTACAGATCCACGATAGTGTATCCCACGCTATCGTGGCTAGGTCGAGGCACACGGAGACCTGTGTGTACTATACCGACGTGGCTGAAGACACAATAGGCCGCTTCATTCGGCGACCGACATTGTGGACTAAAACCTCAAAATGGCCATAAAACACGGTGACCAAAGGGTCACACAAGCTAATTGCCCAAACCCCAACTACAAGGCAATTATAGAAATAAGTGAAAAATTGTAATAATTCCATGAGTGAAAAAAAACTTACTTTTTTGTTTTTGGTATAATGCCTAATTAATGTTGTAAAGCTATTTTTAACACTTACTAAATCACGCCTACCTAAAAAAAGGTGCAGACCCAGAGCCCGCAGATTATGTATATAATAATAATAATAATAATGAAAAAAACAATATTGTTATTGTATTTATTTATATAATTTAGTTTACATGCTTTAGTATGAGTTGTCGAGGAAAGAGTCCTGGGTATTCAATGAAGCGTGTCGGAATGTCAACTCCAAATACGTTCTATTATTCGAAGTCGAATGTTACAATTCTATTTATATAAGTGGAATATGAGAGAAGTTTGCAATAGCGGTGATGAAGACACCACAGGTATATATCATAAGGGTAGATACATATATATATATATATATATACTGTACGTTATCTTTGTTTCTCTATATTGTAATGATTGTTTTTTTTTGTCCAAATAGTTTATTATCTATTTAGCTATTATTTCACTATTATAATTATTTCATAAGGAAAATCCGAAGGTTTTCGAAGAACTTACTATTTCGTTGTCAAGTGTCATAGAATTTTATAGAATCTTTTAACGCATAGAGCTTTGCATATAGAACGTTTAAATTTAATATTTCGAACGATGAAGACATCGTATCGAATGAACAAAACAATTTAGCCGTCTATTAAAATCAGAAGTAAATTTTTTAGTATTGAGATTGATAAAAACTCCAATCCTACGATACTAATTGGCCTTGGTGAACCGAAAGGAAGGGTTTCGAGATATCGGACGTGAAGAAGAAAACGTCAGTCTGGAATACGATATCTATCTACAATATAATTTATTATTGCTATGTACCTATATATACCCCGGATGTTGAGAACGATTTGGATATATCTTAAAAGTGGGAACTAACTACACGTAGGTTCCTCTAATTTTACCTGATACACGAAGGCTTTTCTGGACAGTAGCTGACACCGGACGAACGCCGTGCCAGAGAGGACCCTACATACTTACGTTACTTGGATTGAAATAGCAGGTTTATATTGGTCATAGTTTCTTTTATATATATTCATTAAAGAAACCTTCGGGTAATATATGTAAGCTATCTCATTTTGGAAATTTAATTTCGTTTGATTTATTAATACCATGATATAGCATGATTTTTCTAATGCCCGCTTGGTTAGCTACCACCCACAAGTTGAAAATCTGCCGCCAAATACCATTAGGTGTGTTCCGGCAGTCGCACTTGAGAGTCAGTCTCTCCTATAAAGGCCGGCACAACGGACCTGTGATTCCTTTGGTGCTGTGGGTGTACATGGGCGGTGGTGATCGTTTACCATTAGGTGACACGTTAGTTCGTTTATCTCCCCATCTCATAATTTTTATATAAACTAAATTAATTGTCCATGCGATCACTGAGCAATCAAAGCTACATATAATGTAGGGAAATATTTTTGTTTAACTTTTTAGACATTATGCTAAGTATAACATAGTATCATAGGCTTCTTTATATATCTACTGAACCTTTACACACGTCTTTAAAAGCTAAATTCTTATCTAAATATCGCATCCACGTCTATGAAGTTGTACTTGAAAAAAATATATACTAATTTCAATATAACCGCATGCGGAACCCTAAGAAAGAGACGCATAGATATATACCATGCCTGTTAGAAGAGGATGCACAATCGTTACAGGCAGAGTAGAAACAAAAAATAATTTATGAGATATATTATACCGAGATTTCTTACAGCTTTTAATGGATTTTGCCGAGACAATGACGTTATCTCGTCCACAGTTATTTCTTTTAGGGACTTAAATAGTTAGGTATTTACCAAACTTAATTGTCATTTCTATTGAATTATCTTTCATTCAGAGACATATCTCTATGTTTATCAATGTTTTTGTGTGTTATAACTACTCCGGCCATGTTTTTTTTTATATTTTATTTCTTTGGCGCTATGATCACAATCTCATCTGATGTTAGTTTGCAATGTAGCTCAAAACGGTAGATATGCTAAGGGGGCATTCATTCATTGCGTAAGGATAATTTTGGTCACTTTTGACCCCTGCTACCGCCACGTAAGATTTTCCGAAACCCCCTTCCTTTTCTTACGTAAGATTCTATCTTGATCTTCTAAATAATAAACTGTTATGTTATAAAAGGAAATGTTTTTTTTTGTTTTTTAAATGATAAAAATACGATAATACACGGAAAATGTACTATAATTTTTTGTATAGAACCAAACATGGATAACAATAAAAACATATGAAAATTTTAATAAGTGATAAATATTTTTTAAATAATTTAAAATTCGACTGTACACTCTAAAATAAAAAATATATATATTTGAAATCCAAAATCGACTCCGATTATTAATTTTCCGTAAGAATGAATTTCACCCCATCCCCCGGAACATAAGGACATGTAGAGATTTTCTTCCTCCCCTATCAATACCCTTACATAGTTCTCAAGTGCAGATTTTCCGCTTAAGGGTGTTGGTAGCTATTAGCAAAAGATCTACCACCATGCTATGGTTTCCTCACGATATATTCCTTTACCGGAAGTTCGAGTTCATCGTAAGGATTCGAACTCACATCCCTTGTCGCGGCGTCCGTACACACTATCAACTGAGCTATCGTCACTTATATCATTATTCAATTCGATATTTTAATGTTATACAGAGGCTATCCTCTTTGATTGTAATCCACCAACAAGATCTAACTGTTAGTTGCTTCGTGTGAGTCACGTTTTGGGATCAGAGAGCGTATATCTTGCAGAGGACTGTAGATCTAATAATGACGACTCTACATATATTTCTAATTTATCGTAATATATATCATACGTTTTCTAATGCCTTGCTTACCATCATCGTGTGCTTCTACAAAACACAAATCATTCCAGGCACGAGAACTGCCGGCAGTTAAACGTAAGACTATAAATAATTATTTTTTATAACAAATTTATTTTCGGATATCCGAATCAATTGTTTGATCACAAATTAAAACTTATAAATCAAAGCTGTTCAGTTCAGATATAGTGCTATCGTTAACAATAAATAATTTAAATTAAATTAAAATTTCATACTATGTTCCAACTCCACACTCTATGATACTTGAAGGTACACACCCTCGGTGACACGACCCATAGTTGCCTCGTAGGTTTTGCGTGAAGGTAAGAATTATTATGCAAATTACGTAGCAGTTACGAATGTTCCGGACGGTCCCGGATTTCCGACCTTTTTAAACGAATCCCTCGGGGCCACTCCGGAGAGGGTTTGGCTTGAGTGTGTCAATAAAAAAAAGGAGAAATTATGTTTTCCATGTAACTTGATGATGAAAAAATGTCTGGATATTTTTCTTTTTATAATTTAAACTAACTTTTACCCGCAACTTCGGGCGTCTCAATATTGATTTATCAAACATATCGAATGGTGTAATTATAAGTTTTACACATATATCCTTCTATTTACGCTCTAGCAAGTTTATTGTACGAAAGAGTTACCTATCGCCCCATCTATCTCTATATCAAAATTCATCACAATCGATTCAGCGATTTAGTCACGAAAGCGTAACAAACAAACCCACTTTCGCGTTTATAATATTATTATAGTAAGGATTCTCAACCATCGTAAAGCATGTCATTTTTATTTATTTATTTATTTAGTATCACATGTGGTTATTAGTCGTACAAACATGTTTTTTACTACTGACCGCCACAGACTAGAAGAATTCGATAGTACTACCAATAATTTTATTTCATCACACATCAACACCGATAGTAGATTAATAAAACAATAATAACAACTGAAAACAAAGAAAAATCTACCACCAAATACCTATAGGTGTGTTCCGGCAGTTGTATTTGAGAGCCAGTCGGTCCACTGGGCTAAACGTATCCACCATCCTGGACCACATCGTCACTTAACATAAACTGAAATTGTGTCTTCAATACTAAACATAAGTATTTGTATAAAGTGGACGTGTCTCGGTTTGATACAAAAGTCTACTAGCTTGATTATTAGACATACATCAGAGGACTCCTAAACATGTCTTAACAGCTTGTGTGTGATAGTAGGTAATGGTTATCACACTTTAGAGCTTCGTAAATATCGTGAATACAGATTTCAAATACAAGGAACAGTGATAACTGATTCAATAGTAAAATATATGTACGCACGGCAACATAAAACAAAATAGATACGTAGGTACATTTTACCCATTTCTCTAGTGATTTATTTTCAATACTAACGTGGTTTTATCCGTAGATTCGGTCGGCTTTTTCACCTTTGTAACAGGGAAATAAGTTTTCTCCTGTGACACGACGTGTAAAATTGAAAATATATCAAACAGCGAAGACTTCTATTTGTCATTAGACACGCTATTCTGTATTATAGATAGGGCGTCTCACAGTTACCAGTCTATGTATTTTCAATGCTGGTAGGGCTTTTTCTAATGGCTAGTTGCCACTTTTAAGTAGAAATATCTATAGGTGTGTTCCGGCAGGTGCACTTGAGAGCCGGTTTCTCCACTAGACCTAACGTGTTCATCATCTTTCACACATTGTCACTTAACATCAGGTGAGATTGTGGCTATACGAGGAGATTGTACGAGGGAGTACATAAAAAATCTAAACCTATTGACTCGAAAACCTAATTTCATTTAGCATTTGTTAAATTTCATAATTGAATGTGTCAAATAGATTTTCGTTGAAACTTATGATGATACCGGTATGAAGCTATATATTTGTTAAACAATTATTTTAAGTCATGCCAATGCAATGTTTTATTTTCTTCGAATTGACATACGCTGTTAGCATTAAGGGCTTTGACAGCTTCACCGAACTTTTTGGGGCGAGTGCTGAGGGCACTCAGCCCCGAGGCAGCGGGCACAAGGGTGGCAGAACGGTCGAACCTCGGCTAGGACTCCTGCCGACTAATGGAGGCGTTTTATTACTACATATAGGCAATTTATTTTATTATTTATATTGTAAATTGTAACACGGGGAAGTTTGTTTGTTTGAACTCGTTAATCTTAGGAGTCGGGTATCAATTTTTTTTTTTTTGTATTTGTTGGAACAGATATTTGTAAAGGCTATAATTGTCAATATTATAGCAGCAAAGCATTTATGTGATACTTCGACTTGGCAATCTTGTTATGAATAGATTTTTTTTTTTTTTATAGAATAGGTGGCAAACGGGCAGGAGGCTCACCTGATAGAAAGTGATCACCGCCGCCCATGAACACCTGCAACACCGGAGGGCTCGCAAGTGCGTTGCCGGCCTTTAAGGAAGGAATACGCTCTCTTCTAGAAGGTTCCCAAGTCGTAACGGCGCGGAAAGACCGCCGGCGACAGCAGGTTCCACAGAGTGGCTGTGCGAGGTAGGAAGTGCCTTACAAATCGCACTGTTGTGGAAGGCTGGACATCGAGATGGTATGGGTGAAATGAAGTAGAGTTATGGTTCAACAATCCATAACCAATGTCTGACAGCGTTTCCCTAGAAATCGAATGTTTTCTGAATGTAAGACAGCCTACAAGTATTTTTAGTGTTCCATACTTTTTTTTTGGAACGAAGTTTCTTATGGGGCGTCGCGGAGCGGTACCCTAGCCGGCAAAAAATGTCCGTAACTTTAGCGTAAGATTTGTATGTATAGTCTATGTATGATGACTATACAGTGTCTAATGTATAGTCTACGTGATGATTGTTATTATTATATATATTTATAAATCATCGTAAACAGAATAAAGATGTTAAGGAAATTTTGTAAGGTAGTTTTAAATTTATTTTTATAGATATAAAAATCAGAATAAAACTACCCGAATAAATATTTTCTTTATACCTCGAATAGAACTTGAAATTAATATTTTAATATTTGTTCCTATTTGGTGTCCTACAATACCAGTCGTTTTTTTAAATATATGTTTAAGGTTTCGCGTTATGGCCATAATCTCATCTGATCTTAAATGACGATACGGCCCAAGTTGGTAGACACGCTAAACCTTTGGAGGTACTGGCTCTCAAGTGCAACTGCTGGAACACACCTACTGGTATTTGGCAGCAGGTTTTCAACTTGAGGGTGGTAGCTAGCCAGGCGGACATTAGAAAAAGCCCTACCACCGCGCTATGATTTCCTCACAATGTTTTCCTCCACCGAAAGCTCAAGCTCGTTGTAGGTGGATTCGAATTTACGTCTCTTGACAAGAAGTCGTACCGGTTGTCACTGAGCTATCGTCGCTTCAAAAAATTCAGTAAAGCGGGAGCTGAATTCGATTTTGATATATACATTGTTATTTAAGAGACGCATACGCTCTTCATGTAAGCCGTGTTCAATGTTTAAAGGTGTCATTGATGTGTTGTTTCAATTGTGAATAAAATAAAAAGCTGTAGTATTGGAAAAAGGTATCAAAACGAGCAAAATTCCTCAATCTATATATAAATGAATCTCTATTTCTTTTGGTCATCGCATCACGCGTGAACCGATGGAACAATTTCGCTAATACTTTTTTGTTATGTTAATTATTTAATGATTTCTTATTGTTTACGCGAACATTATTCACTGAAATAAAACTAATTTAAACGGATTTTATCGCGGTTATTTATTGATTTTGATCCCGACGTTTCGAAAGCTTTCCAGCCTTCGCGGTCACGGGGCGGACTGAGGTGTAGGTTGTCCAGAAAAGTTCATGTTACTGTGTCTACCTTCAATTTAATTTTTATTATTGATAGTGTTCCGATCTACGCAGATCTCGTTAAGTAAACACCGACGCTCTACGAAGTCTGCAGTTGCTGAACATTCAGAAGAAGGCTCCAAACATTATCTTGGATTCGACACGCCACACATCATTGCCAAAGAAGACAAAGAAATTAGTTTTATTTCAATGTTAATTATTGCCAGGAATAGATTCTTATGAAAGAAAATGTCAAGGAAGTTGAACGGAACATATAAAAAATTTAAAGCGATTTAAGAAGATTAAAAAATACTTAACACCGATATTAATTTTACATAATTGTCATTGTCAGTAGTCATAGAGTTTTAGAATAATGAACACCTAGTTTTTGAATAATATTTTTTTTTTACAATTAAATATGCCAATCCGAATTCAATATTCATAGTTATGACAGGCTCGTTGTAGCGATTCGAATTCACGTCCATTGACACAGAGTCTGTACACACTACGAACTGAGCCATCGCAGCTTCAGATTTCAGTCACATTTATTAGCGGATGTTTTGTTTTAATGAACGTATACTTTCGTTGTTTTGTGAAAACAGGCGCGTGTATCTATATAAGAAACATACAGACAGAATTAAGCCTATCGTTCCGGGGTTTTCTAGCATATTCCCCAGGGGATAAACACTCTCTCAGATCCCTGTCAGTTACGACATAATATATTCCTGGTTTTATTTTTGTATTTTTATATATCTGTCCGTTTACAACAACTAACTTACCTTAACAACTAACTTTGTTGAATATTCCAATTATACGAATAAGCGATGATAGCTGAGTGGGTAGTGTGTACAGACTCTACGTTGATGGACGTGTATTCGATCCCTGCAATGAACTTGAAGCTTCGGTAAAGGAAAACATTGCGATGAAACCATATCATGGTTGTAGAGCTGTCTTTAATTCCTACGTGATTAGTTATCACATTCTATTACTTATAGGTGTGTAAACTTTAGAACCAGTCTCTCTGCTGGGCGTAGCGTGTCAACCATCTTAGACAACAGCGTCACTTAACATTTTGGCTCGCTGGTTTAATAGAAGAAAAATTATTGTAAACCATATAAGAAAATTAACTGTATTTGAAGTTCCAAACAAAGGTGCAATCTGCGAAATGCGTCGTCTTCAGAAAATAAATACTTTAGTTCCACGCGAAGCCGCGAACTCAGCTAGTGTATATTTTTTTTTTTATAATATTACATGTTACCAGCCGATGTTAAAACAAGGGTCATGTTAATGATTATAATTTAACAAATTAAATCATTATTTTATACCTTGAGCGTTATGGTTAAAATCTCATGTGATGCTAAGTGACAATGTGACACAAGCTGGTGTACTCGCCAAACCTAGTGGCGAGATTAGCTCCCAAGTGCAACTGCCGGAACACACCCATATGTATCTGGTGGCAGGATTTGAACTGGAGTGTGGCAGAAACCAGGTTTGGCTTCAGAAAGATCCCTACTATCTTACAAAATTTAATTTATGACAACCCAATTTTGACTGTGCAATAAATAATTCATATTATTTCAAAGCTTTATATTTTTCGTATCTACCTTCAGTGCTCTATAGATTGCTTGTATATTTTACTAGCTTATGCCAGCGGCTCTGCTCGCGTTTGTATTGATACTGTCAAACAATTCTGGTAGTATATTAGTAATATTGATAAACATAATTTATCTCCAAAGTTTAAACTATTCGAATGGCGCAATAAAAAGGTTATTCCAAAGTGCATCCATCACTTTATCTCACTTCATACAAATCTTTTGGTAGAAAAAGTAGCTTATTACTGTCTCCAGGTTTCTATCTATCTCTACACTAAAATTTATCATAATCTATTCTCCGATATAGGCGTGAAATCGTAACAAGTAAATAAAATCACTTTCGCTTTTATGATAATAAAAAAGTATTGACAAAAACAACATGTATGCACCACTTTATTGACATACAATATTAATTAACTTAAAAAAATCATGACTAACTCGTAACATGAATGAGTTGCATGGTAGCAGGGCTTTTTCAAACGCCCGCCTAGCTAACAAACACCCTCAGGCTGAAAATCTGGCACTGAATACCAATAGGTGTGTTCCGGCAGTTGCACTTGAGAGCCAGTTCGTCCAATAAAGTCCGCCGGCAATGCACCTGCGATTCCTCTAGTTGTGGTTGCCCATGGACGTCGGTGATCACTTACCATCAGGTGAAAAGCTTGCTTTATTGCACCTATATAAAAAAAAGGATGGTGTTTTAAAAAAAAATGTTTGCAGTAAACTACCATGACCCTCGGTTCCATTTGCGTTGATATTTTGTCTGACAATTCTAGCTGTGAATCGATAAAGATATCGATTTTACAATTCCTATAGGTTTTTCGAGAGAGCCTATCAGCGTCTCCAGGGTCACTGTGATCACTTACAGTTAGATGACACTCTTGCTCGATTCCATAAAAAAAAAAAAACTTAAAAACTATTCCGTTTGACGTTTAACATCGTTTTTAAACTCCGGCATATCATTACTAAAAAGGTTTCTCAAAAAAACGTCAGTGCGGATATACATAGAGAGTATAATGTTCTCGCTAATTTATTTTGTTATTCGGATAATACCTTTCGATGTAAGTCACCGTGTAAATGGGTGCCCAGGGCCGCCTTGTCGGCGGATGTAAACCGTTCCGTATCGGGGACAATAATTTATGAATATTCACCGGGGTATTTTGATAATTCGCGTTTTGAAGGGGCAATGCGCGAGCAACTGCACCCTATAAGTCACAAGCGCTTCTGTTGCAATATATATTTCATTATTAGGAGCCATTCATGAAATATGTTAAGCAAAATTTTACATTTTTAAAATGATATATAACAAAGAAAAGTTGTATACAATTATCAATATTGTTTTAAAATACATATTGCTTGCGATAATAAAGTTCTCATGTATGAATAAATATCTGTAATAACATGCAAAATTTACAAAGTTATTCTCGAATGCCCGCCTGACTAACAACCACCATCAAGTTGAAAGTCTGTCGCCAAATACCTAAAGGTGTGTTCCGGCAGTTGTACTTGAGAGCTAGTCCCTTCCACAGGTTAAGTGTATATACCAACTGGAGCCGTATCGTGTCACTTAACATCAGCTGACGTTATGGCTATAATGCTAAAATCTTAAATATAAAAAAAAATTATATAACGGGCGGCAACTGTGTAAATCCGCCACTGACACTAATTTAGGCTTGGCGTATCCACCGTTTTGGACCACATCGTCTCTTAACATTAGGTGAGAGTGTAGCCATAACGCTAAATCTCATCTTAGCGTGTCTACCAACTTGGGCAGTATCGTTACCTAAGATCAGGTGAGATTATGGTCATAACGCTAAACCTTAATTAATAAAAAAAAGATAACTAACACCGCACCAAAATCGATATAATTTCACGGAGTATTACATCGATGTGTGCAATTTCTTTTCAGTTAAATACTTTACACAATGTCATTATCGGATCAGAAGGAGTGTACAAATTTATACGTAATGTACCTTTTAAGGTGTTCACCGACCAATCGCAATTCGCCTCTAACTGATGTTGTCAATTTGAGGAAATTCACGTAAAGGAGAAGAAAATCGCTTGGCAAACACGTGTCATGATTGCGCTGAAGGCTTTGGTTTTATCAATGTAAATTAATATTATAAATCTAAGTTTGTTTCAATGCGGTATTGTCAGGTGCTACCAATAGGATTAAAAAAAAATAGGGCAATTATTAAGGAAGCCTGAACGCTATATAACGCTACCACCAATAGCAGCAAAGCTGTATTGATAAAAGTTTCCAAAAGTATTAAATAAAATTTGAGCTCGACGCGAACGAAGTCGCGGGACGCTTAGTAACAATGGGTGCGTACAGTGTCACTTTTCATCGAGATAATGATCATTTTAAAATTATGATCAAATAAAAATCACATTTTTTACACATGTATACTTGTATACATTCTTGAGACGAACTTCTTAGCAAACCATGGTTTACCGGCTACAAATAACCGGTACACGGAATGATATTAGAACCTGGGTAACGTATTCCCAACTCAGACGCCTGGGGTTTTGAATGTAGTATTATACGTGGTTGCCGAGTCCCTTATCCTAGCAATAATCAAGCATTAACGCCCACTCATCTGGGTATTTCTTCGCACTGTACATTGTAGCCGGCCGGCGACTCACTCAAGTGTCTCAAATTGGCAAAATCCACACTCAGAACATCAATCCAGACGCTTCACTGGTATTACGCCCGTTTTGAAGTATAATTAACCTGACTTAAGAGTTAATGACAAGTTTTTCTTAATTTATATGTTATCACGAACAATGGCTTGGCTGGCCGGGGTTTTCAATCCCACCCTGGCGGCGGTTGGATCCAGCACTCGCGCGCGTAATTTGAGCGAGCTCATAGCCAACTTTTACCATGATAGGAACCCTAACAACCACTTAACCTTTGGCCCAAACACATGGATTCGCCGTGCCGGTGCCGGGTCCATCGAGGGTTAGGAAGTAGGAATAGGAGAGGAGAGGCGGTAGGCAAGAAATCTCCGAGCAATGTCCGAGACTTGTGACACCTATGTAGGCTTTAGGGGCTCTTGTCGACGCACGTCAACACTCACCTTCACCACTCTGGTCTCTCTCCCTATCCAGCCAAATTTGGCAGCAGCCTTCTAGCGCATGTTTAGAAATGTATAATTCCTGTAAGTTTTTCTCAATCTTTTTTTTTTGTCTGACCGAGTCTAATCGCTCGACTCTCGTGAACTGGACGCGATCAAAGCCCGCATCTGATTTTCATTTTCGGGATTGCCAACGAAATGGAACCACCAGGTGAGAGTAAGGACTCGACGATCGCTAAATATTTATGTAGAGTTCACTTTTTTTTTTGTTTGTGTTCTTTTAAAATGAGATTTCTTAGCGATACTTGATTCAGATGGAACGAGATTACTGTATTTCAATGGGATTGTTTTAAATCCGGTTTTCGCGTTAGCACTGGGCTTATTTTGAACTAGCTAATGCGCGTTACTTCGCTCATGTAAATATTGTTGTGCGATGAGATTTCTTTGACTTATTATTTTAATTTGTCATATACCATGTTTATATAACTATTTCTGTAAAAGCACTTAATAGAACTACTGAAACATGTCGTATCCTTATCCTAACTAATATTATATAAGGGAAAGTGAGTTTGTTTCTTTTTTTTTAGAGTTAAGGCTTAGCGCTATGGCCATAATCTCACCTGATTTTAAGTGACGATACGGCCCAAGTTGGTAGACACGCTAAACCTTTGAAGGAACTGGCTCTCAAGTGCCGGAACACAACAATTGGTATTTAGCGTCAGATTTTCAACTTGAAGGTGGTAGCTAGCCACGAAGGCATCATAAAAAGCCCTACCACCATGCTGAGGTTTCCTCACGATGTTTTCCTTCACCGTTAGCTCAAGCTCATTGTAGGTCGTTGGAATCGAACTCACGTCCCTTGACGCAAAGTCGTACACACTACCACTGAGCTATCATCGCTTGATTTACTCTAAAAAGCGAAAATTAACAATATGCTCCACGCTTTTCGTTTCCAATATTTTATTTCATTCTTTTTAGTCGGTTATAATCAAAATAAATTAAAATTAAATAAGTTAAAATAATAATTAAATAAAAGAAAATACATTAATTATTTTACATAATAGGCTCTGTGACGGTTTTATATTTCAATATAGATTTTTATAATGTGCTGTTAAACATTTTATTGTTTGTAAGTACATAGGGGTAGTAAGAGCAGAGGGTGGGCGACGGTGGGGAGGTGTTTGCACAAAGAACGACGGGACTCACTTAAAAGGAACCAATGGACTGTGGCGAACGGGTGTTCGCTAGTAACGCAATGATTTCGTTTTTTTTCACGGATATTTTTTTGCACAACATTCGCTTAGTGTTCAGATGTGACAATTGTGTCTTTTGAATATTACCTTAGCCAAATGACGTCACTTTGCTTAATTTTAAACACAGTACAATCCAAAAAGAGTGCAGACTATCGTGTGATCTACAATCATACCCAGTGATGGACTTACACAAGGGGATCAAGGGGGGCAAAATAAAAACAAAACTCAGGAGTATTTGCCTTTAAAAGTATGTAGTAGAATAATTATAAGTTTAAATACCACGCCATTTGCTAGGACCTCACTTAAGGTAAAACCGGCTCTGAAGACACCGGACAGCGTAAATAATCCATTACGTTGCATTTGAAGGACCTAATATTGTAGGAGAGAGGATATAGAAGAAAGGGTGACTGTATGGCAAAGGTCTGATCTACCTTTATTGTTTGAGTCGGAATAGAGGTATTGTAACATTGTTTTTTTAATTATTACTTGTTTAGCGTTATGGCTACAATCTCAACTGTTGTTAACTGACGATATAACCTTAAGTGGTGTACACGCTAAAGCTGTGGAGAAACTGGCTCACAAGTGCAACTGCTGGAACACACCTATTGGTATTGGGCGGCAGATTTTCAACTTGTGGGTGGTAGCTAGCCAGGCGGGTATTAGAAAAAGCCCTTCCACCACGCTGTGGTTTTATCACGATGTTTTCTTTCACCGAAGGTTCAAGTTGGTTGCAGAAATTCAAACTCACGTGCTTTGACGCGGCGTCCGTGCACGTTAGCATAAGCTGTCATAGCTTCTAAATCGTTGTGACGCGAATGTCATGTGCGTATGGTTCTGTTTTGGATTGCGACCAACAAAAATTAATAATTACGCTTATAAACTAATTATTATGTATCCCATTGGTCGCCGATCAAAAATTACGTGTTAATATACCAGCAGAAGTGACTTTTAGTTTACGCGTTCCAGAACTGGTCAATATATAATTAGCTGTCGATATGTTACGTGGTAGTAAGCTCCTAAAGTGATATGTACTCTTTCACGTCTCGGGATTGGCTAATTTATATTTGTTATGGAATATGGGGCCAATGGGCAAGCTCGTCACCTGATGGTAAGTGAGAGGAACTGCAGGTGTGTTGCCAGCCTTTATAGGAAGGTCTGGCTCTCAAGTGCCAGTGCAGGAAAATACCTAATGGTATTGGGCGGCAGATTTTCAACATGAGGGCGGTAGGTAACCAGCCGGGCATTAGAAAAAGCCCTACCACCATGCTATGGTTTCCTAACGATGTTTTCCTTCACCGATAGCTCAAACTCATTCTAGGTGGTTGGATTCGAACTTACATCTCATATCGCGACGTTCCTACACGCTGCCACTGCGCTATCATCGTTTATTTATTTATTTACATTTACAAATGAGTAGCTTCCAAACTAGGGAGAAACTGTATCTTCATAGACAGGTTGTGATCAAAAATTGATTCTGTATGTAAAAATACCTCAGCAAAACTTATGGGTATACAATTTTACATATTTACATGGCAACCATACCTTGATGATATCTCAGTGGTAGTGTGTACGACTTTGCGTCAAGGTACGTGACGTCGAATCCAACCACCTACAATGAGCTTGAGCTTTCGTTGAAGGAAAATCATCGTGAGGAAACCATAGCATGGTGGTAGGAATTTTTCTAAAGCCCACCTGGCTAGCTACCACTCTCAAGTTGAAAATCTACCACCAAATACCAATAGGTGTGTTCCGGCAGTTGCACTTGAGAGCCAGTTCCTCCACAGGCTTAGCGTGTCCACCACCTTGTGCCATATCGTCACTCAAGATCAGGTGAGATTACATTTTCATATACTCATACATTCATTACAAATATTAAATATATGTTCAGTTACGTTATACGTAAGAGTGGTTATCCACTTAGCACTTAGAACTTAGATTTTACTGAATTAGATACATTGTACTTACTGTGATGAACTGTGTTTGTATGGTAAAGAAAGATTTATGTTTTCTTATATCAGTGGTTGGTAAGAAAATTCCATTAAGTGAGGAGACTTCTTTTAAAAGCTCTACATCGTGGTGGCTCTAGTGTTCACAGGCGGCGTGCAATCGGCTACGGGACTCGATCGAGCGCACATAGCTCCATCTGCAGACGAGCGTTACGTTTACACATATAGCTGGAAACGTTGCATTTACCTTTTCCAATTCTTCCTTAGTTCGTAAACAGAGTTAGAGAGATATATACCGAAGCGATGAAGCGATGATAGCGTGTAAGAACGCCGCGTTATGGGATGTATTCGAATCCAACCACTTACGGCGAGCTTTGAGCTTTCGATGTGGGAAAACATAGCATGGTGGTAAGGCTTTTTCCAATGCCCACATGGCTAGCTACCACACTTAAATTGAAAATCTAATGCCAAATACAAATAGGTGTGTTCCGGCAGTGGCACTTGAGAGCCAGTCCCTTCAATGAAGACCGGCAACGCACCTGCGATTCCTCTGGTGTTGTGAGTGTCTATGGGCGGTGGTGATCACTTACCATCAGGTGACACGCTTGCGCGTTTGACCCCTATACAATAAATAAAAGACGAGCTATCCGCTTTGTACAAAATAGCACTGTAATAGATTTCTTTAAGAGTAATAATTCCGTAACTCTATGTTTCCAATCAAATACACAGGAAAGCAGAATAAACGTAGTGGAACACTAGAGCATTCAGTTGGGAAATGATGTTGGGAAAATTTGTTTCCTGTCGCAAACCTGATAACAGTTTTGAAACGATTGGAGTCACTTACCTGAAGCGTCGCACGCTCTTCCAGGAGACACACACCAAACAATATGTTAACTAGGTATAAGAATTGTAGCGATGATAGCTCAGTGGTAGTGTGCACGACTTCGCGTCAAGGGACGTGAGTTAGAACACACCTACAATGATCGGTGAAGGAAAACATCGTGCGGAAACCATAGCATGATGGCAGGGCTTTTTCTAAAGTCCGCCTGGCTAGTTACCGCCCTCAAGTTGAAAATCTGCCGCCAATAGCAATAGGTGTGTTCCGGCAGCTGCACTTGAGAGCCAGTCCCTCCACAGGTTTAACGTGTCTACCAACTTGGGCCGTATCGTCACTTAAGGTCAGGTGATATTATGGCCATAACGCTACACCTTATGTATTAAGAATAAGGACTAGATTCGTTTTAAACAGTTTTACACGGTTCAAAACACTTCTCAATCGAATGGTTCAAAGTTGTATTATTATAAGTCAACAGGGCTATGGGGTGCAAGGGGCTTCGAGTACCACGTGAGGTACCCAAACCAACCTCTGGCGATTGCTGGTTCCACATTTGGCTTGTCCTACAAACGTTGATCTGTCCCAGCTTGGTGGTAGAGCTATTGCCTTTCTGGTTAGAGACCACCTTCGACTTAAGACTACTACAAAATAAAGGTTGGGTATGAGCCTTTATATTCCGGCATGTGAAATGGAAAACCAGCCTTTTATTTCACAGTTATCAACAAGGCTGTAATACCTCTGGTGTTGCGGCTGACCGTAGGCGACGGAAACCATTTATCATTACATGGGCCGTCTGCCTGTTTGTTGTCAAATAAAATAGAAGAAAATCCTGTATACGTAATTGTCACACTTCGAACAGTTTTCCGGTACTGTTCATTGTGACACACAAAAAGCTCGCTGTATCGTGCTTCCGCCGCACATTAAAAGAGTGGATAATCTCCAAGCCTCTGTATTCCCTTACTCCGGAAACATTTAGTTCTTCAAACGATACGCTGAAAGGCGTTTTTCCAGAAAATCATGTAAGTGACAACCTTACATTGAATTTCAAATGTACCAACGGTCTTTACCACTTTCGAAGATGCGCTTAACAAAATGGTCGTCATGAAAAACGCTACCAGTGAACTATAAGCATGCTATCATTCTTCATACTAATATTATAAATGCGAAAGTGAGTCTGTTTGTTTGTTGCGATTTCACACCTGAACCAATTGTGGTGAATTCTGGCACAGATATAGGCGGGATCCTGGAGACGGCGACAGGCTACTTTTGCTCGCGTGAAACTTACAGGAAGTGGGATAAACAGAGGGATAAACTTTGTATGAAACATTTTATTGCATTATACGATTTGTTTGAAAAAAAAATTAAATATTAACGCGAACAAAGCCGCACGTAATATCTAGTCACAGTATACAACTACATATACATAACTGAACGTAATATAAGTGATAGATAATGTATTTTGAAATGTTCTCAGCTAGTGGGCAACGATAAGATGTTACATTCACTATGCATTTTCTCTTCCAAAGCGATATAATTATTCACACCTCGATACATACAGATAGTCATTAGTGAAAAGAGTTAACACTTTTAATTACTTTTATTATGTTTATCTACAATCTCATGTGGTGATGAGTGACGATGTGGCTCGAGGTGGTGGATACGCTAAATATAGCGGAGAAACTGGCTAAAATTGCCTAGAAGTATTTAAGGGTAGCTCGTGGTATCGGACGTGAAGGTGGTAGGTAGGCAAGTGGGTATTAGATATATCACCAACCAACATGCTATGGTTTCATCAACGTCAGCTTCAGCTATGTCAATGAACAGCAAAAAGGTAGACGACCCATCTGATGGTAAATGGATACCGTCGCGTATGGACGACCGCAACACCAGATGTATTACGTTCCTGACCTCTATTTTGCGGCAGTCTAAACCTAGTGGTCGCTAACCAGTCCAGCAATAAGGGTTATCAAGCTGGTGGTGGCTGGTGCATGGTGGTAGGGCTTTTTCTAATGCCCGCCTGGGTAGCAACCACCCTCTAGTTGTGAACCTGCCGCCAAATACCAATAGGTGTGTTCCGGCAGCAGTACTTGACAGCCAGTGCCTCCACAGGTTTAGCGTGTCTACCAACTTGGGCCGTATCGTCACTTAAGATCAGGTGAGATTATGGCCATAATGTTAAAACCTTAAGTATAAAAAAAAAGATAGAACAAGGATTGTATGGTTACCCCGTTATGACCAAAATCAAATGTTGGACCAAGAATCGTCAAATATTTCGCAGGCTGCGCCGCATCTAGATGAGGTAGGCTTGGATAAGTGAGATGGTATTCGATACCCATTACATCCGATAGCTCTTTACAATACCCTTACTTCTGTTTCGAAACCCAGACTGGTAGACTGAAAACCAGCACTGTGCGGTGCAACTGTGCCTGACAGCATTTGCTGATTTTGTGCTGTTGTCACGTAGTATAAACTTAAATATATGTATTTCTAAAACTTTCGTGAATGGGAATAAAAATTATTATTATTATATCCCACCTAGCTTGGGTCCTCACATGTTTTCTCCTTCCACTCTCTACTCTGTCAGCTGGCATCTCAGTACCCACATTTGTCATACACATATCATTCCATATACATTCCACCTTCGTAATCAATAATTCCCATTATAAAGTTAATTATTCATTTTGAACAATAGCGCAACGAATAAAAAATTTTTTTTTCATGTCATTTTTGTAAAGTGGAATACTGATTGACGCTATTGTCGGCTCGGACGAGAGGTTTAATGACATTCTAAGTGCTTTTGGATGTCGTATACATAACAGTACAGTCAATATAAAAGGTGACGTACACATGCGATCATGATCGTCAAGAAATTAGCCTTAAAGTTGTGTTGAAAGTGTTATTTTTAATAGTCACAAAGGCCTATAATAGGGGGAATTTTTAGCGGAATCTTTTTTTTTTCAATAATAAATATGCATTTTAATAATTCTGCCAAACTGCATGACAGTATATCGGCAGATGTAATCTCCGTTGTTAACAAAATTTGTCTATAATCTCTATAAACACTTATTAAGCATATTTATTCAAAAAAAATAATGATTAAGGTTATCATTAAAAATAAAAAAGAAATCGATACATTGCAGCAGAATAAAAAACAAGAAAAAATAAATAAAATTAACCTAAATGTTTACATACATTACCCAAAAGGAACCGTTTGGTTTTATTTTGAAAAAATGTTTTAGTACCTACATTGTTCCTTAACAATTTAGGCACCAAGCAACTTCTGTGTATTTCCCCAAAATCGTTGTTTTAAGTGGGTATTTTGAATGTAACTATTATCCTACTTGGCTTTATACGCGTTATATTTATTTTAAATTCATTGCTACCGAAATGTTCCACTCAGCCATCGATAGCTGTACTTTTTCACGCACTGGCAAGATTTTACAATATGAAAATAGTCGTTCATAGTTTATATCTTTACACAGGTGCTTTGTATTTTTATTTACTAAAAACTTCATAAGTCTAAGCTGTAAAGATATTAATTTATCCAAATAAGTTTTGAATGCACGACCATAACTCGTCAATCTATAAGAAAGTAGTGAATCCAAAGTTCCCTTGGCCAATACACTTATGTCATGTTGTGATTATTATGTTTATTTATACACAAAGTCACTTAGCACTATATCGTGTAATTAAGGCGACATTTTACGTGATGTAGTGTAGCTAAAGAGCATACGTGAATTATAAATAAGCATTCGGGGAATGATATATTAGTTGCCCCAAAAACTCCCAAGAGAGCTTCAAGACGGTCGCCATTTTGTTGAAGGTAGTTTCATCTGCCTAAAATATACATTGCACATATAATTACTTATAAATATATAATTGCACTTATAATGGCACTTGATAATGGCTGTAATATTCTCTAAAGCGGACTGAGTTGCAAAGAATTCAAATGAAGAGAAGGCCTATAACAAAAATGTCGTTTGTCACGTGACCTTTGGCAGATGTGATACATAATTATACTGTTAAAACACACCAATATATGTTTGAAAACAAACGACTTACATATTGCTGGCTGTGCCCACGGCTTCGTTCGCGGGAAAATAAATTTTTATTATATAACTTTTCTATGTATTTGTAATTGTTTTCAATATATCTTTGATCCTAATGGTGGTAGCGTGATTTTAAACAGCCTACCTCAATGATTCCTTTATCAATGACAAACATATGTTTTGAATTCTTGACATTAGGGCGTGTAAACAAACAAAAAAAAAAATCTACACCATGTAATATTAATATAATAGATGATGATAATTTTACTTAGCGTAATAAATTCAAGTTAATAAACATGCAAGTACACGCCGATTAATTAGAAAAGCACTTAGAATGTCATTAAACCTCTCGTCCGAGCCAACAATAGCGTCAATCAGTATTCCACTTAACAAAAATGAAATAAAAAAAAAAATTGAAATGAAAGACACTGGCTCTCAAGTGCTGCTGCCAGAACACACCTATTGCTATTTGGCGGCAGGTTCACAACTAGGGGGTGGTTGCTACCCAGGCGGGCATTAGAAAAAGCCCTACCACCATGCACCAGCCACCACCAGCTTGATAACCCTTATTGCTGGACTGGCTAGAGACCACCCTTGGGTTTAGACTGCCGCAAAATAGAGGTCAGGAACGTAACACCTGGTGTTGCGGTCGTCCATACGCGACGGTATCCATTTACCATCAGATGGATCGTCTACCTTTTTGCTGTTCATTGACATAGCTGAAGCTGACGTTGATGAAACCATGGCATGTTGGTCAGTGATTTATCTAATACCCACTTGCCTACCTACCACCTTCACGTCCGATACCACGAGCTACCGTTAAATACTTCTAGGCAATGTTAGCCAGTTTCTCCGGTATACTTAGCGTATCCACCACCTCGAGCCACATCGTCACTCATCATCACATGAGATTGTAGATAAACATAATAAAAAATTATAAAGAGTGTTAACCCGTTTTCACTAATGAACATCTGTTTGTTTCGAGGTGTGAATGATTATATCGCTTTGGAAGAGAAAATGCATAGTGAATGTAACATCTTATCGTTGCCCACTAGCTGAGAACATTTTAAAATACATTATCTATCACTTATATTACGTTCAATTTTGTATAAGATCAGTTAAATCCCGTATCTCTGAACTACGCGGTCAAAGATGGCACAGCCTCTTAGAGGAAATCAAACCGTCTCATCTCGCCTTTTGGGACCTCGTTCGTAAACAGAAGAGCAGCTATTCGTCTGCGATACCCCCGTTAGATAGAGGCCCTGGCAATCCACCCGCATTCGAAAGTATAGACAAGGCAGAGTATCTCGCTGCTACTCTCGAACAACAGTGTTCTCCCAATCCCTATGAATACCATACCATTGAACCCGAACACGTCGGGAGGGTCGATCGAACAATTCAATCAATAAGAGAGACCCTCCCAATCGAAAACTTAGAGCCGGTTACAACTAACGAAGTCCTCGCTATCATAAAAGCCCTTAAGCCAAGGAAAGCCCCCGGGCCCGACGGAATCAGGAACGAAGCCCTCAAACTTCTTCCTGATAAACTCATAGCCCTTCTGGTCTGCATCTTCAATGCGACCATAACTCACTGCCATTTTCCAGCCGCTTGGAAAAAGGCAACGGTAATAGGTATCCTTAAGCCCGGGAAAAGGGCAGCCCATCCAGAAAGCTACCGCCCAATAAGCCTCCTGAATACTATAGGTAAAATATACGAGCAGCTTCTGTTGAACCGACTACAAGCCTTTGTCTCAGACAAATGTCTCTTACCATACGAGCAATTCGGCTTCCGACCGAAGCACTCGTGTACCCACCAAGTGCTCCGCCTCACGGAGCATATTCTCTCCAATTTCACGGAGCTACGCCGTCCCAGGCGCACGCTTGCTGTATTTTTCGACATATCCAAAGCCTTCGATAAGGTCTGGCACGAAGGCCTTATTTATAAACTCAACCTCTTTCAAGTTCCGGACAGACTAGTCCGCATAATCCTTGCTTATTTATCGGACCGCTCCTTCTGCTACAAAGCGGACGGAGCCCTATCCTCACCTAACCCAATACGCTCAGGAGTCCCGCAAGGCTCCATCCTAGCGCCTTGCCTGTTCAACTTGTTCGTTAGCGATATCCCCGAATTCCCCGACGTCGCAGTAGGCTCCTACGCAGACGACACATTCATCTTCAGCTCGGCCAGGAATAGGATTTACGTATACCACCGCGTCCAAAGAGCCGTCTCTATGTTTGGGTCCTGGTGCCTCAAATGGCGCATAGGAATAAACCCAGAAAAAAGTACGGCTATCATGTTCATTACACCTATTCGACGTCAATATCCCCTGGGCTAATGAAACTAAATATCTTGGTGTAGTTTTAGATAGGCGCCTAACCTTCAACAAACATAAAGATTACGTTCAGAAAAAAGCCTCCACGGCTATGGTTCTGCTACGCAATCTCACCTCCTCTAAGAGCAAAATGGCACTCAGACATAAGCTTACAATATACAAAGTATGCATCCGTCCCATACTTACTTACAGTTGCCCCGTATTCGCTCACGCTTCACGCACCACCCTTCGCAAACTACAAGTATTGCAAAACAGATTCATGCGCATAGCCGTCCAAGCCCCGTTTTACGTCCGTAATGTAGATCTCCATAGAGACATGAACCTTCCGTCCATGTATGCATATATTAAAGACATTACAAAGAATTTTTTTGCAAATGCCGAACTTCATCCTAACCCCCAAATAGTACACGCAGTTAACTACACTTCCAATCCGCATGCCAAAGGCTTTGCTCGCCGGCCACGTAACTGCTTCTCCGACGCCGTCGATAAAATAACGAGATTAATCGCGCTTCTCCCTGCCGTCTCCACCAACCGCACGTGTCCGCGCACACGTCCGCGTTACCGCCGTCCTCGCCGCCGAGGCCGAGCGGATAATTTCGCTCCCGCACACCCACCGCGGCCTCCTTCCGCAGACGCCTGAGCCTAGGTTCGATCCTCCGGACAGGAGCCCTCGAGTGACTCTGCTCGCGCGATACAGTGACACTCTACATCACTGAGATTACACCATCACACCGCATACCATTCGTGCACACTCACACGTTAAGTACACGGTTCTGTAAGGGACTACCCTCGCGGCCCTTGAGCTGCTTACCTGATAAGGTCGTAGTTAGTATCACTAATTTAGTAATAAAGAACCTGTTGGTTAGTCAGGATCATGAATCCTTTTCATTTACCGGCAGCAGCCCTAGCCGAGGTTCGGCCGTCCTGGCACCCTTGTGCCTGGTGCCTCGGGGCTGAGTGCCCTCAGCACACGCCCCCAAAAGTCCGGTGAAGCTATCAAAGCCCTTGGGGCTAACAGCGTAAGTCAGGTCGAAAAAAAAAAAAAAAAACCATGCTGTGGTTTCATTACGATGTTTTCCTTCATCTAAAGCTCAGGTTCATTGCAAGAATTTGAACTGACATCCATTAACGAGGGGACCGTACTCACTGCAATGAGCTATCATCGGTTTCACTTCACCTTTTAGCCACAATCTCACTTAATGTATATATTTGGCCTAAAATAATGAACTTAGTAACTCTAATGGAGGGAGAGGCTCACAAGTGCAACATGAAGGATGGTAGCTGGATAGTATATTATGTTCGATTAACAGGTCATTGGAGCCGTGGAAATGATCTCAGACTTCCATAGATAGGGTTTACGATGAACAGTTTCTTTTAAGGGCAGCTTCTTGGCACTGCAATAATGAACAGGTCCTTGGCGTTTGTATGCGAACAGCGTACGGTAACTGTTTGTCCGTAGAGTTGTCCTATCAGACCTATTAGGTAGGAGACGCCGGATAGTCTTCAAGTCCGAGCGGCCTCTCCGGCCAGAGACTAGAAGAATTGCCGTGGTGTGTTTTAGTAGGTAATGTAGGGTGATTAGCACCTGATGCACCCGGGTAATGCGTTTAAATCTGCGCGTAGCAATGCAGAAGTGTTACATACCACATCAACTGCTTATTATTATGGAAACTTAATAATACTACATACTTTAAATTAATAAGAAGGATGGTAGTTGATAACACAGATTACTATATAAGTGCGATGCGAGCGCGGCTAGAGGGTCAGTTTAGTCAAAGCGACACTCGTGGCAAGTTCATTTGAGTTAAGATCGCTCGACAGTGCGGACGTGTTGTAGTAAGCGGAAGTTCTGCGCTGTAAAATATAACGATTGTGGAATGAGACTCTGAGTATGATTCTACGTAAACTCCACGGTCTGTAACAGAAGTCCGTAAAGATTTTAAACGCCATGTTTAAAAAAAAACGATATGGTATCATAAAAAGGCATCTAACTATGGACTACACATGTAGACTTTACTTTAAATTCCTATGAGTAGATGGTGCAAGAAATGTATACTTATTTAACCTCATGTTCACTTAATATCGAGCTGGTACAGTTAAGCTCGTGAAATAATAATTCATGCTGTAACACTTTCGACAACCGCCGCAGTTGGTTTTTAGCGCGGTCTTGAATAATTTAACGCGCCCTGAAAAGACTCCGCCCGGAGCTGTGTATCATGACTTCTAAGTTACTTCGTTTGACCGCATTTTTCTATTTAAGCGTAGAGATGGTGCCTTTTCATCCGAGTCTCTTGAAGAGAAGAATGAAAATAATATCAAAAACTAAAAGAAATGACGTATTATTTTTACTATCAAGTATTTTTACACCTATATATTGTTAGCCCAGCATTCGATATTCGATCATAATCGTTAGGGAAACTTCACAAGAGTGAAGTTCAGATTATAATAATTTGGAAAATCTATACGTGCACGCCTCATAACGACATAGATTCATATAGATGTAAGAGGAGGGGGTATTTTCAGGAAATATGCCATTCTATTCAATTCTGTTTTATTAGTATAACTAATCTCCAATAACACGTCTCGCTCGAGAGTTACTTGTGATAAAATCATAGCCAATAAGTAATACTGCTGATTACAAATTCAACAGCATCTTGTTCTGTAGGATCAGGCATCGTGATTTTTCTTAATATTTTCCAGACATCTGATATGTACTCTGTTATGGATTCGTGTCTGGATTCTGGCTCAAATGTTTGCCTTAATTCATTTCAGCCCAAGTAGTCGTTCTGAGTAGACAATCATCGGCCCAAGTTAGCGCTTTTTTTTATACTTAAGGTTTAGCGTTATGGCCATAATCTTACCTGGTCTTAAGTGACAATACGGCCCAAGTTGCTTGACATGCTAAACCTGTGGAGGAACTGGCTCTCAAATGCAGCTGCCGGAACAAACCTATTGGTATTTGGCGGCAGGTTTACAACTTGAGGGTGGTAGTTACCCAGGCGGGCATTAGAAAAAGCCCTACCACCATGCTATGGTTTCCTCACGATGTTTTCCTTCACCGAAAGCTCAAGCTCATTGTAGGTGCTTCGATTCGAACTCACGTCCCTTGACGCGAACTCGTACGCACTACCACTGAGCTATCATCGCTTCAAAAAGGGCTCTTCCTTTAAGGGCACCAGTGGCTTTTAAACGGGCTTCATGGTCCTTCAATTTGTGTTATTCTTGAGTTTAGGATATTAGGTATACCCATTCCCTCACACTGGTCCCTTTATCGGGATCAAAACTCGGAAAATACATATCAGCAATACATTGAGTCTTTTTAGAAATCACGTTCATCATCTTAGTAAAAGCAGCATGATTTTCTTGAGACATCTGTGCTATCATTTCACATATTCTATCCTTGAATATATTATCTATAAGTGTCATGGTTGTTGAGCTGGTTGCTGGCGTTGGTTCATCATCTCTTCTGATGTAAGGGGTGGGGAATTTTCTAGAAATATGCCATTCTGTTCGTTCATGATTAATTCGTATAATTAATCTCCAATAACCCGTCTCGCTTGGGAGTTACTTGTGATGAAATCGTAGCCAGCGTCAAGTAGTGCCTTTTTATATTATAGTGGTGGTGAAGAGTGATACGTCATGGAATGCACAAATACTCGTTGAAGTACTTTTTAATCATAATCCGTTGATATACTTTTACAATTATGAAGCGATGATAGCTCAGTGGTAGTGTGTACGACTTCGCGTCAAGGGACGTGAGTTCGAATCCCCAAGCACCTACAATGAGCTTGAGCTGTCGGTGAGGGAAAAAATCGTGAGGAAACCATAGCACGGTGGTAGGGCTTTTTCTAATGCCCGCCTGGGTAACTATCACCCTCAAGTTGTAAACCTGCCGCCAAATACCAATAAGTGTGTTCCGGCAGGTGCACTTGAGAGCCAGTTCCTCCACAGGCTTAGCGTGTCTACCAACTAGGGCCATATCGACACTTAAGATCAGATGAGATTATGGCCGTAACGCTAAACCTTAAGTATAAAATATATATATATATTTGCGCCGAATTGAATTTATTCATTTTTAATTAAGTTACATTGAAAAAACTGCATCCTTTGGCAAGTGAGCGAGGAATGTAATTAGCATTAGGGAGGATTTTCAGTGGGTATTTTTCGATTGGACATTTTCAAGGGCTTTGGGGATTTGGGCTTTCACAGCGTCGCCGAGCTTTGGAGCTGAAGACAAGGGAGTCATGACGTGCCCGATTCCCGGCTTGACCTGTTGCCGGGAACGGACGAAGAACCCACTGACCTGAGTATTCCTATGTAGTATCCTTTACTAAGCAGATGTACTACTCATCTACACCTCGAATTAGGAATGCGATCTAACCTGCTAATATAAAGGATATTAGTGATAACGACAGTTTAGTCTCATATATCGTTCTCATAGCTTGCTCAGGCAATTAACACATATGATACCGAAGAGATAATAGCTCAGTTAGCAGTATGTACGGACGCAGCGACAAGGGACGTGAGTTCGAATCCACCTACAATGAGCGTGATGAAACCATAGCATGGTGGTAGGGCTTTTTATATTGCCCGCCTGGTTAGCTATCACCATCAAGTTGAAAATCTATCGCTGAATACCTATAGTTGTGTTCCGGTAGTTGCACTTTTTAGCTAGTTCCTCCACAAGGCTCAGTGTATCCGCCATTTTAGGCCAAATCGTCACTTAACATCAGGTGACGTCAGGCCGTAACGTTTATCTTATATAATATAAATAAAAAGTACGGAGAGATCTGCAGTAACTTTGGACCAATGTGACCAGAGAATGAATCTAGGATCAAAAAAAAAATACCTAAATCAATGAAATGGTTCTGCAATTATAATCACACTAACAGACAAACAAGCAGACGTCATTTATAATACGCAAGAGCACGTGATTGATGTTGAGATCTGGTAATTTGTCATACAAATACACTAGCCACGACCGCGTCTTCGTTCGCGGGAAATAAAAAATTATTTCATGATTTATGCCCATTTTTGTGACTTTTTTCGATACATGAAAAAATGAAGCAATGATAGCTCAGTGGTAGTGCGTACGACTTCGCGTCAATGGACTTGAGTTCGAATCCAAGTACCTACAATGAGCTTGAGCTTTCGGTGAAGGAAATCATCGCGAGGAAACCATAGCAAGGTGGTAGGGCCTCTTTCTAATGCCCGCCTGGGTAGCAACCACCCTCAAGTTGTAAACCTGTCGCCAAATACCAATAGGTGTGTTCCGGCAGCTGCACTTGAGAGCCAGTTCCTGCACAGGTTTAACGTGTCTACCAACTTGGGCCGTATCGTCACTTAAGATCAGGTGATACTATATCCATAACGCTTAACCTTGACTAATAAAAGAAAATAGCCTGAATCCTCATGCAATAGTTTTTCTATAAAATTTAACAATAATTTTTGCTTAGTTTCCAAGACCAATGCGTTCAAACAAACTTTTGCACTTTACAATATTAATATAGATACGAGGAACGCTTTATGGTGGGTGCGTTTGCGTAACGCCGTTTTCGTTGTCACACATCAATCATCAATCATATACCTCTATTTAGTTCGCATTTGCTTACGTATGTTTTGCGGTGTGATAAGCTTTTTCTAATGCACGCCTGGGTAGCTACCACCCTCAAGTTGAAAATCTACCGCTGAATTTTTTATTTATTTTATTATGTAATGATTTCTTAGGTTTACGCGAATATTATTCATTGAAATAAAACTAATTTAAACGGATTTTATCGCGGTTATTTATTCAATTTTGATCCCGACGTTTCGAAAGCTTTTCAGCCTTCGTGGACGAAGGCTGAAAAGCTTTCGAAACGTCGGGATCAAAATTGAATAAATAACCGCGATAAAATCCTATTTTATTATGCTTAAAGTTTAGCCTTATGGCCATAATCTCTGGTAGACACGTAAATTCTGTGGAGGAACTGGCTCTCGAGTGCAGCTGCCGGAACACACCTATTGGTATTTAGCGGTAGGTTTACAACTTGAAGGTGGTAGCTACCCAGGCGGGTATTAGAAAAAGCCCTACCACCATGCTATGGTTTCCTCACGATGTTTACCTTCACCGAAAGCTCAAGCTTATTGTAGATGCTTAATTCGAACTCACGTCCCTTGACGCGAAGTCGTACACACTACAACTGAGCTATCATCGCTTCAAAAGTGTGCAAAATTTGATATAAATCGGTTCAGTAGTTAAGAAGTTCATCGCGGACAAACAACGTGATACGATATTTTGTATACAAAGATTAGACTTCTAGTATATTCACGTCATAATCGGCGTGTACTTGCATGTTTATTAACTTGAATTTATTACGCTAAGTAAAATTATCATCATCTATTATATTAATATTACATGGTGTAGAATTTTTTTTTTGTTTGTTTACACGCCCTAATGTCAAGAATTCAAAACATATGTTTGTCATTGATAAAGGAATCATTGAGGTAGGCTGTTTAAAATCACGCTACCACCATTAGGATCAAAGATATATTGAAAACAATTACAAATACATAGAAAAGTTATATAATAAAAATTTATTTTCCCGCGAACGAAGCCGTGGGCACAGCCAGCAATATGTAAGTCGTTTGTTTTCAAACATATATTGGTGTGTTTTAACAGTATATTTATGTATCACATCTGCCAGAGTATCACATCTTAATTTTAATTCTTGGCAACTCAGTCCGCTTTAGAGAATATAACAGCCCCATTATCAAGTGATAAGACATGTCCATTTTAGGCAGATGAAACTACCTTCAACAAAATGGCGACCGTCTTGAAGCTTTCTTGGGAGTTTTTGGGGCAACTAATATATCATTCCCCGAATGCTTATTCATAATTTACGTATGCTCTTCAGCTACACTACATCACGTAAATTGTCGCCTTACGTAGGTTACGTAGACGTACGCGATTTTCCTCCGTCGGATAAGAATCGTGAGCGCGAGTCGCGGCGTTTTTCTCCGTGATCAGTCTTCGAATGTCATCAGGGAGTATGAAGCGGCGATCGTTTGCCGACCTTACCTCTTTTGAGGCTTCCCTGTTGGCATTCTGTAGGTGACCGACCAGGGAGTCAATCGCCACATCGGCATCGGTCACAGACTTTATCTCGTCGGGGATCCTATCTAAGTGAGGAGAGGAGAGATTATTTGAGAGATAGTGTCTGAGCTTTGAATAGTCAGCTACTTTGACTGAAGCGGGTGTGTAGTCACTTGGTTGGCCTAGTTGCAGAATTACTGGACGGTGGTCGGAATCTAGTTCATGTACGACTTCGATCTGCCGCACCTGAAGCGCGATCCCTTTTAAAATAGCTCTGTCTAAAACTGAAGTGCGGCAGTTAGCTTGATAATGAGTTGGCTCTGAAGGAGCAATTACATCAAAGGTAAGCGCATTTTCTAGCCAGTATAGTGTCCTACCATTAGTGGTAGTACGCGGGTTATTGTATTGAATGTGCCCGCTATTTAGATCGCCAGCCACTATAACAGAGTCACCGAGGGCAAAAGCGTCTCCAGATCCGACTGAAGGAGAGTTTTGTTAGGTGAAAGGTATGCGGAAACAATAAGGATAGTGGGATGACCGGTCACGCCCACTCTGCACACCGACACTTTTAAGTTGGTGAGTTCGGGAGGATCTATTGGCATGCAATATAGTGACTTTCTATAGTATATGAGCGTGCCGCCGCCTCTTACGCCGGTACGATCATTTCTTACTATCTTGTAGTTTGCAATCGCGGGATTACGAACGCTCGGTTTAAGAAGTGTCTCTTGTATGAGAAACACGTCTATTTGCCGCTCCTTAAGGAAGCTAGCGACTAAGTCTCTTTGGGGTTTTAAGTTACGTGCGTTAAAAAAGGATAAAGAAAGGCCACGGGGTCTAATTCTATTCTCCATTGCGAAAAACTAGTTACGGAGAAGCGCGAATGAGGCGTTGCATGGAGCGCGCGATGTCAGGGAAGGCCTTAATGGCCTTGAGGCGGTCGAAATCGCGACTTGAACTAATCATATCGTCAAACGCGATGAGGTCGTCGACAAGGTGTTCCTTGAGAAGGCCTGCGAGCCAATCGAGGCCTTGGAAGGCGGATGACGATGCGGATGCAGTGGAACTTGCGGGTTTAGCTTTCGCTGGTTGCGATTTGGCGGACCACACGGTAGATGGGGCTTGTGCGGATGTGTGCGCAGGAGTGACTCGCACAGGATCGGAAAGGCTCGGGAAGGCCTGGGTTGACATAAGCGGTGGCGGAGCGGGACGTGCTGCCGCGGTGTGCGCTGACGGTGCTCGTTGAGGGACGCGCACATGTCTCGTGCGTGGGGCACGTTCACATCCGCGATAGTTCGCGGGGTGCCCGTCCTTACCGCAGATGACGCAGCTCGGTGGATTCGGAGAGTCGCGGGTACGCGTGAGAGTGGAGTGGTTTTCTAAGCATTTTACGCAACGTGCATTGACGTAACAGTTACGTGCTGAGTGACCGTATGCCTGACAATTGTGGCATTGTGTTGGAATATGTTTTTTTCGGGGGATTTCTACTGTGACACCAGAGAGGTCGCAGACTGAGCTTAACGAAAAGATTTCCTTACCTTCCCGAGTACGATCAAGGATTACTAGGACCATATCGTATTGTTTTTTAGTAATGGTGTGGTACATGCGGTGTACCTCTCGGACGGGAAAGTTTTGCGCTTTGATGGACGCGAATACCTCTTCGACAGGTATTTCCTTTGGTACGCGTCTTAGGACAACGCGCAGAAGGCGCTCTTCTTCTAATGTGTACGTGTAAAATTCATGTTTCCCTTCTATAAGGAAGGTTGTGAGTTTTCTATAATCATCTGTTGTAGGGACTTTGACCTGGATCCCGGAAGGGGTACTCCGGGCGTTAGTGTAATAAATTTTTAGCCGGTTTAGTTGACCGGAGACAACAGTCCATTTGGATTTGTCCTTGATCGTAATCGGGGGAGGTGGGCGTATTTTAGATTGCGATTGCGCAGTACAGATTGGAATTTTAGGGATTGCGGTCGTCGTGGGTGTCTGAGGGACACGAGAATTTTCGTCGCGTCTAGCTTTCACGGACGCGGTTTCTACTGTCTCGGGTGATAACACCCTTTTGTTTTTAGGTTTGGCCCTATATACAAGCGTAAAGCCGGCCTCGGGATTAGTTTGGGCCTCAGGTTCGAGGTCCTGCATTTCAGTCTCATTTTCGGGGCTCGAGAGCTGCGAAAAAGAGTTGGCTGTGGGTACCGGACACGGGGCGAACGAAATTAGCTCGTCGAAAGGACGAGGCGTGGATGTAATAGCGGAGGAGGTTGACGGCGATGTGGGGCGTGATTCTGAAGTTGCGGATACAGTAGGCGTCTGCGAGGGACGAATCACTGGTGACCGGGAACGGGAGCGCGAGCGCAGAGAAAGTGTTGAGGATGCTGGGCTGGCACGCGTCGGCGCGTTTATCGCGGCAGCGGGCATGCGCACGTGTTGTGATTGTGGGAGATGTGAGGCCAGAAATTCTTTTAGCAGGTCCGGGTGCTATTTACCGATGAAAGCGCGGAGCCTACTATTTATTAAATCTATACAGCTGCTGGCCATTTTAGTGGCGGGTATGGAGCAGAGAAAGTTAAAATGGGAGCCTATATAAAACCTCCCTGTCTGAGGGGCAGGGGGGCGCGATTAGCAAAAGTTATACGAGCTATCCCGAGTTCGGCGAACTGACATTGAAGTACAAATCTGTTGCACGTGCAGTAACGGAAAGAAAAAAGAAAATATAATTAAAAAATAAATTTCATAACCGGGGCCTGGCCTGTAAAAAAGATTTAAGGGTAATTAAGCTTTACCTTTGTTAACGGCCGGTGTCCGGCGTACTTACAGAGGCGGCAATTCAATCACAACACTGTTTCACAGTAATCAAAACAATACACTGATTTCACATAATAAACTATGAGATTTTCACAATGTGGTATTTACACGGTAAACAAACAATAGATTGAATTTAACAAGGAGTAATTATCGGTACCACAAACTGGATTATCGGCAATAATAGAGGGATTATTGCCGATAACACTTCACAATGGTACAAAGAACAATAGCCGGCGTAGTAACGCGCAGAGATCGGTTTCGAGAACAATCAAGGAGCGCTCACAGACACGTCCGTCCACGACCGAGGTTGAAATCGAACTCACCACAGCATGGTGGTAGGGCTTCCTCTAATGCCTGTCTGGTTATTGAAATAAAACTAATTTAAACGGATTTTATCGCGGTTATTTATTAAATTTTGATCCCGACGTTTCGAAAGCTTTTCAGCCTTCGTGGTCACGGGGCGGACTGAGGTGTAGTGTGGGTAAATCTTTGTTTCAGAGAGCACAAGGAATCTGTGACGAGGAACATCTGGCTGCTGAGCTGCGATATGTCAAGCAAGTACTGCGTGATAACAAGCTCCAAATTCCACGCCGCCGTCACGGAAACCGAGTGAAACCAGCCACAGTAGAACGTGTACCTGTTGTGTTACCTTTTGTAAGATGGGTCACAGACAAGATTGGCTATGTGCTGAAGCGTGCCTCAATTAAAACTTACTTCAAGCCGCCCAAGAAGATTAGTAAATTTTTACCACCTGTCAAGTGTCATATACCTCTACAAGAACAGGGCGTATACAAAATCGAATGTGACTGTGGCCTCTCCTATATCGGACAAACTAAAAGAAATATAGGGACCCGCGTAAAAGAACATATAGCTGATGTTAAACACCGACGCTCTACGAAGTCTGCAGTTGCTGAACATTCAGAAGAAGGCTCCAAACATTATCTTCGATTCGACAAGCCACAAATCCTTGCCAAAGAACACCGATTCCTACCTAGGATGATTCGTGAGGCTATTGAAATTAAAAAACATCCAAATTTCAATAGAGAAGATGGTTGGAAGCTAGCACAAGCCTGGGATCCAATTATACATTTAATTAAATCGGAACCCAAAAGACCAATTGCCAGACCTCAAGACACTGTGAGCTCTTTCTGCGAAGATCGGAACACTATAAATAATAAAAATTAAATTGAAGGTAGACACAGTAACATAAACTTTTCTGGACAACCTACACCTCAGTCCGCCCCGTGACCACGAGGTTGAAAAGCTTTCGAAACGTCGGGATCAAAATTTAATAAATAACCGCGATAAAATCCGTTTAAATTAGTTTTATTTCAATGAATAATATTCGCGTAAACCTAAGAAATCATTATGCCTGTCTGGTTAGCTACAATCGGAGATGGCGTAATCGATTACTTTTGTAATTAGATTATTAATCTGATTCAAAGTAATATTGATTACATCAATCTTGATAATTTAAATCAAGATTACATTTAATCATGATTGTTGTGTAATCATTAATCATGATTAAAGTAATCTGTAATCCAAATTATATGATTATTTGTATTCAATATTTTAGTAGTAGTTTATGCCGCTATCAAATATAATCCCGCAGGTATTAAAGTACGAATATGTTTATTACATGTACTAAAACGAACTTTAGGTAAGTATATAAATATGTAACCATTTTCTGTATCTTTATGACTGCAGAACTCTAAAAGTAGTCGATTGATGGAATAACAATTTTGTAGTTATTGCCTTTTTACCAAAACGTTATTTTATAACTATGAGACTTATTTGATTATTAGATGAAATGTTTGAAAGCACTCGCTATTGAAATCGAATTTAAGTCGCATATGGATAATTTCAAATATACCCGTAAGACTAAAATACATTTATTGTAATCTCTTATAATCGGGGTAAATTTAAATTGATGACAAAGGTTGAATACAAATAAAGTCGATTTAAACTACAAAACTATGTCTTGTTTCTACATTATTATTTTGATATTAATCGAAGAAAAGTAATCAAGATTACGATTAAAGAGTAATAATCATTAATCTCTTGTATGAATACTTTTTTGATTATAATAATTAGTTTGTAATCATGATTGAAAATTACACAATGTAATTATAAATCTGATTACAGTTTGCCCAACACTGGCCACAATCCCCAAGTTACGAATCTGCCACCAAACACCTAAAGGCTGTTCCGACAAATGCACTTGAGAGCCATCGGCGGAACCACTACACACATGCTGTTAAAAGACGTTTGAAGCAATGACAGCTTACTGGTAGTGTGTACGACTTTGCGTCAAGGGACGTGAATTCGAATCCAAGCATCTACATGAGCCTGAGCTTTCGGTGAAGGAAAACATCGTGAGGAAACACATAGCATGGTGGTATGGTTTTTTCTGATACCCGCCTGGCTACCTACCACCCTCAAGTTGTAAACCTGCTGCCATATACCAATAGGTGTGTTCCGGCAGCTGCACTTGAGAGCCAGTTCCTCCACAGGATTAGCGTGTCTACCAACTTGGGCCGTATCGTCAATTAAGATCAGGTGAGATTATGGCCATAACGCTAAACCTTAAGCATAAAAAAAGTTGCAAATCTGCCACCCAACACCTAAAGGTGTGTTCCGGCAAATGCACTTGAGAGCCATCGGATCTGAACCACTAGACATATGATACTAAAAAAATGTTCTGAGAATAGCCAAAGTATATTTCTGTGATGTATATCAGTAAATAATACACGGAATTGGTTGTGAATGTCTTATTTATCACCATTGCTTTTGAAATTTACTCTGGTAAATAACATTAAGCTTAATATAAATACTGTCGTAAGTAACGATAAAAAAAACTGTAACTATAAATTGAACATATATTGAAATATAAAATGCATACCTGAAATACTGCATTGGACTGTACGAGAAATAATTTCACGCATAATTAATATTTTATCCAAGTGAAATTAATACTGATTTTGTATACCAGCTTTATTTCTGTTACCAATATAAATTATAGTATATTCATGCTTAATCTTACTAAATAAAGTGATCTTAAAAGATCAAGTTAATGCGGAGTTCTCTGCTATCAATATTAATTTGAAGATTCAAATATGTAGGAAAATTCTATAGACGAAAAACAAAATAGCACCGATTTAAAATGGTGGTATAATATTGACGCTTTTCGTAGTACGGACATATTGCTATCTCGTTTTCTCGTAAGTCTTATATATAAGTAGGAGTGAGACGCATAATCCAATAGCGTCACTTATTCGACAAGAAAGTTTATCTGTGACAGTATTAATATATTTGGAAACAGTGTAACGATGTTTACAAGTTTGAGATGGAAGCAGGAGAATGATTGGACACGTATTTTCTATAAAAAAGTACAATTATTTCTGATTTGTAAGTTTTTTTTTTAATATCAACTTTACAGTGTTTATTTGAAGCGACGATAGCTCAGTGGTAGTGTGTACGACTTCGCGTCAAGGGACGTAAGTTCGAATTCACCTACAATGAGCTTGAGCTTTCGGCGAAAGAAAACATCGTAAGGAAACCATAGCATATTTGTAGGGCTTTTTAGAATGCCCGCCTGGCTAGCTACCAACCTCAAGTTGAAAATCTGCCGTCAAATACCAATAGGTGTACTCTCTACAAAAAAAATAATTCTTAGTTCATTACTTTTCTAATACACCCTACTACTTATATTATAAATGTGAATGTAAGTTTGTTTTTTACGTTTTCACGCGAAAACTACTTAACCGATCATCATGAAACTTTGTACACATATTCTTGAAGGTTTTAGGAGTAACTTAGGATACTTTTTATTGAAAAAAAAAAAAACTTATTTAATGTCTTCCATGAGACCAAAGCCGCGGGTATAAGCTAGTACTTATATGGTTCAACTAACACACTTTATAATAATAATGATAAATGTCCTTTAGTGGTGCTGTTATGCGTAGCTGAAGGTCAGAGACCACCTCAATCTGTGAGTGTCCCTAACAGAGAATCGGCATCAAGAACGAAAGACCCTTATGCGACGAAAGAGTAAGATTTCCTTTTAAAATTATTTAATATAAAAATATGACCATACCGAAGCGCTGATAGCTGAGTGGTAGTGTGTAGGTGCGGACGCCGGGTCAAAGGACGTGGTTTCGAATCCATTTTCAGTCAGCCTGAGCTTTCGGTGAAGGAAAACGTCGTGAGTGAACCATAGCATGGTGGTAGGGCTTTTTCTAACGCCCGCCCGGCTAGCTACCACCCTCAAGTTGAAGTTACCAATAGGTGTGTTCCGACAGTATTACCACCTTAGATTATTTTTATTAATTTATCGTAATACAAAAGACAATCGACGAGTATTGTCACCGCAGTGATTTGGAAGCAAATACGGGATGAAAGCATAATTCATTTACGTTCCTTGATGATTGATTTGATTTGATTGATTACGGAGCCTTTCTTGCGGCGTGGTATTCTAAGACAACACGGTGACAGAACTGACGACTTTTTTGTTGGAAGCTAGCAGTGATATTTCTAAGTTCAACTAAGGAATATTAGATCTAAATTTAGAATATTTTTTTTGTGTACGACAAAGCGGAACCAGTATAAGAATATGATCCATCTGTAATTTATTCATGCTAGCCCGAGCAGAGATTCGACCAAATCGCTAGGTCAAATCTCTCTATATAGATTTTAGCGTTACGGCCGCGATCTCACTTGTTGTTAAGTGACGATGTGGCCCAACGTGCTGGACGCACTAAGCCTATTCGAGGCACTTGCTTCGCGGTTTAACTGATACATATCTGTATGTATTTGACGTAGATTTTTAACTTGAGGGTGGTAACTAGTTAGGTGGTCATAAGAGAAAACCCTACCACAATTTCATGGTTTTATTACGCTATATTTCTTCACCGAAAATTCATATTTGTAGTAGGAATTTGAACTCACGGTCATAATCGATTCAATCGTAAGTTACACATATGACCATTGATTTTCACATAGTAACATAATTATTTTACTTACAGCGAAAGAGAAAGTAACACAAAGCGAAGTTATCGACACACGACGCCAGTTCAAATGTCGTTTATGGAGGAATGCGACTACTTGGCCTACTATTGCTTGAGAGCTTACAAGTAATAACTTTAAGTTATCTACCTTACTGTAATGAGCTTTTATCGATACCTTTGTTTCAAGTTTACTGAATAACTCAGTATCATCAACAAACAGAAGACTTTTAAGTAAAACTCGCAGATAAATTCTGTCTTAGTTTAGAAAACTTTGTATGCACTAATCTGTAAACATGGTATAACAAGGTTTGGTCGAACGTCATGGGTTTTTCAGTAAGTATTTTTTTTATACTTAAGGTTTAGCGTTATGGCCATAATCTCACCTGATCTTAAGTGTCTATACGGCCCAAGTTGGTAGACACGCTAAACCTGTGGAAGAACTGGCTCTAAATTGCAGCTGCCGGAACACACCTATTGGTATTTGGCGGCAGGTTTACAACTTGAGGGTGGTGGCTACCCAGGCGGGCATTAGAAAAAGCCCTACCACCATGCAATTTCTCAAATATTCAAATAGTATACTAAAATATTCCAAACTATTTAGTACTGGCTGTGCCCTCGACTTCGTTCGCGTGGACTAAAATTATTTAATGTCGCTCCGTCATTCCAATTACAATAACTTCTCACAGAGTTAATTGATTTTAATGAAACGAAAACTAAATATTACCCGAACATACGCTTTATGGTTTCCTTGGTGATGTTTTATCATAAACGTCGTATTTTAGCAGTGATGCGTGCACAAACAAACCAACAAACATAGTGATAGACGTTTCTAAAAATTTTATAAAAGTATTTTGTTACTTATCCGATGTTACCTGTAATAATTTTATTCAGGTAAATCTAAAAACTACAGACACGTTAAATTTACAATCTTATAATACGTATAGATTTATCATAGCCATGTATTTTTCAGAACGGGTAAACTCTGCGGTCGCACCGTTTACTATCGGTACCAGAACTTCGATAATTATTGCATGTTAGACTATGTTAACTGCATGGAACGTTATGAAGGTATATTGATTATTACATATTATAGGGTTTAAAACGTATTCTTATAGTGAAATGCGGTATTACTACCTTTTACTAATTACTTTATAACTTTATTCGTTGGACCACAATCTCGTATTAAGATGATTTATAATAGTTACCTGAGACGGTAGAGACGCTAAACACAGTGGAAGCTCTAAAGTGCATCTAACGAGACACATATAGAAGTGTTTGGTGACAGATTTTCAAAACAAGAGTAGTGTCTTACCAGGAGGGTGTTCAGGTAATTTGCTATTAATTCGTAGCGATGTTTCCCTTCAACGAAAGCTTAGGCTCTTTGCGTGTTCGAACATTCGTCCTTCGCCGCGTTTTAGTTACACGTTATCACTGAGAATTCATTGCTATCGATTTGATGGATTCTGGAAGCTTCATTGGGTTTTGTGACGAGGGGAGACGATACTGCAACCTGCAGCTAATGCAAGGCTGCCCGAGTAGCCAAATTTGTGGTCGACTACTGCGATCATGCAATTTCCTGAATGCCCTCTAAATGAGTATTTGAGGCGATGATAGCATAGTTAATAGTCTGTAAGGACGCCGCGTCGATAGACGTGAGTTCGAATTTACCTATAATGAGGTTGAACTTCCAGTAAAGGAAACCATTGTGATGAAACCGTTACATGATGGATTTTGATAACTTCCGCCTAGCTAGCTACCACCCTTAAGTTGAAGGTCTGCGGTCAAATACCTATTTGTGTGTTCCGACAGTTGTACTCGAGAACCAGTTCCTCCACTAGGGTTAGCGTGTTCACAGACTTGGGCCATATTTTCACTTAACATCAGGTGAGATTGTGGCCATAATGCTAAACCCTATCTGTAAAAAAATCCAATTAAATATATATATATATATATATCTATATAACCATTTATAGTATTCTAATCATCAGTATTGCCAAGTAAATAATGCGTTTCATTTATTGCTATTAAGTGGAAGTCGTAAATAAATGACGTCTGATTCTACTCTCATTGTCTGTACACTTTCATGATATATAACACAGATCGGAACACTATAAATAATAAAAATTAAATTGAAGGTAGACACAGTAACAAAAACTTTTCTGGACAACCTACACCTCAGTCCGCCCCGTGACCACGAAGGCTGAAAAGCTTTCGAAACGTCGGGATCAAAATTTAATAAATAACCGCGATAAAATCCGTTTAAATTAGTTTTATTTCAATAATAAACATTTATTCTTCCATATTTCCATCAGCGCTAATAATGTGATTTGTCAATATATTTTGGCGTCACTGTGTGGTACGAGTATTAGCGTTCTACGTAATACACAGATAAGCTAGCTGGTTTGATTTTATAAGTGTTTAAATATGAAAATGTACACAAATCAATACATTTTCTTTACGTGAGGAACTTTCAACGATACCCAGCCTTCTCAGGTAGCGAAGAGCAACTAAAATTGGACTCCTAGTGGGGAACTGGTTAACAAGTGCAACAGCCAGAACAATACGTATTTGTATATGGCGGCAGATTTATAACTTGAAGACAGGTAGGTAGCCATTAAAAGACGTGTCTAGAAGACCATGGCATCACGGGAGATAGAAGCCTGACGTTTTGTCCTGATAATTCGATTGCGCCTCGTGATGAGAGTGTCCGTAAAGAATATCATTTTCAACAATATGTTAATAAAAAAGGGGGGTGGATTGCAAAAAATGCCTTTCCTCTTTCTAAAATTTCGTCACGATGTTTTCCTTCACCGAAAGCTCGGATCTATCATCATTTAACTCATTTCCATGGTGTCCAGGACGCTGCGTCAAAGGTGAGATAGACTCCGCCTGCAATGAGCATGAGCTTGTGGTGGAGGAAAATGTCATCATGAAACCATAGCATGATGGAAGGGCTTTTCCTAATGCCCACCTTGCTAACTACCATCCTCAAGTTGAAAATCTGCCCCCAAATACCAATAGGTGTGTTCCGTCAGTTGCACTTGAGAGCCAGTCCCTGCACTAGCCTTAGCATGCCCACCATCTTGGCACACACGTCACTTAAGATTAGATGAGATTGTGGCCACATAATGCCTACATAGCTTTATATAGTTTAGTAAAATATGTAATCGCTATACGCTCCGCTTAACCATACAGTGATTGCAGCTAACACTAGGACCACACACTCCTGACTATAGTTAACATAAAATCGGATATCTCTTATGTTTCAGTTTGGCAAGTGGCCCATATGGGAGAATGCTTCAACGTCACTCTGTTAACTGATTACATGCGTAAGTATAACGTAATATTTACAATGTCCCTCGACGGAACGATATGAGTTATCGGAAATGCAAATAACTTAGATTTGTGCAAAAGTGGACAGTTTTTTTTTTTTTTTTTGTTTTTTTTTTTCAGAATACGAATATCTCGATGACCATTTCCTGGACGTGTACTATGTGATTCAAGATTAAACGACGTATGAAATATCAAGAAACAGCGTATTATTATTATTTTAATACATTCATAATTATATCTCATTTATTAATGTATTTTTTATTTTATTTTAAGAATTGTTTAATATGTATTTTTTCCTCGAGAGATGACCATTTCCTGGACGTGTACTATGTGATCCAAGATTAAACGACGTATGAAATATCAAGAAACAGCGTATTATTATTATTTTAATACATTCATAATTATATCTCATTTATTCATGTTTTTTTTTTAATATTATTTAACATTTTTAATTAGAATTATTTAATATGTATTTTTTCCTTATTGTCAACTTTAAATAGAGTTAAGAGCTACAGAGTACATAAGTTGGCATAAGCTCTGTAACTGCGTTTATCTGCACCAAAACACTAAGGTGTTTTATTAATCATATTTACATACATTTTAATAATTGTATGTCTAGTTTCTGTAGTGTAGCGCGCTTCACACACACAAGGGATTTTGAAGCGATGATAGCTCAGTGGTCGTGTGTACGACTTCGAGTCAAGGGTCGTGAGTTTGAATCCACCTACAATGAGCTTGAATTTCCGTGAAGTAAAACATCGTGAGGAAACCATAGCATGGTAGTAGAACTTTTTCTAATGCCCGCCTGGCTAGCTACCACCCTCAAGTTGAAAATCTGCCTCCAAATACCAATAGGTGTATTCCGGAAGTTGCAGTTGAAAGCCCGTTCCTCCATAGGCTTTGCGTGTCTACCAACTTGAGCCGTATCGTCACTTAAGATCAAGTGAGGTTATTGCCATAACGCTAAACCTTAACTATACAGAAAAAAGAAAAAAATAACAAGGTCTTCGGTTCGATCCCGGGCGAAAATACGGAATCGTGTTTGTTTGTTTGTTACGATTTCACGCCTAAACCGCTGATTCCATTACGATGAATTCTGGTACTGAGATAGATTGCGACCTGGAGACGATGATAGGCTACTTTTTCTCGAGAAAAACTGATAAAAGTGGGGTAAGGAGAGGGATAAACTTTTAAAGCTTCATATGGCGTCATCCGATTTGTGTCACAAAATCGATATTAACGCGAACTAAGCCGCTGGTAAATAGCTAGTTATTAATATTATTAATAAAAAAATATATATTTATTTTCAAACCAGCAGATCCACAGTGTTAGTAACAATATAACTTACAGACTATTTATACAAAGGCAATAAGGGAAATCAAAGTAACTAAAATAACATAACTTCATCACTTTACACCACCTTCAGGAGTCGGTTCGAGCTCCGCCGCACCCTGGAAACCAGCGAGGCAACCTTCCTTCGCATTACCGCGTGAATGTGATCCACGCTGGTTTTAGCAAACATACCTGACGCACTACAGTAACAGAGCGGGAACAGAGCCCTGAAGATGTTAAAGGATGTAGAATGATGATGTGAAGCCCTTAAAGGAACTGGCTCTCACGTGCAACTGCCGGAACTCACCTATTGGTATTTGGCGGCAGATTTTCAACTTGAGGGTGGTAGCTAGCCACTGCTCCAGCTCGTTGTAGGTGGTTGGATTCGAACTCACGTCCCTTGACGCAAAGTCGTACACACTACCACTGAGCTATCATCGCTATCTTTTTTTTCATAGCTTATATATGCAGCGTTATGGCTACAATCTCATTCATCCGCGACATAATATTGCTCCAGAAGGTGGTCGTCGATGTGACTATAATCTGAAAAGAAATGTCTGAAAATTAATTATTCCTTATCAAAATGCACTAAAATTTATAAAGTACTTTCAGAGTGATACGTGTGCAAGAAGATGAGGAAACGAGAACCCAAAAAAAAAAAATTCCACGCCTCATAAGCGGAGCGTTGAAGTGGGTACTACTGTCACTTCACGCAAAACAACTGATTCTTCAAACTTAAAACGACGCTATTTATCATATATTGCACTTGTAAAATAATATATACACAAACAACATATAAAGAAAAAATACTATTTCTAACACTCATGATATTTTTGACGCCATATTTGTTATTTAAACTAGTAAAAAAACTGTTTCAAAAAGTTCCGTCTCGGACGTCCGCGTGTCTGTATGTGCGGATCCTGTATGTTATCACGATAACGACCGAAATACTTTACTAATCGAGTATTTTTATTTTTTTTACGTTTCAGTATAATTAGGAATAGAACTCTATTACTTTTCACGGTCTGATTCGATGTGGTTTATTTGTTTTTAAATATACACAAAAAAATAATTGATTATGAAGCGTGCACTTTTGGATTTCCCAAACCTTTTTAACTTCTATATAGCGCTGTTTTGGCGACTCCGCGTTGGGCTAAAGTTTTATTAATTCATATTTATTAAAGTAATTATTTATAACCTATGTTACTCAGGGCTTAGGTACCATTCTAATCGAAATCGATCCAGCGGTTCTCGAGTTTATTCGTTACAAACAAAAATACATATCTTTCCTCTTTATAATATTGGTATAGACAAAGTATGTCTTGTTTATTATTTTCAATAAATATTTAATTCCAAGGATTACGCTGTAGTAAGTATACAGTTTTATTATCTATACAAATAAATAAAATTGAAGTGTCTGTTTGTGATGTCAAAATAACAGCGTGTTTACTAAATGCATAAAAAAGTATATACATTACTCACATTAAAAAAAAAAACATATTTAAAATTTACGCTTGTCTGTCTGTCTGTTAGTTTGTCAAAACGGCTGAACTCATTTTGACGGGCCTTTCGCTATTAGATAGCTGATTTTGTAAGCAGTAACTTAGGCTACTTTTATTTCAGAAAAATGAATAGGGTTTCGCGGAAAAAATGTAATAAATAATTGTTAATTCCACGCGACCGAAGACGCGGGCACAGCTAGTACATGTATATCTAATCAATTTATTACTTATAGATAAATTTTAATGACAATATAGAAGTTTTATTGCTACATAGATTTGGCTGTACATTTTAATGTTTTGTATAGATAATATTGTTATATCTATATATATTTTAAATATAGTACGTGCAGTTTCCGTAGTGTACCGGTTATCACGTGTGCTTCACACGCACAAGGTCCCCGGTTCGATCCCGGGCGGAAACAAGAGGCATTTTTTTATATTTTCATCGAAGTACTTATAAAATATATATTTTTTAAGTTTATACGTTCAGCGTTATGAATCTCATCTGACGTTAAGTGACAATGTGGCTCAAGATGGCAGACAGCTAGGTTTTTGTTTATGCTTAAGGCTTAGCGTTGTGACCATAACTTCACCTGATCTTAAGTGACAATACGGCCGAAATTGGTAGACACGCTAAACCTGTGAAGGGACCGGCTCTCAAATGAACGAGATGAACATTTTTAAATGTTGTTGGTGAGAACTTTAACAACTTCCCAAAAGCTCTATGGTTCACCACAATGTTTCCCTTCACCGAAGCATCAGGCTGTTTGGTAGTGATGATCCTATTATGGCCTTATGTGTTTTTAAAATATGTACGCTAACTATGTATATGAACGCTGTTGGATTTCCAATTAGTAAATAAATAATTGATAGTTTAATGGTAGTGTGTACGGACTACGCGTCTAGGGACGTGAGTTCGAATCCACCAACCATTAGCTTGAGCTTTCGGTGAAGGAAAACACCACGTGGAAGCCATAGCATGATAGTAGGGATTTTCTAATGCCTGCCTGGTTAACTGCCACCGTCAAGTAGAAAATCTACCACCAAATGCCAATAGAGGAGTTCCGACAGTTGCACTTGAGACCCAGTCTCTCTCCAGGTTTAGCGTGTTCAAACTTAGGCCGTATCATCACTTAAGATCAGATGAGATTATGACCACAATATTAAACCTATGAACTGTAAAAAGAAAAAAGGATTGCTCAGTTATTATGCAGTTAATAAATATACGCGAATAAATCATTGGTATTACCCGAGATACGAACATGCGGTCATCGAATTGATATTCCGCTAGTCTAAACCACAGGGCCGCCATAACTTATTACCAATGTATAAATTACTGCCAGCGGAGGCCGCATTTAGTACTCACATAAATAATCGCTGAAAACTGTCACGTTAAAACACTCCCCCATGTGGGCGACTTGCCAGACTGAAAGGTGAATTGTTATTTTATTTATTTATGAGGTTTACGGCGTTAGCTGGAGGCCAGGGAGCTTGAATGTAGGGTATAAATTATGAGGAAACACCCTTAGAACCAGTGGTTGATATATACATATACAAATTTTTCCACATCTACTGACTTTTGTTAGATACCACGACTAGGTTTATTGAAAATAATTACATTATAATAGACAAAACACTATTACATATTGACTTCTTGACCTTTATAATTTCAAAGAGATTTGAAAAAAAAATGCTTCATATTTACCACCCCTTAAATCTGCCGCCCGCCCTAGGTTCCTACTGAGCCTGCCAGTAAATCAGGCACTGTGTACAACATAGCTTCAATTATATTATCAAGTCGTTCCTTCCCTAAGCGGAATATCTATGGAAATGCATGCAAAATCAATTTAACTGATATAAAATAATAATTTTACTTAGGTAAATTTATTAATATTGAAAGCACTTATTAATACAATTTGTATTTCACTCATGTCGGCTGAAAATGTCGTTACTAATATTATAAAAGCGAAAATTTGTTTGTTTGTTACGCTTTTACGCCTAAACCGCTGAATCGATTATGATGAGTTCATTGAAATTTGAACAAGTACAAAATATCGAAAGACTAATACCGAAGCACATGGTTTGAACCGATGATAGGTTAGTGGGAGCATGTAAGAACGCCGCATAATGGGACGTGAGTTCGAATCCAACCTTCAATGACCTTGAGTTTTCGGTGAAGGAAAACATTGTGAGGAAACCATAGCATAGTGGTAGGGCTTGTTTTTATACCCACCAAGCTAGCTACCACCCTCAAGTTGAATATCTGCCGCCAAACACCGTTATGTGTGTTCCGGCAGTGGCACTAGAGAACCAATTGCTCTGGTATAGTAAGGGTCCATGGGCGGCGGTGTTCACTTACCGTCCGGTAACACGCAAGCATGTTTGCCCCCTAGTCCATAAAAAAAACCGCATACATTATAATTTAAATAAGAAAATTAAACATAATCAATACCTTCATATCGTTCCATACAATTGACGTAATCCAACAAACAATAGTTATCAAAGTTTTGGTACCTATAATAAATTGTACGTCCGCAAACTGAGCCTGTTCTGAAACAGAAAAATGTATGAATTAATTTTTAATACTTATCAGGCACTAGTGCCTCACTTGACGACCGTGTCTTGGAAATGTGTAATCATGTTTTTGTTTAAATTAAAACACGTCATGATACCGTGTTATTGAATTGAAAACTTTTTTAGCATCGTTGTGATTTGAAACTAGATGAAACGAAAAAACGACAGTAAAATGAGTTCGTTTATTTTTTCGAACTGACATTCTCTGTTATCCCCAAGGGCTTTGATAGCATCACCGAACTTTTTGGGGCGAGTGCTGACTGTTCTCAGCCCCGAGGCAGCGGGTACAAGGGTGCCAGAACGGATGAAACTCGGCTTGGGCTGCTGCCGGTAAATGAAAAAAGATTCACGATCCTGACTAACCAACAGGTCCTATCTTACTAATTGAGTGATCCTGACAACGACTTTATCAGGTAAACAAGTCAAGGGCCGCGAGGGTAGTCTCTTACATAACCGTGTACTTAACGTGTGAGTGTGCACGAATGGTCTGCGGTAAAAAGAGACAACTACATACATCTATAGGGTATAACGTGCGAGAGAAAGAGATAGAAGGCATTAGAGAGTACTCCTGACAGGGTCCGAGAGTTGTATGTGTGTTAGTATGTATGACTATGCATATTTTTAAATATACTTAAAAAACAGGCACATGGAAACATTAAATAAAATTTCCAACATAATAGAAGAGCAGTTTACCGGAGCTGATCCAGCGGGTATATAACATCACAAATAGAGTTCAAATAAAAATTACAATAGGAATATTTTTAATAATTATTTATATATATATATATATATATATATATATATATAGTATATACAAAAATGCGTGTCATGTTGTTTGTCCGCAATAAACTCGTAAACTACTGAACCGATTTTAATCAAATTTTGCACACTATGTGTTGTATGATTTAACTTGAGAGATAGGACACTTTTTATCTCGATAAGTGATTATAACGCGATAGATGACTCTGTAGTCGATGTGTTTGAGGTCTGCTGTCTATATATATATATATGACATGGCATATAAACTTATATATATATAAAGCTGATCTTGCGTCGCGTCCACTCAACGATAAGATTGCAGACACTACTTCAACATATTTGGATAAGTATGATAACTTACTTAATTTCTGAAAGGAGTGTTGTATCGGCTCTCATTACAGTAAGAGTTAGAGTAACAGACTTTCGTTAGTTAAGAGAGTCTAGGATCGGTTTACGGTAGTTAATTGGGCTAATTACACAGTGGGATTACATTCACTCTCTACCTGTGGCCGACCTCGGCCATGCTGCAACCGATTGAAAATAAGGAACAATTGAAACCATCGCCATGGCAACCGTCAGTTGTTATTTTTTCTTGTCGTTGTATATTTTTCGCAGGAAGAAATGAAATACAGCTGGAATGATGATAGATCAGTGGTAGTGTGTACGGACTCAGCGTCAAGGGACGTGAGTTTAAATCCACCTGCAATGAGCTTGAGCTTTCGGTGATGAAAAACATCGTGGCGACTACCATGGCATGGTGGTAGGGCTTTTTTTAATGGCCACCTGGTTAGCTACTACTCTCAAGTTGAAGATCTGCCACCAAGTGCCAATAGCTGTGTTCCGGCGATTGCAGTTGAGAGCTAGTCTCTCCACAGGTTTACAGGTCACTTAAGATCAGATGAGATTATGGTATCAGATGATATAACGCTAAACCTGAACTATAAAAAAAGACAATTTTATACGTTTTATGTTATATATGTTGTTGATGAGATATTATATTTATAATGAAAATAGCATTTATTTCCGACAGATTTTTGTACGGACATTGTTGTTTTTGACCCTAATAACTAAGCTGATTTTATTGGCATTATTTCATAATTTGGGACCCTGGACCACCATCAGGTTAGTGTGACTTTTCTTTTCCTCGGTATAGGTTACATTGGTGATCCAAGGGTGTAATCCCGGCCCTACCGGCTCTTTCCTGCCCCTTCCCCTGATCCCCCTGATCAGCAGAGCGATGTATTTTTTTTTTTTATCAATCAAATTAAAGTTTATATTTCGTATAAATTGTATGTAGACCATGGAGTGAAGTTTAAGCAGCGACCTTCGTCGGTCGCTCGGCGCTAATAAGCCCGTTTAAGTTAAATTATATTTTTTTATTTTTCACACAATACCTTTTATTAAGGTTTGTTGTCAAAGACCGATATAAATAATATCGATCGTGAAAATAATATGTATTAAGTTTAAATAATCATGTCAACTCTACTAATATACGGTCTAACCTTACACATATTCGTTTTGTTTAACAGTAACTTCAAGAGCTCACGCAGTTAACTACGCTTCGCTTCAGTCGCGTGTGAACTGCACGTATTTTTTTAACTGTTAAAATGGTATGTAAATTCATCAACTAACATACGGTCTTTATGTACCGGTCGAGGTATACGAGGGACGTTTGGGATTCATCGGGCTAGAGATACCTTCGGATACACAATATGGAGACACTTTCCCCCCATAATACCACATACTGCTTTCAAAATACTGCGTCTAATGAAACGTAATTTTATAGTAGCAGTTAGTAGTGGAAAATTTCAAACGTCGACATCAAGTTTCCGTAGTGTAGCGGTTATCACGTGTGCTTCACACGCACAAGGTCCCCGGTTCGATCCCGGGCGGAAACATTAATTTTTAGATATTGCAGATTGTTTTTGAAGCGATGATAGCTCGAAGGGACGTGAGTTCGAATCCAAGCACCTACAATGAGTTTGAGCTTTCGGTGAAGGAAAACATCGTGAGGAAACCATAGCATGGTGGAAGGGCTTTTTCTAATGCCCGTTTGGCTATCTACCACCTTCAAGTTATAAACCTGCCGCCAAATATCAATAGGTGTGTTCCGGCAGCTGCACTTGAGAGCCAGTCTCTCCACTAGGCTTAGCATGCCCTAATCCCAATCACTGGGATTTCTATATAAAAATATAATAAACTTCTAGAAAAGTCGTTTTTGTAAATCGATATTAGACAAAAAAAAAAAACTGTTACTGGGGTAACCAACAGAAGCCAATTTCCATCATTTTTTGTTTATTTGTTTATCTCTGCACGCATCACGTTATGTATACGAATCAAGTGCAGGTAACTTTTAAACGTAAAAATTCTGCACATTTTAAGGTATTACTTAGTTTTTGTTTCATCGCAATCGGTTCACTCTATCAAGAGATATTAGACAATACAAATTTAAAGTGTTCTCACGCACGCAATTCAGTCACTTGCAACGCCAAAATAGAACTAATGTTGATAGTTGAACTCCACATTCGATAGATGGCGATGTGTATATGACGTCATCACGTAACACGGATATTGACAGTACTCTTATCTAAGCAGCGCGTTTTAATTTTCGACAACCACGAGGACGAAGTCGCGGGCGAATTTTTTTTTTTGGTAGCTCGACAAAGTGACTGCACTGTACCTAAACTTAAGTACAGTCCGAAAACAGCAGAGACCATCGAGAGAACGACAATCCATCGCCAGTCGCATGCCGGTCGGTTAGTGTATGCCAATAGAACTATTTACTTGTAAGCTCGCAGACAGTAATACGCCAAATAATCACAATCTTCTTCAAATGACATTCTCATGGGAGTTGTTCTTCGCTTCTTCCACAGGCCTGTGGTAGGTTTGGTGTACCTAATGGAAAAAAGTCAATTTTAAATCCAACTTGATACCAACCACCATACAATAGGTAGACAATCAGCTATAAGAGTGTAGAGTCTTATGATCAGCTCATTTATATCCAACAATCCGGTGTCGTAGTTGGGATCTGTACCAGACTGGTCCCAACTACCACAGACATGGTGAATAACCGATTACATTAAGTTATAAGCTTAGTGTTACGGCCACAATCTTACCTGATATTAAGTGATGGTTTGGCCCCACATAGACGTCACGGTACGCTTGGTGGAGGAACTGGCTCGCAAGTGCAACTGCCGGAACTCTCCTATAGGGATTTGGCTGCAGATTTCAACTCGAGGGCGGTAGCTAGCCAGGCGGGCTTTAGAAAAATCCCTACCGCGATGCTATGGCTTCTTCACGATGTTTTTCGTCACCGAAATCTCTAGCTCGTTGCAGGGACTCGAAGTCACGTCGCTTGACACGCCTCCGTACACGCTACCACTGAGATAATATCGTGTTATCTAGTCATAGTGGTGACAGAATAGATTATTGGTGTCTTCTTGGGCGTGTCTGTTTAAGGGTTACCATGCCTACCATAAGGTGTTTAGTGACTTGGTTTTTTTTTTTCGTGGGGATATGCAATAACGCATACCCTCCCAGCCCGGGGGGACTGCGAAGGTTATCTGGGAATCACCCGGCGCTAGTCACCGGGAATACGCACTGAAACTCGACGGCCGTCTGAGCCTTCCTGGGGCACGAAATCACCGCGTAAAGTGTTTAGTGACTAACAAATATTATAATAGGTTAGTGATATAGAAAACTATATGTTTTTTTTTTGTTGACTGCTAAATTTATCCAATTGTTATCATATGAGCAAGACTGTGTTATTAGAATTAGACAAACCTATCGCCGCTTCCAGGTGATGGCGGCAGACCGAGATCCTTAGGAGGGCCTCCTTCATCTTGCGGTGGTTTTGTCGACTCTTGACAACTAACTTCGAATATCCACAAACACGTCACTGCAATATATATATACACAAAGCAAAAAAAACAAAGCACTAATCAACCTAGGAAGTTTTATTCCTTACAAAAAAAAATACTTTAACTAAAATATCAAATAATAAAAATAAAATAATGTACAGAACCGAATGTACTGAAACTGAAAATAATTATAACAGTCACTAAGCACTACTACAACGTCCGTCGCGTCTGAGAGCCGAACACAGAATGAGTCAAACACGTTGTTTTTTTTTTTTTTTTTTATGGGACCTACACTGTTAACCTGAAAGGCCTTTTACAGTTTCACCGAACTAGTGGGGGCGAGCGCTCCTTTTTTTTATACTCTTTTACTCAGTCCGGCTAGCTGGGTAGGGGTTTTATCTAAGAATATATATATGACGGCAAAGCAGTGCTATTAACATCATCGTCCGACACAGCGGGCGTATAAACTGGGTAATCGAGCGATGAGATCACAAATTACACAACACGATTTATTACACCGAAGCTGAACACAAATCACAATTTAAATATCACGGTAAACGAAACGTTACAACAGTTCCTAGCTTGGTGGAGGACTCTACTCGAAGACGACCGAATGTAAAGTGAGTTTTGGTCCGACACGCCTCCTTCCGCTAGGCTCTGTTGTAGGACGAAGTGAGTTACAAAATGGCGGCGCTGACGCCATTTGCAATATGGCGACTGTGCCGCCATCTACGGAACCTCGTGCTTCGTTTCGTTATTGGTCTGTATCGACATCCGTCTCCGACATAAATATACTTTTTTAGCTGACCATAGCAGTTTTTTCTACCCTATCTATTAGTCAATAAATCTAACCGCAGTGCAATCTATAGAGAGCATGTCAATACCTTTATATATATATATATTAATTTCGTGTCTAAAACGCAACTTACTTTTTTATAATTGCTGACGTGTCAGCCTGGTTATACAGACCGTTGTCACGCACCGACTCATTTAGACCGGCTATTAATTTCTATATATTAAAATGTATACAATACGTGAAAGTTAAAAAAAATACATGATAATACCTAACGGCAAGCTGGTGTATGTGATATTATAAAACGGAATCGTTTGTCTGTTTATTTGAATGCGCTAATCTTATGTGTTTGTATTTGATAGAGCAGACATTGTGAAAGGCTCTGTGCTATTTAACATCACGCTAACTCCAATAGGGGCAAAGCTGTATTAAAAAAATTGACAATTACGGGTTAAAAATATTAAATAATTTCCACGCGAACGAAGCCACAAACGCATTTAGTAATATGTTTATTTAATGACATTTAATGTTTTTTCTTATGTAATAGCAGGCGAACGAGCAGGCGTGTGTCACCTGATGGTATATGATCACCGCCGCCCATAGACACCCACAACACCAGAGGAATCGCAGGTGCGCTGCCGACGTTTATTTTGGAGGGACTGACTCCCAGGTGATCTGCCGGAATACACCTATTGGTATTTGGCGGCAGATTTTCAACTTGAGGGTGGTAGCTAGCCAGGCGGTCATCAGATAAAGCCCTACCGCCAAGCTATGGTTGCATCACGATGTGTTCTTTCACTGAAAGCTCAAGCTCATTGTAGGTGGTTGGATTCGAACTCACGTCCCATGACGAAGCGTTCCTACACACTACCACTACACAATCCGACAAATACCTACAGCTGTATCCGGCAAATGCATTTGAGAGCCAGCCCCTCGTGACCTCCAGCTTGGGCCACATCGTCACTTAATATTAGGTGAGATTGTAGTAATAATGCTATACCTAAAATGATAAAAATAATATTTACTTACCGATTGAAAACAATAGAAGTCTGAAAACGAAACACCAACATAAATAAGAATCTTGCAACCTCATTTGTTTGTTCGCGCGGCACCAAGAAATATTTAATATTGATTGCCCGTTTTTGTAACTTTTTCAAGTGAAATTTCTAGAGAGTGCACGTAAATTGTCAATTACGAGCTTATCGAAAATGAACGCACGGTCGATCGGTTTGATGTGCGACTTAATAATCACGCGCAAGCAAGGTCGTAGGTTTCACACCTCTACATAACGATAACGAGTGCTACTTTCTTTTACATTATTCTGTGAAATATAGTTTTCACTTCTGCCGGCAGTTCTACTACTTTATTTTTTTAATACAGCTTTGCTCCTATTTGCGCTAGCGTGATGTTAAATAGCCTAAAGCCTTCTTCGATTATTTATCTATCAAGTACTAAAATATTTTTGGGTAATCCGATTTGTAGTTTCTAAGATTAAAGCGTTCAAACAAACAAACTCTCCCATTTCATAATATTAATATAAATCTATCATTTCATCTGTAACTGAAGTTGTAAAACTGTCAATTCATATTACAATATATCCATCAATACACTCACGCGTAACTTTTTTTTTTGTTTGTAACAAAGTATACTTTTATTAAAAACCGATCGACCGTAGAATTAACGTAAGCATTGGCTCGATTTGTTTTCTACTGTTATTACAGATTTTAATTAACTTTGTTTCCTGTTTATCGATCTGAATAATTCGGTTAGGCTGACAGGCTTACTGTATTTTTGGAGCGATGGAATTCAGTTGGAGTGGCAGCAAGAGTAAGGGAGTCAAAGGTACCGGAACTCGGCTTAGCCGCTTGGGTTGTTGCACGCATCCTGCGAATTGAATCTAATTAACTAGATCATCTAAACTAATAAACACAACTTTAAGTTATTATACTGCATAGGTCCACGAAAGTCCCTAAAGCATGAAGAGCATAGTTTATTTGAACAAAGTTCCATATAACACGCTACTGATGGAAGCTAGATAAAACAAAATGTAAGAATTTTTTCGTCACAACCCTTTCTGTAGTCTGTTCTATAGCGTACTATCTATAGCGTAAACAGTTATTCATAATGCGTATGCTATTGGCTGTGTCCAGTCACAGGTGCGCGCTTATTGGTTCAAGACAACCAGTATGTTCTCGACGGCTGCGCAGATATAATTCGTACGTTACGTTATGAAATTTTCTTTTCCTTAAATTTATTAATTTATCTTTACGTTTCTGTAATAATTCTCAGACGTTAATAATTCATTTATATTTATTTGTTAAACAATAATGATAATACGTTTGTCAATAATAATATACTTTGTAAGGAAATCCGTTCTAACCGAGTGTTCCACGACACCCACGCATTTTTTTAAATATATTTTACTTGTACTATATGATTGATAGCTATTACATTGTATGATATATAGTTTTCTGATCGTAATTAACTTCCGAAAGGGTCAAGTTAAGAGGCTGGCCATATAATAATTTAGTTTTGGAACGAAGGGGTACCCTAGCCGGCAAAAAACGTCCGTAACGTTACCGTAAGATTTGTATGTATAGTCTATGTATGATGGCTATACAGTGTCTAATGTATAGTCTACGTGATGACTGTTATTATTATATATTTTTATAAACAAAATAAAGGTGTTAAGATAATTCTGTAAAGTAGTTTTATAAATTTTTATCGATAAAAAAATTATAATAAACGAATAATTATTTTCTTTATACCTCGAATAGAACTTTAAATTAATATTTTTATAATAAGAAACTTCGTCCCTATCTGGTGTCGCACGACACCACTCGTTCTTTTAATAACCTTCTATCGTCATCATATCAAATACAATTCTTCGTCATTAATGTCTATTTTATAATTACTTGTACTAGACCTTTTGTTCGTCTGTTATAGGTGTAACAAAAAACATATTAAAAATATATATAAAAAAAACTAGCAAAACATAAGACATAATACAATAAACATCAGAAAAACAAAAATATTATACCATAGAGCCCAATACCAATTAGGTATGGCTACAATATTACCTAATGTTAAGTGACAGTGAAACCCAAGATGGTTGTCACACACACTTATAGCTATTTGGCGGCATATTTTCACCTTGAGGGTAGTAGCTATCCAGGCAGCAATCCCAAAATACCCTACCACCATGCTGTGGTTTTATAACAATGTATTCGTTCACGGAAAACTCAGGCAGGGATCGGAACTGACGTCCCTTGACGCGGGATCGACTGAGCCATCCTCGCTTCTAAAACAAATCAACTAAGGTTACGGGAATCAGGTGGGAATAAACCGACCTACTATTCCCAAATTACTAAAGCTATATTGCGGAAAAGTACCGGGAGCAGAATTCCGGTAAATAATAAATAACGGTCGATTTGTCGGCGTTTTGAATCTTCGATACGTCGTGAGCTGGATTACTTATAAGTCCGTATCTTCCCTGGGGATTTTGGTGATAAGGATAAGATTTTGAGCAACTAATAAAAATATATAGATAAGCAAGACAATTGTAAACCTAATATCAAGGAAGCGGTGATAGCTCTGTGGTATTGTGTACGATCTCACATCAAGAGACATGAGTTCGAATCCACCTACAAAATGAACTTGAGCTTTCGGAGAATCAAAACATCGTAAGGAAAATATAGCATGGTGGTAGGAGTTTTTCCAAAGTTTTTCCTTGAATAGCTACCACCCTCAAGTTGAATACCTGCCGCCAAATACCAATAAATGTGTTCCGGCAGTTGCACTTGCGAGCCAGTTCCTCCACAGGCTTAGCGTGTCTACCAACTTGGGCCGTATCGTCACTTAAGATCAGGTGAGATAATGGCCATAACGCTAAACCTTAAGTATAAAAAAAGTCGTACAACGACTGAGCAATCATCATTTCATAAACGGGCATATTCCATTATAATCCCTACTAATATTATAAATGTGAATGTAAGTTTGTTTGTTACCATTTACACGAAAACTACTTAACTGATCATCATGAAACATTGTTTAAATATTCTTGGAGGTATTAGAAGTAACATAGGATACTTTTTATTGAAAAATAAATAATATTCTTTATGAAAGATAAAAATATATGTCGCGTCAGCGTTGGCAGGATGTGAAATCGCGTGTTCGTTATTTTCACAATCCATCATGATTATTTATGGGCGCTACTGGGTTCCCCGGGCGACGAAGTAAAACGAAGCACAACGTTCATAATTTCTTTTAATTCGAACACTTCACAATAGTCCTTAAATAATTCATTCAGTTCAACTGTCCTTAATAAATACTCGTAGGTATCCAGGCTGTCGCAGACAAGTCCTCTAGTACACGTCTTGCTATGACCGAGTTTAAAGAATAATTCGGCCAGTATTCCAAATAAGCCTTATCACTAAGGCTTTGTCCAGACGTCCCGGAAGTCTGTGGCGACATCTGGATTTCCGCGTTTAACAAACAATAAAGAGAACAAATGAATGTCTATTACACTCTCGAATGACAACAGACTTTTAAAGACGGAAGTAGCTAAACGGAAATGAACGTCTTGCTATCGTAGGAACAATCAAATGAACCTCTTATAGCATTTAAAACGATCCTACCACCACCCCAAGATAAAAATCTGCAGACAAATGCCTTTAGGTGTCTTCCGGCAACTGTACTTGTGAACCAGACCTGCGTTAGGTTTAGCGAGACTAACATCTTAGACGACATCGTCATTTAACATCAGGTGAGTGTGCAGCCATAACGCTAATCAAATCAAATGAAATCAAATAAAAATCTTTATTCAATTTAGACCCTAAGAAAGCGCTTATGAACGTCTAAACTACTACCGGTTCGGAAAGTAACGCAGTCATCGAGAAGACCCGGCAGGAAATCTCTGAAAGAGATATAGATATAGAAAAAGAGATATGCATCTTTTTTATTAATTCTTATTCTTATCCTTATATACAATAATTTTATGTGTTACAGTGGTTATTAGCGGATGTACAGAGAGGGGTGTCAATTCCAGACATCACGATCGCTCACGTATTGATCCACCCTATAACAGCCTTTTGACATCGAAACCCGTTTGTCATGGTTCTCGAACCTACTGAACACTAAACTTAAACTTATGAACTAAAAAAAAAAATATTTTTACGGATGTAAAGTTTTGCATCTTGCGTACAATAATTATGGCGCTGGTTATATGAAACTGTGCTTGGAATTTTTGACATAATCTTAACCAATACTGATCACGTAACTGTATACAGAATTTCCGATACCATTTCAAAACGTTTATTGTTACTTATCAAAATTATAAGCTGTGTCAATGCTGATTTCAGTTGCATTTGGATTCAGTTGTCGGCCTCAATTTTAACACGGTCTTCAATCATCAGAAACGTAGTCTCTGTCCAAAAATTCATCGTCAGTTATATCGTAATCTGTGAACATATAATTTTATTAGGTATTTATTAATGTGACTCTTGAAAGTCATATTCTGGATGAAAAAGTGCCCCTAATATCAAAATTAGAACGTACACTATTTATTTTATATAACTTCAGACTATGATATAACTGGTGTACGATAGAAATGAACTTAAATTTTGCACTAATAGTTTTGAAACCTGAAAGCCCTGAAAATTGATAGCCCCGGGAGTGTCCCCACCGCATTTTGTGATCTAACTTGCGATAAAACACCAACTTATGAGAAAAAATTGAATGTCCATGTGACTAGCTGATTTGTGTCTTCTCTACTCTCAAAATGAAAATCTGCCGTCATATACCTATAGGTGTCTTCCAGCAGTTGCACTTGAGAGCCAGTCCCTCTATTAAGCTTAGCGTATCCACCTACTTGAACCTCAATGTCCTTTAACATCAGACGATATTGTGGTGAATACAATAACCGATAAAAAAAAAAAAAAGGATTTTTTGATCTATTTCAAAATGTACATATAACAAATATACATAGAACTATTACATTTATAGAGTACTAACTTGTACCCGCGGCTTCTATCACGTTAATATTGATTTAGATAAATTGGACAATAAAAAGGTACATACGAAAATTTTTCCTCTCTTCATCCTACTTCCAATAACTTTTTCGCGGGTAAATATAACATATCCCCCTCTTCAAGGTCCCATTTATGTCTGTACCAAAATTCATCATTATCGGTTCAGCGGTTTAGGCGTGAAAGCGTGACAAACACACTACCAAACTTTCGTTCACATTTATAATATCATATATATAAAGTATGGTATACTTACAGATATAGTCTTTTAAACGTTCAACTGTAAAACATTCGCCCATGTGGACCAGCTGCCATACTGAAATAGGTTTGAAACTTTTCAATAGTAATAAAACTGTAATTAATTAATGTATTTACTAAATTAATTAATAAAGCGATGATATCTCAGTGGTAGTGTGTACGACCATGCGTCAAGGGACGTGAGTTCGAATCCAACCACCTACAATGAGCTTGAGCTTTCGGTGAAGAAAACATCGTGAGGAAACCATAGCACGGTGGTAGGGCTTTTTGTGATGCCCGACTGGCTAGCTACCACCCTCAAGTTGAAAATCTGTAAGCCAAACACCAATAGGTGTGCTCCGGCAGTTGCATTTGACAGCCAGTTCCTCGTAAGGTTTAACGTGTCTACCAACTTGGGCCGTATTGTCATTTAAGGTCAGGTGAGATTATGGCCATAACACTAAGCCTTAACGAAAGAAAATATTACATAAAAGTTTTAAATTATATTTTATACTAAAAAAAAACCACACGTCTTCTCAAAGCCGAATAAATACTATGTTTTGGTCTCAAAATTTAAAATTAATACAGTAAAATGAAAAACAAACTTCACATGTTTTTTTTTTTTTTTTCTCAAGTATCGTTTACCCTTAAGACTCTGGTCAGGGTAACAGGACGCAGTCATGATATTACTGTACTGTCATAGACTGGACTCATGTGCAAATATTCATGTTAATCAGACGACTGTAAGTTAGTATAATTTACGTTTTTTCATATGGATGGTAAATGATTACTGTCGCCCGTGGACACCCACAACACCGGAGGAATCGCAGATGCGTTGCCGGCCTTTATATGAGGGACTGACTCTCAAGTACTACTGCCGGAATACACCGAATGGTCATTGGCGGCAGATTTTCAACTTGAGGGTTGTATCTAGCAAGGCGGGCGTCAGAAAAAGCCCTACCACCATGCTATGGTTTCCTCACGATATTTCCCTTCAACGGAAGCTCAAGCTCATTGTAGATGGTTGGATTTGAACTTACGTACCATGACGCGGTTTTCCTGCACCCTACCACTGACCTATCATCGACACGTCGACAGATTCGTTAAATTGATAGATGATATAAGCGAAGCTAACAATAAGAACGTGTTAAATCAATTAAATACAACGTTAAAAATATTGCTACATTATATATGGCACAACACTATTAAATTTATATTACCCTCATAACGCTCCATGCAGTTGACATAGTCCATTTGGCAGTAAGTCATAAAATTTGCGTAGCGGTAGTAAAGGGTGCGGCCACAAAGCACGCCAGTTCTGTATATTTAGATATCGCTTCAATTTAGATAGATGTGAAGAATTTTTTTTTATACTTAAGGTTTAGCGTTATGGCCATAATCTCACCTGATCATAAGTGACGATACGGCCCAAGCTGGTAGACATGCTAAACCTGTGCAGGAACTGGCTCTCAAGTGCTGCTGCCGGAACACACCTATTGGTATTTGGCGGCAGGTTCACAACTAGAGGGTGGTAGCTACCCAGACGGGCATTAGAAAAAGCCCTACCACCATGCTATGGTTTCCTCACGATGTTTTCCTTCACCGAAAGCTCAAGCTCATTGTAGATGCTTGGGTTCGAACCCACGTCCCTTGACGTGAAGTCGTGCACACTACCACTCATCGCTTCTATTAATTAAAGCAATTAAAATAAGAAACGGGAGAGGGTAGTTTAATAACAAAGATTTCTATATAAGCGCGACGCGAGCGCGGCTATGTGTTCAGTCAAAGCGAAGCAATCTAGGCCAGATATTCATAGAGGGAAAATCGAGCGGTGAAGGTGAGTGTTGACGATCGTCGGCAAAGGGGCTTCTTAGGCCTACATCCATGTCGCAAGTCTCGGACACTGCCTCCTAGTTCTTCTCTCTCTGCCACAGCTACAATACCGTGTTCTTTATAGCATGAGATAGAACGAAAACAAACCATAAAGAAGGTATTCTTTTTGTATCTCGTTTGTTATAAATGAAATATGAAATGCTAACAGCTGCTAGGAAGTTTGTAAAAAAAAAGAATATATGAATACATTTAAACATTCAAATGCTTATAACTATTTTTAACATGTACTCCGATTATTATTAACGCCGCGTTATGGGTCGTGAGGTCGAATTCAACCACTTACACGCTTGAGCTTCCGGTGAAGGAAAACATCGTGTGCAAACCATAGCATGATGGTAGAGTTTTTCTAATGCCTGCCTGGCTAGCTACCACCCTGAAGTTGAAAATCTTGATACCAAATACCAATAGGTGTGTTCCTTGAGAGTTCCTTGCACTTGAGAGTCAGTCCCTTCTATAAAGGCCGGCAACGCACCTGCGATTCCCCTGGTGTTGTGTTTGTCTATGGGCGGTGGTGATCACTCATCATCAGGAGACACGCTTGCTCGTTTTCCCCCTATTCCATTAAAAAAAATGATGAAAGACGCCATACTTGTAGACTTTCATGCAGTAGTTTAGATAATAGTCGCACTCTTCTGTGAATGGAAGTCGAATTGGCGGTGTACGTTTGTGATCCTTTGCCGTGGTGGTTGCCGGTTGGTACCTAGAAATACATCAACAGATCAGCTTTACCTTACTTGATAGATTTAGCATTGAGGCCAAAATCTCCCCTGATGTTGAGTGTTATGTGGCCAAAAATGGAGATCACGCTAAGATCAAAATCATTTTTTTTTTCAAGTTAAGCTATCAGATGGTGCTATTAACGTCAAAAGTACCACTGCTTCGGAAAGTCATTGGACAGAGTTCAATCCCTGCGTTGAGCCTGGGCTTTCGGTGAAAGAAAACATCGTGAGGAAACCGTAGCATGGTAGGTAGGGCTTTTTCTAATGCCCGCCTGGGTATCTACCACCCTCAAGCTGTAAACCTGCCGCCAAATACCAATAGCATTTGTTTCGGCCGCTGCACTTGAGAGCCAGTTTCTCCACAGGTTTAGCGTGTCTATCAACTTGGGCCGTATCGTCACTTAAGACCAGTTGAGATTATGGCCATAACGCTAAATCTAAAGTATATAAAAAAACCACTCATCGAGAAATCATATTGATATTTTATTATTTGATAGGTACATTCTTAGACAAATTGAAGACGTAAATACATTTACAATATGTTTAGCGGATGCACAGAGAGAGTGTCAATTCCAGAAATAACCACAGTTCACATATTGATCCACTCTGTAATAGCCATTTGACTTGGCGTTTGAACATACTATCCGGCAAATCAATAATGTATTTAGGGCCTTCGTTATACAACCTAACACCATACAAAAAACTTTGTACAGACTGGCTCTGAAGTGCAACTGCCGGAACACACTTACAGATATTTCAACTTGATGGTGGTAGATAGTCAGGTGGGCATAGATTAAACCCTACAATAATTCTATGATTTCATAACAATGTTTGCCATCACCAGAAGCCCAGGCTCAATGCAGGGATTGAACTCTGTCCAATGATGGAAGGTCCGTACATATTAACAAGTGAGCTGCCATTTCTTTAAATTTTACAAGACGCGAGGGCAATATGGCAATAACTATAGCTCCTATAAATGCAGAACTTATATACTAACTATAGAGATATAGCATTGTTTAGTATTGGATTCTACATCGATAACAAAATATACGCCAAATATGATTCCCAAAAGAACTTATAGTACAAAGTTCAATTATAGTATTAGTAGAGATATAAAACGATGATAGCTCAGTTGATGGTGTATACGGACACCGCTTCAATTGACCGGAGTTCAAATCCCTGCAATGAAACTGAGCTTTCGGTGAAGGTAAATATTGCGATGAAACCATAACATGTTGGTAGGACGTTTTGTAATGCCCACTTGGCTGGCTACCTTTAAGTGTGGTCCAGCAGTTGCTTGAGAATCTATCCCTCCATTAGGCTTAGCATATCCACCATCATGGGCTACATCGTCACTTAACATCAGGTGAGAGTTAAAACATGTATTATTCTGGAGTAATAACAAATGTCAGTTAAAATGGGTAGCGGACATAACACACCCGTTCCCCCTTTTAATTTTTTGATGACGTGGGTGCAATAAAGCTTAAGGAACTCCTTATAGAGTGCGTAATCAATCAATACAATCAGTGATAACGCTAAACCTATAACAAAGTTGAACTTAAATATAGATAATAATTCTATATTCGAGAAAAACATCACAAAAAATCTGTTGAATAATGTATTAAAAATCGATTTCTCGGAGTTACAAATCTCCGATACGCAGTGCCTGCGTTATTAAGTAAGGTCGTACTTTCCCTCGGGATCTTTGCTTGGCTGGATAATATTTTGTATGTTTAGTAAAAATACATAATATAAGTAAGGTAAATGTATCTAAATCTAACTTCGACATGGAAACGCGGGATAACTTTGTGAAGGGTGAGTACAATAGAATCCGAAAATAATTATAATCTACGAGGTACGAGGTTGTAAGGCTGTCTCATGCTACTATGAAAGCCTTCTGACACTCGGTTGATCCTGGTTCATCTAGAAGTGTGACAAACCAGAGAACATTTGTGGTTTTAAGAAACCACAATAGGTGTGAGAAACTTTTAGAACAATACACTGATCAAGACACATAAATGCTGCGGGGCATTTGCACGTATGAGTGAGAGTAAAGGCCGGGTGATTCCCCTGGTACTGTAGGTGTCCACGGGCGGTGGTGATCGTTTATCATCAGATGACCCGTTTGTTCGTTTGCTCATATTCCATAAAAGTGAATATAAATACTACACGATCGGCTGATGCGAGACATAGATACTGCCATATTTACCCTGGTTTGACTACCAGCGCCTGTCACTTTACCCCTATTCCATGAGACGTAATGCGACGTGCGATTGATGAACGAAAAGATTTGAGGCGATGGACTAAAGTTTCACTTTAAAACGATCCACTGTAACCGGTCCATTAGCAGTTTATGAAAAATTCCCCCATTTTTAAGTACATTTTTTTAATGCATAATTTTTTTAACTTCTACGTATCACTTGAAGGACACGATATCATAAGCGGGATAGAACACATCGTCAGCGCGTGTGTTTCTATTATAAAAAGGAGAAGAGGGAGTGAGGTTGATGTTTGAAAGAGAACTCTCTCTGATACAAACAACAGACCACGGACAGCCTACTGAACTTATCGAGACGGGTCTCTGACTATTCAAAGCAGAAATAGTTATACATGGTTCAACATTACTTACTTTTTGGATTCTATTGTCTCTTAATTTTTTTTTTGTGTGTCCAATGTGGCTGGCAGGAGATGCGTAATGTTTTTAACACGGTTTTATATAGTTTGCCCTGGTTGTTTCCTGGGTGAAATTTAGTAATTGAAATTTCGGTGCATATCTTTAGTTCTGATAACAATACAATTTGATATATTCAATATCGTTGTAAATCCAAAATGGCCGCCGGCACAAAATGGCGGCATACATTTTTTTTGGTTATTACAAACCGTATTATTAAAACTGAATATAACATGTAAGTTAAAACATTGATCAAGTGCAGTTGAAGATACAAACCGGTTGGCGCTTCCTTGATCGTCTCTTGGGGGTCGGTCGTCTGTCGAAGGATATAATTGTGTTTGTCCACTCCCCGCTCGTACCCACCAAAGCAAAACTGTTCAGGATCAGAAAAACGAAATACAGACTAAGTAAAAACCTTTATGTGGATAGACTCACATACAACTTTCATACATTAGCAATGGTTTGAGTTTTACTAAAGTTTGCAAAAAATAAATAAGTAAGATACTTAAAGATCTAAAGAATTGTTTAGGTTTTTTAGAAGCGACATTTCCCATTCTAGATGTCGTTTCGGGGTAACTTAATTAATTTATAAACGCAATTAACGAACACAAACTACATTTGGACAGTGATCAAGAACGGTGGATCAGTGGTGCGTGTACGGACTTTACGTCGACGGACGTGAGTTGGAATCTCTACAATGAGCTTGAAACCTTGAAACCCTCACATGATGCTGGGGCATTTTCTAATATCCACCTGGCTAGCTCTACCATAGTTGAGATAAAAATCAATCATCCAATACCTATAAGTATATTCCGTCAGTAATACTTGAAAGTCACTTCAAATCGATCATAGTTCAGTGGTAGTGTGTACGTCTTAGCGTCAAGGGACGTGATTTCGATTTCGAACCTACAATGATGATGATACGTCCAAGGGTGATATATTTATATATAATATATATATATATATATATATATATATATATATAGACACAATGTATCTACAAAAATACGTACAAAACAGGTAATAATATAATCCAGTCTTTATATTACGTCTTCGAGATAATCTGTTGTTCTCTTTAATTGAAAACGTAATCTTCGTTAATGTCAAGTTTATTGACATTATCACAAAAACAACATCGCCTTTACAAACTTACTACTTTTGAATTAGCTTCATCGATGTGAAAGATTACAAATTAAATGTACAATTACGTACAAAATCCTTACTAATTTTTTATTTTATTTTTTAAGTTAAATTGTGACCAAACGTTACACTATATCCATAAATAAAATATATTAACCGCAAAGTTCTTACTAGATATAAAAGAAATCTAATCCTTTTTTTATAGTTAATGTTTATGACCATAATCTCATCTGATCTTAAGTGGCGATACGGCCCAGGTTGGTAGACAGGCTAATCCTGTGGAGGAATTGGCTTTCAAGTGCAGCTGCCGGGACACACCTATTGCTATTTGGCGGCAGATTTTCAACTTGGGGGTGGTTGCTAGCCAGGCGGGCTTTAGAAAAAGCCTTACCACCATGCTATGGTTTCCTCACGATGTTTTCCTTCAAGCTCAAACTCATTGTAGGTGGTTAGATCCTAACTCACGACCCTTGACGCAACGTCGTACACACTACCAATGAGCTATCATCGCTTCATATATTGTACTTTCTCTTGACTGACTTGGTATATTAATAAAGAAAATAATTAATACACGTTCCAATACATCGCCTAACGACGTGCGTTCAAATTCTCCAAATACCCTCAGCTTTCTGTGATGGAAAACATAATAATTCTAGAGTATTTTCTAATATTCGTCAGAGTACTTATAGATCTACCACGAAGTACCTAAAAGAAAGCTACGATGGCTAATTTTAATAATTTAAGACCATTTTACTTAGTATCTTCATACTGTTCGCACTTGTTCGGGTTTTAAATTTCTTACTAATAAAATAGCCGCGAATATAATTGGACTTAAAGAAACAAAATGGCGATTTTTGCACAACTGTACCGGATGGGATGGTGGAAAGAAAGGACTCACCTGAATGCAGATTTCGATAGCTTATGAGGTCTCCTCTTCTCTGTATTTCGGCTAGAGCACACACCATACACGTATAGCACACGTGTATACTTGTAATAATGTTCTCTGGTTAATCACTTAATCTACAAATATGATGCGCCTTAGTCGCGATTGGTCAAGCGTCGCTCGTATCCAAAACGCAACTGATTCGTGTAATGAGATGAGAGAGGTAGGAAAGAGAGAGAGTTGAAGGGTGCACACACACAAAAACACAAACTACTACCTACATCTTCACAGCGTCATACCTGTATACTACTTAATACCTTCTGCGATCATTACAAAATCAGGAAAAGCTATCTTAGGTTCTCTGACCATTTTTCTATTACTTTTTCAGGTTTAGAATCATGACTAGAGTCTTGGTGAAAGATGGTGGGCATGCCAAGCCTAGAGACTGGCTCTCTAATGCAACTGCCGGAAAACACCTATAGGTATTTGACAGCAAATTTTCAATTTAACAATGGTAGTTAGCAAAGTGAGCAAGTGGAAAACCCCTGACCACCACGCTATGGTTTAAGGATAGTTTTCTCCCACCGAAAACTCGAGCTTATTGCTAAGGTCAAAATCGTTTCCAGTAACGTGGGGTTCATAAACACTGTTAACTAAGCTGGCATCACTTCTTATCACAGGGCATTAAAAGGATGAGTTATGTCAAATTATTGTACTGTTTACCAGGATCAATAGAGTAGTTTCGTATTCGCCATCTGAAACAACCTCAAACCTATAGTCAGCTTTAGATTGAAAATAAAAGGTTAAAAACTAAAATCATATTGGACCTATTGTAACTCAATTTTAGTTAAAATATAGACTAACTAGCCATTACCCGCGGCTTCGTTCATTTAAATATGGATTTTGTCTAATCAAATGATGACGCAATAAAATAAAATAAAGTAGTTTGTTTCTCCAATGCCCCATCTATCTATTTACCACGATTGTGCATGGTGGTAGGGCTTCTTCTGATGCCTGCCTGGCTAGCTACCACTCTCAAGTTGAAAATCTGCCGTCGTAATAGGTGTGTTCCGGCAGCTGCACTTGAGAGCCAGTTCCTCCACAGGCTTAGCGTGTCCACCTACTTGGGCCATATCATCACTTAAAATCAGGTGAGATTATTACGTTAAACCTTAACTATAAAAAAAAAACAAAAATTCATCACAATCGATTAAATACTCTAGACGTGAAAACGTAACAGACAAACAAACTCACTCTCGCATGTATAATATTAGTAAGTATGCTGAACCATGAATAAAAAGCAATCATTTTTATAATTCATTGTTATATGACATACTAAGCTAAAGTAAAGTCAACAAAGCCTACATAAAACGGCTTTGTGGAGGCTTTTCCTGGCTGTAACGTCATGTTACCGCCCGTATTATGTGTGAAATAGCCTCTATATAGGACAGCCGCTCGTCTACGTTGTCATTATCGTTCCGTTTCTGCTCTCAATAGTCAGTTTAGCGGAATTTAATTAAATACATCCTCTAAATGATTCACTGTTCAGGTACTTCCGTGACATTTTCATTTTACGTCTACGTCACTCATATAAAGATAATTTGTAGTACACGACTGCAGTTAGTTCTATATTTGAACGTGTCTTAATAATCCGAGATGACGTTGAGGCTTCGACTTCCAGACTGCATATATTTATTTATTCTAGGACTAATCTAGATACTGGAGACAACTCGAACGGAAACGGAAGCGGAACACCAGCCATTTAACTATATAAAGCTGTCTAATTTTTTTATTTAATAAAGTTTCTAAGCTAAACTAAAAATACACAAACAAATTTTTTTTTTTCACAACAGCTTTGTTCCTATCGGTGATAGCGTGATGTTAAATAATCTAAATCCTTTCAATATATTTTTTTTAATCTCAAGGGTAATAAGATTAGCGTGTTCAAACAAATAAACATATAGATTTTATATAATAATAAAATATAGATTTGTGGCGTTGACTGCACCGTAGAGTTAGTAATTTCAGAGTAAGTTGATCGTACAATTGGTTTTACACAAATCGTCATTTATGCTAAATTAATGATTTCCTGGATTTTAATAATAAATTTATAGTGAAAAAATTAAATTAAAATTATTATGAAGCGATGGTAGCTCAGTGGTAGTGTGTACGTCTTCGCGTCATGGGACGTGATTTCGAATACACCTAAAATGAGCTTGACGTAACTATAGCATGATGGTAGGGCTTTTTCTAATGTCCACCTGGCTAGCTACCACCCTTAAGTTCAAAATCGACCAACAAATATCCATCAGTGTGTATCGGCAATTGCACTTAAAACCCAGTCCCTTCACTAGGCTCAGCCCGTTTCCCATCTTGGGCAGCATCGTCACCTAACATCAGCAGTGATTTGGTCATGATAAACTATTAAAACACTAATAACAATACTTAATATTCATTTATATACCTAAAGAAGTATTCACTTGGAAAAAATGAAACAGATTTGAATAGAAATGTCACCTCAACAAAATTATGAATATCCCAGTTTGTTTCGTATACAAGTTAGCAAGTACTAGCGGGGAAAAGCGACGACCTGTAAATTTAGCAGTCAATTGAGCGCTTATTCTAGCGACAAACGAGCCGCGTAATGAGCGAAATAAGACGTCGTGGCTCTTTCGCTGGTATTTCGCTTAGGCCAAGAACGATTTTCTCCTAAATCCGATACTCCAACTTAGTATGTTTTTTTGTCATATTTACGATTTAGCATAACGGTCATGATCTCACCTGATCTTGAGTGACAACACGGCCAAAGTACACACCTAAACCTGTGGAAGGACTGGCTCTCAAGTGCAGCTGCCGGAACACACCTATTGGTGTTTAGTGGCAGATTTTCAACTTGAAGGTGGTTGCTGGCCAGCCAGGCATTAAAAAAGCTCTACCACCATGCTGTGGTTTTCTCACGATGCTTTCCGTAATTCAAGTATCATTGTAAGTGGATTCGAACTCACGTCCCTTGAGGCGAAGTCGTACACACTACCACTGAGCTATCATCGTTATAAAAAATCTAAGGTATTTAATCAAACTCTAGATTTTGACAATTGAAATAGCCGAGTAACACATTACAAATATATTTATATGTTTATTCTTGAAGTAAGTTATTGTAAAAAGTTTTAAGTAAGTTAGGTGGTGGAAAAAGTTTCTTCGTCTTTTGTATGAAAACTCAAGACGTTTTAATTTAAAAGTTTATTAACATTCAGCTGTTTTGTTCGATGATTTTCTTCCAGCTTGTAGGTAGCGCCATGATCACGTTGCTGTAGACATTTTGGAACTTCTAATCAAAAATATACGACAAGTAGTATCGGTACACACCTTTTGTGATGTTAATCTGACACTACCTAAAGACTTTTGAAGAGAATCTGGAAGTATATGGCAGATACATTAACACCCCCCAGGCAAACTCTCTTAACTTTAACTGTGTGGTAAAAAAGGGCGGTTTAACGTTGTCGTAATAAAATCATCATGATTAATCAATAATTAATAGCTAATGATGAACAACTTTTTCTAGGTAATAAATCTGAAGCCTTCTTCAGTTATTGCAGACCCTGAGGCAAAATCAGTAAAACTCTAATTTAGGAGGTTAGTTCGCGGTCTTTCCTGCGTTGTCTAGAGTAGGATAGCTTAGTTAGGATCCTTCTTAGGATTGGTCAGAAACGCGGTTTCTCTTCGCGCCCCCGACTACAGCCCAAACCAAGGATCGGCCTCTTCATGGATCCCTTGTTATCGTTACTTCGGGCCGAGTGCCTTAGTATTCGCTTCCAAAGCTCAGTGAAGCTGCGAAAGCCTTTGTTGTTAAACGTCATACGTCTAATATATAGAGGGAACTCAAAAATGTTTTGTTTCATACACACTTATCTCGGAGAAAACCTTTCGTTTTATAGGAAAGAATGTACTTCATATGTTAGTGTTGGTGTTAGCTGAAACCGTGTCAAATATTATCAAAACTTGTCCAGTTGTTTAAATAATTCATGTATGAATACTATATCTGTAATGAACATAATATTTGTAGTATATTAAATGTACACATTTTTCTCAGCTATATAGTATTGTCATGGGATATTGAGTTTTTTTTTTTTATACTTAAGGTTTTGCGTTATGGCCATTATCTCACCTGATCTTAAGTGACGATACGGCCCAAGTTGGTAGACACGCGAAACCTGTGGAGGAACTGGCTCTTAAGTGCAGCTGCCGGAATACACCTATTGGTATTTGGCGGCAGGTTTACAACTTGAGGGTGGTAGCTACCCAGGCGGGCATTAGAAAAAGCCCTACCACCATGCTATGGTTTTCTCACGGTGTTTTCCTTCAACGAAAGCTTAAGCTCATTGTAGGTGCTTGGATTCGAACTCACGTCCCTTGACGCGAAGTCCTACACACTACCACTGAGCTATCATCGCTTCAAATAAAGTTGAAGTAAAAGCACAAATAATGTAGTTAAACATCGGCTTAATCTGAACACGATGGGGTGTTTCATAATATCTATACTAATGTCATAAAGCAAGTTTGTTTGTTTGGTTGAATGCGCTATTCTTAGAAAGTACAAGTAACAATCGAGGAAGGCTTTAGACTATATAACATTATGCTAGCGCTAATAGGAACAAAGCAGTATTAATAAAAGTGACAAAAAAGTGAAAACAAACATATTTTCTGTAGGCTTTGTTCGCGTGCGCTGGCTTTATTATTAATATTACAACAATATATTGTATAAAAGAAGTGTTCCCCTAAAAAAATCTAAAAAAAAATCCGTAACAGCATATATCTATCTTTTCAGGCTTACTTAAAATAACCATTTTTATTATTTATAATTATTTCCAAAATAATACCTCATTTACAAAGATGTTTATCATCCAGAAAATTCAATTAAGTCCAACGTTTTACTTTATAGTATTCAATTAAAATGAGTAACTTAGGAAATATCGTAGATACAAAATAACTGACACACCAAAATAATATATAGTTGTTTTATTGTGATATTTACCTTTGTAAGACGTTACGTGAATTATAAGCGAAAATAACAATAAACGAGAAACGTAAAGTGACAACCACACTGAAAAAACATTTGTGGATTACAAAAATAATTGTCATATGTAGGGTTCGAACCTAAAATACTTAACTAAACAGCTAGCTGCTTGCCAATTGGTTAAGCTGCTAAACCAAGCGTGCATCCACATATATATTCTAAACTCTAATTACCTACGTTAACCAATTTTATTATTTAAATTTTTACCTAATAAAAAAAATACTTTATTTGCAAAGGTGTTTTATCGACATGGTATTAATCTTTTCTAAATGCATTTCTTAAATAAATTAAAGTACTTAAAGATGAGGACGTGGGCTAATTTTTATTTTTTTGCGAGAATAATCTTGAATGTATTAAATATCGAATGAGAGTTTGTACGAGAGGCGATTAATTTGTCCGTCATATATTTCATCCACGTGCAGAGATACATAAATATAAAGTGTAACAGAAATATCGATTCTTAGTAGATCTAGAAAAATAATACATAAGCCACAATGTAATATCTTGTAGCAAAAAGTATTGAGAATTAAAAAGTGATATACGGGCATTTTTATTAGATTTGGTACATTGATCCTTACGACCCGAAGTTATTTCTTAATCCACATTATTATATTAAGATAAACATTGCCCATTATAGAATATTATTAAAGTCGTAGGCACAGTTATTATACATAAGTCACAAAAAGGTATTTTTTAATTTCCCCTAACGTGTTTTATTTTATTCTCAACCCAGCAGCAGCTCAAGCCGAGGTCCGGCCACCATTTCACCCTTGCGATCGCTGCCTCGGGGCTGAGTTCTCTCAGCATTCGCCCCAAAAAGCCCTGCCAAGCCGTAAAAGCCTCTCCGGGTAACAGCGTATTTTCTTCTTTATTATCGTTATCGTTCTTATTTATCGCGAGTGACTCCCGAGTGAGACTGATCATTAGGAGGTAGTTATTATTTTACGAGTAAAGCTGTAGCTTAATTTAATTTAATTAATTATGGCCATAATCTCACCTGAACTTAAGTGATGATTCGGCCCTAGTTGGTAGACACGCTAAACCTGTGGAGAAACTGGTTCTCAAGTGCAGCTGCCGGAACACACCTATTGGTATTTGATGGCAGATTTTATACTTGAGGGTGGTTGCTAGCCAGGCGGACTTTAGAAAAAGCAGTACCACCATGCTATTGGCTTCCTCACGATGTTTTCCTTCACCGAGAGCTCAAGCTCATTGTAGGTGGTTGGATTCGAACGCTCGTCCTTTGACACGAAGTCGTATTTTTAGGATATTTTAAGGAAACATTTCTATTCAACATTATTTTCATGTAACATTAACTATTTATGCAATGCACGCCATTGAAGCTCACATAAGGCCATATATTTTTTTTTCAATACTGCTTTACTCCTGTTGATGGTAGCGTGATGTTAAATAGTCTAAAGCCTTCCACAATTATTGTCCTATCGAATTCAATAATAGTTTTTAAAATCAGACTGGTTCTTCCCAATATTTATAGGCTTAAGCAAACTTTTTAATATTACTATCCATAAGTAACATATATATTGATACATACTATCAGTTATCACCATCGCGCGATAGAGTATCACTGTTCATCATCACACTGCATATCACTCAGTAACACCCAAACGCTAAGTACACGGTTCTGGAATGGCCCATCCCCGCGCCCTTAAGCGGCTTGCCCTATAAGGTCGTTGCTAGGAACACTAAATTAGTAAATTAGGATTAGTCAGGCTTGTGAATCTATGTTCATTGTCCCAGCATCCCAGAGTTTCGGCCATTCTGGCAGCAACGCGCCCGCTGTCTCAGAGCTGAGGGCCGGCAGCACTCGCCTTAAAAAGTTCGGTGACGCTGTCAAAGCCCTTAAGGCTAACAACGTATGTCAATTAGAAAAAAAAAACTGTTGTCACCATGTTAAATGTCATCAAATTTTATGTAATAGTTCCAGTGTGCTACGCATTCCATTAGGCATATAAATACAAATTAAAAAAAATATTTCATGGCTTTATGAGGTTTAGCGTAAGTTTTATTATATTCATAAACAAATACAAGATTCGTGATAAACCATCTGTTAGGTTTTATATTAATCGTAAGGTATCTGGCATACATTAGCCGATTTTCTAGGGTCGGTGTTTATCAACTGATAGCTACCTAATACACACATGGTGGGAAATAATAAAAATATACGCTGAAAATCCGCACAGTGTATTTTGCGTTGTCCCCATACTTGCCAGACGTAAATAGCGATGATAGCACAGTGGTAGTGTGTACGACTTTGCGTTAAGGGACGTGAGTACCAATCCAAGCACCTACAATGAGCTTGAGCTTTCGGTGAAGGAAAACATCGTGAGGAAACCATTGCATGGTGGTAGGGGTTTTTGTAATGCCCGCCTGGGTAGCTACCACCCTCAAGTTGTAAACCTGCCGCCAAATACCAATAGGTGTGTTATGGCAGCTGCACTTGACAGCCAGTTCCTCCATAGGTTTAGCGTGTCTATCAACTTGGGCCATATCGTCATTTAAGATCAGGTAGCATTGTGGCTATAACGCTAAACCTTAAGTATAAAAAAACTACACTAGAAAAATTCTTAGGCTTATCTATATTAATGTTACATAGCGGAAATATGTTCTTGTTTGTTCGTTTGTTTGAGCGCATTTATATTAAAAACTACCAGTTGGATTATTCTTTTTTTATTATATTTTTGTATTCGGTAGAGTAGGTAATCATCAAGGAAGCTAAGCTGTTTAACATCACTATATCGCTTATATAAATGGAAATTAAGTTAGAAATACGGGCAAAAATTATTATAAAACTATCTTTTACTCGCGGCTCCGCTGGCATTACTTTCGGATGATGCAATAAAAACTTCCACACAAACTTTATCTCTCTCTCTTTACCCCACTTTCGATAAGTTTTGCGCAAGAAAAAGTAGCCCACCGCCGTCACCAAGATTCCGTCTACATCTATATCAAAATTTATCATAATCGATTCAGTGGTATAGGCGTGAAAACGTAACAAACAAAAAAACAGACTCACTATCTAATTGATAATATTAGTTAGATTTTTAGTTCCCTACACACGAATATGCGAACTCACCTAATATCAGTATATAATCTAGGAACAAGGTTATTAAAAAAAACCCACACAACATTTTAGTAGACTTTATTTTACACTTAAAAAATAACTATACGATAATAATTATTTCTATCTATTAATAATACGCTAATTACTATAATTTAGAATATATTTCGGCTTGATCAATTGTATAGTGAGCTAACAGTTTCATTATACAGCATTGATTTTACTCGATTCTCATGTTTTCATTGAAAATTCATTTATTTAGCAATATTAATACTGTAAGCCCTCCCATTACACGACTTCTTATAACGCACTTGACGCGATTTCAATCCCGCGTGTATCACGGGTATTCCCCCACATAACGCGGGGATTTCTCACATCATTTCTCTGTACTATGAAATTTATAATGATTAATACAGTTCATAATTAGTTTCGCACGTGTGTCAATTATGTCGTTATATAATTAAATTGAATTAATTTATTAAATTCCCTGTTTTTAATTCATACGCATAAGTTTTTTATTTAAAATGTTCTTAGTTTAGTTTGATTTTAATAGAACGTAGATATTTCGTTCGTAACATAGTTTTTTTCTTAATATTCGATTTAAACCCATTTTAGCGAAAAAAGTAAGAATAATTTATACGTAGCGCGTTATATGGGGTCGTAAAAACGCGTTATACAAGAATTACTCCTACAACGCGGAACCAATCTACCGTGTTATACGGGGCCTTAGTGTATTAACATAGGGTCTTAGTAATTTTAAATATAAATAAAACACTTTATTCTAATTATTTATTTAAAAAAAATGTATTATCGACTGAATTTTCACTGAAAACACAAAATTATAATTATGATTCTAGAAGTACCTAGATGATAATACTGATAAACTATTTATATATAAGATATTATATAAATTCTATAAATAAGGGTTCCGTGTTGGTCTTAAATAATATTGATTATGTCTTTAGAGATTTTTTTTTAAAGTTAAGGTTTAGCGTAATGGGTATAATCTCACTTGATCTTAAGTGACGATACGGCCCAAGTTGGTAGACACGCTTAACCTGTGGAGGAACTGGCTCTGAAGTGCCACTGCTGGATCACACCTATTGGTATTTGGCGGCAGATTTTCAACTCGAGGGTGGTTGCTAGCCAGGCGGGCATTAGAAAAAGCCCTACCACCATGCTATGGTTTCCTCACGATGTTTTCCTTCACCGAAAGCTTTTAACTAAACGTATGAATATGGAAGTAAAGATTCACTTATATGATGCATGAAAAGAGATTCCTCGAATGACGTTTCTTTCTTTCTTTATAACCGCAACCTCGCCTGATGTTAAGTGACTATGTGGCACAGGATGATGGGCCTAGCGGAGGAACTGGCTTTCAAACCCAACTGCCAGAACACATCTACAGGTATTTAGCTGTACATTTTCAAATTGAGCTATCCATGCGGGCATTAGAAAAAGCCCTACAATCATACCGTTGTTTCCCCACGCCGTTTCCTTACTGAAAGCTCAAGCTTATTGCAGGAGCTTAAAGCCAAGTCCATTCATGCGGTATACACACTGCCGACCCAGCCATTATCGGTGCGAGCTTCATAATAATAAATAATATTTGTAATATACAATTGCTTTCAGGCGTTAATGAAAAGATATTCGTTTTGATTGGGGAAACTTTTGAACAGATATCCTAAACCTGCGGCCCGCATTACTTTTGCGGTTGGCTCACCTGATATCACTTTATTTTAAATAACCTATGGACCTATTTAACTTAAGAAAATCATTAGCTAAATACTTTTTGTTTGCGGCCCCTATAGAAAAAAGGTTGACTACGGCTGCTATAGAACAAATTGCGATGTTGAATATCTGGACTTCCTGTAAAAGCTGGTCGATATCGGTAAATACCTATGTGAAAGTAATAACGGAGGACAAATTGACTCACGCGATCCCAACAATCGATTTATTTAAAATAGATTGTGTTTATTTTTTTTTTTAATATAAAACCTATCACTGAAACCAAAAATAACAACAAACTAACCGATAATTTATTTTTATTTTTCTGTTTAAAGATTTGTACGATACAATAAAGTATCGGGGATATAAGAGCACATTTATTTCACAAATATATTGGTTACATAGAATCGCTTTGGAATTGTTTGAAAAACATTCCGATAATTGTAAGTATACATTATTATTAAAATAGATAAGTATGGAATCTCGATTTTTAGGTAAAAGATATCGAATCGCTGGATCGATTCAGAGTAAAAACAATCGATTCTTCGATTAATCGATTTTAGATCAACAGTTAGAATTCTGCTGGGGAAAAATATTTGAACCACAACTAATCGTTTTGAGTCTGGGTGTTACTTTGAAAACGTTAATTTTTGCATAGTGGTAGGTAGGCCTTTATCTAATGTCCGCCTGCCTAGCTACTACCCTCAAGTTGAAAATCTACCGCCAAATACCAATAGGTGTATTCCGGAAGTTGCACGTAAGAGCCAGTTCCTCCACAGGTTTAGCTTGTCTACCAACTTGGGCCGTACCGTCACCTGAGATCAGGTGAATGTCTCCCACAAACAAGGCTAAATCCTCAGTGCGGGAAGGATGTTTAAAAGAAACGTTAATAGTATGTTTTATGATGACAATTAATACGCAGTAATGTAGAATTACAATATAACAACAAAAAAATAACGTTATAAATCCAATCTTATCATTCAATCACATATACCTCACCACAGTTAGCAATAAATCTACGCAAGTTAATATGGTGTTCTCGGTTAAGGGTACGGGAGATAAGCAACAACTAACTGACCCATATATTTCTCACAGTATCATGATCAAACACCAAATGTAATTTATATTTGCAAATAGATGATTATTTATAAACAATTGGGATGTTTGAAGGGATGAAGGCTCAGTTACCTGAAACGAGCTTGAGGTCCTCATGATTGTAGAAGAAGGGCGAGAATGTGATGGAGTAACAGAAGAAATGAAAAGACAGTTTGGAAAATCCAAAAGAAAAAGCCTCATTACCCTATTATTATTATTTTTTTGTTTATTTAATAACAATTAAACCACATCGAATCAGACCGTGAAATAGGGTTCTATTCTAAATTATACTGAAGCGTAAAAAAAGACTAGATTAGTAAAGTATTTCGGCCGCTATCGTGACAACATACAGGATCCGCACATACAGACACACGGACGTCCGAGACGGAACTTTATTAAACAGTTTTTTAAATAATAACAAAAATGACATCAAAAATATCATGAGTGTTAAAAATAGTGTTTTTTCTTGATATGTGTGTGTATATATTTTTTACAAGTGCAACATATGATAAATTGAGACATTTTCAGTTTGAAAAATCAGGTAATTTGCTTCGCTTATGAGGGGTGCAATAGTCAAAAATAATCTCAAAAACCCTTAAAATATTTAATAAATATTATCAATAGAATAATCTACTTAATTACTACAGGAGGCTTTCTGCTAAATTATTTTTCTTTTGTACTAATAGGAAATAAATTATTTAAAATTACTAGTAAATAGATAAATTAGTTTATTGTAAGCTTTGTTGAGTGCGCAGCCAGCACGGTGTTGATATTCTGTACCTTAAAAAAATATAATAAATTATTTCTATGAATGCCCTTCGAATTAAATACAGACAATAATATCTATATATAAAAAAACAATGCGTATATGTATGATCGAAACTATTTTTACATACATTTTGTTTTATGGTACAGGCCGTTCGAGTAATACGTTTATTTATATAGTTTATAGGTTAAGCGTATTTGCCGCAATCTCACCTGATGTTAAATGACGTTGTGTCCTAAGTTGGTAGACATGCTAAGCCTAGTGGCGGGACTGGCTCTCAAGTGCAACTACCGAAACACACCTATAGGTATTTGGCGGCTGACTGTCAACTTGAGAGTGGTAGTTACCAGGCAGGCATTAGAGAAAGACCTACCACCGTGCTATGATTTCATTACAATGTTTCCCTTCACCGAAAGCTCGTTGTGAGTGGATTCAAACTACCAACTGAGCGATTATCGCTTCCTTATATACACTCCTGGGTAAATATAATAATAATTTACGTGTGCGGTCAGCGCCAGAGGACAACTGTTAAAAGAACTGCGAATATTATAAATGCAGGCGTCGGTATATGAGCGATCCCAGCGTTGCATTCGTCCGTTTCACAGCAGTATGTACGAGCGCCCCACCATTCTGAAACAAACATAACAACCACATGATTACAAGTATGGTGCAGCTCCCTTTTTATTCTGTATTCAACTTTGTTTTTTTTTTTTTTTTTTTTTTATCCTGAGGGTTTAGCCTTATGGCCATAATCTCACCTGATCTTAAGTGACGATACGGCCCAAGTTGGTAGACACGCTAAACCTGTGGATGAACTGGCTCCCAAGTGCTGCTGCCGGAACACACCTATTGGTATTTGGCGGCAGGTTCACAACTAGAGGGTGGTAGCTAGCCAGGCGGGCATCAGAAAAAGCCCTACCACCATGCTATGGTTTCTTCACGATGTTTTTCCTTCACCGAAAGCTCAAGCTCATTGTAGGTGCTTGGCTTCGAACCCACGTCCCTTGACGCGAAGTCGTGCACGCTACCACTGAGCTATCATCGCTGCAAATATACAATAATATATATATAATATATAGAGCGGTTAAAAATAAACTACCACAGGTTCGAAAAGTAACGGTGTCATCGAGAAGAACCGGCAAGACACTCAATCCGCATATATTTTTTGAGACATTGTTTTACATAATAGTTTAATGTGGGCATTTAAAATAGCTAATAGCGGATGCCCAGAGATGGGTGTTAATTCCAGACATCCCACATTACTCACATTATAGTGTGTAAACCACACAACGTAATGTTCAAAATACATTTATTTACGGACTTTCCCGTTGCAACGCGCAAACGCATTACCTGGGCTCAAGCCAAGGCGTGAGTTACACGTGGTGACTTTCAGATGCTAATCGTCCAATACTAACCACTAAACGCACCAGAACGACACATCAAACTTCCGGTTTGCAACCGCCCAATAAAACAAAGCCTATCGTTGTGTTTATCGGTACGTAAAGGACTTTAGTACTAATGTTCAATGAGGAAAATTTAGCTTATTGATTAAGGTTGTCTTTATGTAAAACCTATTTATATATGATGGACACGCTAAACCTTGTACAGGGGCTGACTCTCAAGTGCAACCCCCGGAACGCACCTATAGGTATTTGGTGGTAGATTGTTAACTTGGCGACGATAGCTAACCAGGCGGGCATAAGAAAAAGCACTACTATTATGCAATGTCTAAGATGTTTTCCTTCAAGGAAAGTTTAAGCTCATTGCACGGGTTTGAACTCACGTACATTGCGGCGTCCGTACACACTACCTATTGAGCCATCATCGTTCACACGATAAAACTATTTTATATGTTTTTTTTTGCATTTGTTTGACCAAGTTCTCGAAACCTGAGACTGTCTGAAAAGTTTCCACATACACACAACTTGTAAATCAACGATTCTATCACTACACCCAGTTGACTGGTTAAATCGAATAGAAAATAATTAATTCTAACAAAGTATTTTCGTATCAAGACAGTAATGAATTCTAATAAAGTATTTTCATATCAAGACAGTAATGAATTCTAACAAAGTATTTTCATATCAAGACAATAATTAATTCTAACAAAGTATTTTTATATCAGTTATATATAATTTCTACTCACTACCGCGGCTTATTCTACGTTGCTATTTTGAAGTGAAACTTCTCATGGTATAGCTTTGAAATTCTGATCCATAAGCTTTTTGTGTAACGCTCGTTGGAACTCACAATAAATTATTTCATTTATATGTTTTAATTAAATAGCAAAGTGAAATAGTTCTTATGCATTTCAATGTAAACGATAAAATCGTAGAAACGTCAAATATTATCATCTCCCCGCAGAATTATTTTGCCGCGATAACAAATCGACAGTTCCACGGCCACGTAAATTGAATCCACAGAAACAATGGCGCAATTAAATCGCTCATTGGAAAACACGAACGTAGAACATACAAACTGTAGACGAATTCGAATCGGTCAATAAAATGAATCGAGTTGTTACGGTTAGCGAATCACATCCTTTTGTGTGGAATTGTGGGCAGATGCGCACTCAGTGGGGGATAATATTTATAAAAACATTTACACATATATACATAGTTTAACCTGTTTGATTACGATAAATTCTTCATTCTACCATTATATTATAACGCCATTGTTCGAAACACGATAGAACCAGCACAACAATTTACTCCTTAAGATTACATTTCATGTGTAGTGGAGTTAATATAATGTTGCACACCTTTTACTTTGATAATTCTGAAACCTTCAGTCCCACAGAAATCATAATTAAGGAGTAGCTTCAATCGTGCGTCGAAGCTGACACACCCACACACATTTGTTATTAGTTACAGTTCCTCCACTAAGTTGAACGTGTCCACCATCTTGAGCCACATTGTCATTTAACATTACGTGAGACCCATAACGATAATTTTGGCCATAATTTGGCCCAGGATGATGAACACGCTAAGCAACTGCCGGAACTCACTTATATGTATTTGGCGCCAGATTTTCAACTTGAGCATGGTAGCAAGTCAGGTGGGCATTAGAGGAAGCTATGTCATGGTTTGAGTACGATTTTTTTCTTCACTGAAGCTCAAGCTCATTGTAGTTGGATGAAAACTCACGCTTAGCAAGCTATCCTCGCTTTAATTACTACAATTTGGTACATATGGGGGGTCGTGTACCCTTCTAAACTGTATCGGGTACATACCGTATGGAATAAATTTTAGATAGAGACAGGATAGATATTTAAATCTCTCCCAATTACCATAAAGTCGAGATAAAGTTTGTTTACTCCTCCGTTATTTTAGCGTCGCGTCGTGCGTCTCGTCTCATACATTTACTATGCCTCAACCGACTTTTTATGTACGCGCTGGTCCTTTTTACGAAGCCGTTAAACCTTATGACTGAACTTTATATCAACATTCAGTTCGAAGGTGACCGTAACTCTAAAATTGCATTCAGCGATCGAAGGAAAAACATCGAACAATTTATGTGGCTAACATGTCGTTCCGTCTTTATAGATTCGCGACAACTTATGGCTTTGTTGTAGTGTGAAAACGTCAATTTTAACAGTCAGTCTACATATAAACATTTGTGGAAATTCCAAGATAATAGAAAATTTAAAAAATAAAAGGAATATACTTATGATCATAAGAAACAAGCGAAAAAGTTAAATCAAGGCGACGTTACATAAAAAAATTGGCGGGAAGGTTAAGTGCTGCTGCATTCGCTGTTCGTGAGATTCGACAGCTGGCAGATATTGCCACTGCTAGGTTAACATGGTGGTAGGGCTTTTTCAGATGCTCACCTGGCTAGCTACCACCCTCAAGTTGAAAATCTGCCGCCAAATACCAATAGGTGTGTTCCGGTAGTTGCACTTGAGAGCCAGTTCCTCCAAAGGTTTAGCGTGTCTACCAACTTGGGCCGTATCATCACTTAAGATTAGGTGAGATTATGGCCATAACGCTAAGCCTTAACTGTAAAAAAAGTCTACTTCGCTTACTTCCATAGCTTAATGTCTTATGGTATTTTGCTGTGGGGGTCAGCATCTGAGATAGACACCGTATCTCTTTTACAAAAACGAACCGTTCAAGCAATTCACAATAGGGGATAAGTTAATTTAACTTTACCCTCCCAATTACTCTATGTCCGTAAAACTTGCATAAGTTAGATTTCGTTAAAGACTGGCGTGATTTGAGTACTAGATATCGTGACAAACCATCCCCCCCCCCCCCTATTTTAGACTCAGTACGACCAGTAATAGTTTTTTTAGGTAATAGTGATAGTTTATATAATAAGTCCCAAAGCACATTACTGAATTGCCAACATTGAACAACTATGATGTAATAAATAAAAACATAATAATGTAATAACATAATAATAATGTAGATTCTGCGGTTCTGAAACGCGACTTAATTTTATTTATTTACTCGACGTTTTAGGCTGGTTACACATAGTTATAATATATATCTCTCACTCCTTCAGTCGACTTGAGACGATTTCACCCGAACGAGCGTTACACGGCCGAGAGTTTCAGCTCCGAATCATGTAATAACCTCAAAATAAACCTACTCCAGCAATGTAAAAGCGATTCCAGTGCCGCCAGTCACCTTATCTTACAATGATCACTAACGTGAGAAAAAATAAAAAAGAACAGACGTGATGACATATGTCAAAGTCAACTTTGACATTTTATATCGCCTGTCATTCAATACAATTCTGTTTTTTTTTTTAAAGTGTTGGCCAGTATTGTAAGGGAATTAGGTTAGGGCATAGGTGTTCCTTTTTTTTTTTCGAGCTAACGTACGCTGTTAGCTTCAACGGCTTTGACAGCTTCACCGAATTTTTAGGGGCGAGTACTGAGAGCACTCAGCCCCGAGGCAGCGGGCACAAAGGTGCCAGGACGGCCGAACCTAGGCTAGGGCTGCTGCCGGTAAATGAAATAAAATTCATGATCCTGACTAACCAACAGGTTCTTTATTACTAAATTAGTGACACTAACTACGACCTTATCAGGTAAGCAGCTCAAGGGCCGCGAGGGTAGTCCCTTACAGAACCGTGTACTTAACGTGTGACTGTGCACGAATGGTACGCGGTGTGATGGTGAAATCTCAGTGATGTAGAGTGTCACTGTATCGCGCGAGCAGAGTCACTCGAGGGCTCCTGTCCGGAGGATCGAAGCATAGGTTTTCCTCACTAAGACTGAGTGGGGCGGGTCAGAAGATCTGCTTCTCATTGCACCAGTCTGGCGGTCTGGGGCCCGGCTTACCATCAGGCCTGGGTGACGCGGTGATTCCAGGCACGAACCCGCGTCACCCCAGTAAGGCGACCGATGGCCGTGGGGTTTTTGTGAGTATTCCCAGGGACTAGCGTCATGCGAGTCCCACATACATTCCCACACACATTTCCCCGTATAAAAAGGGCATAGGTAAGGGAAAAAGGGGGGTCGTTGGGTAGAGTTTTAGCGAGTTCGCCTCTGGCATATCTTATCAACCCTTGGCGTAGCGTGTCTATTAAACGCGGCAGGTATACACGTTAGTTATGGCTGTTTGGGTTTCGCACATTTCTGGATCAGCTTCTGTATGTGTAGAGAAGCTAGTATGACGGTGTCTTTAATATTATATATGTTCATCGTTTTCGCCACAGTCTCACTTGATGTTAATTGACCATGTGCCTCGAGATAGTGGACACGATATACTATGAAAACAAGCACGGTCATCGGCAATATCTAGTGGTATTATAAATATATAGATGAAGTCGGTGATAAAATGTTACCTTTCTCGCTGCACGTCGGAACGCAATCTCTTACTGTAGTTAGTTCACTCACATACTTCTGTAACAAAGAATGTATGGTTAATATTATAATGAGTGAATGAAACCTGCTGGTATATATTCTTTCCAATAACCGTTATTTTTAATAAACAGCTTCATTTAGTAAAAATATAACGTTATAGATACAAGTAAGAATTCAATATCGCGTCACAAAAATACAAATTACTCGACTAAGCGATGATAGCTCAGTGGTGGTGTGTAGGAACGCCGCGTCATGGGACGTGAGTTCCAATCCGACCATCTACAATGTGCTTCAGCTTTCGGTGCAGGAAAACGTCGTGAGGAAACCATTGCACGGTGGCAGGGCTTTTTCTAATGCCCGCCTGGCTAACTACCACCCTTAAGTTAAAAATTTGTCACCAAATACCAATAGGTGTGTTCCGGCAGTTACGCTTGAGAGCCAGTCCCATGTTCTATTCTTGTTGCACTAATTAACAGCCGGTTTTATCACCCGCCTGGCTAGTTACCACCGTCAAGTTGAAAATTTGCCATGAAATACCTATAGATGTGATCTGACAGTTGCACTTGAGAGCCAGTCCCTCCACTAGGCATAGCGTGTCCACCACCTTGGGTCACATTCGTGACTTGACATCGGGTGTAATTATGACCCTTACACTAAGCCTTTAAAGGGTAAAAGAAAATTCATATCAGACGAAATAATTGTAACAAAACGTTCAACGTGTGGACATCGTACTTATATTTCGTTACATCATAACCATTCCACAACAGCGGCTAACGTAATATACATGTAAGCAACTATAAATAAATACACAGACCGTAAAAATTTGACACGGCCATAAACTTTGAAGACAAGTTGTCTCAAGGAGCCAGTAATTCAGTACGAGATCAAACAATAAGCAAATACAGAGAGATCACTTTGAACAACGATGTATTTCACACAATCACGTTAAAGAGCGTGTATTTTGTTTAGATTTTAATGTTAACGTCATTTTTTTATTATATTTATTTTAATTTATGAATTTTATTTCTTTTTTGTATTATCTACAATAGCTTATCTTTTTTCATACTTATACCTCTGGAAGAAAATACAGTTAGTACATATAAATGTTCATAAAATGAAAACTACTGAGCCAAACTGTGTAAAAATTTTATTGGATCAAAAGGCAACTATTCAACATCAAACTAAAGAGGAATCACGTAAATCGAATAATAAATCTCGGAGTAATCGGTGTACCTACATTTAAAAAAAAACCAGTCGAATGGTGAAACTCCTCCTTTTTGGAGTCGGTTAAAAGGTACGATAAAGCGTTCATTCATTCATTCAAAAAGCACAACGTAAAGGCGTTACAGAGTAAATATTTCCTGTAATTTACTAGCAATGTATTTATATACCTAATAGTTGTCACCAGATCGATTATCTTTTTATTGATCGGAAAAAATGTATATATAGGGATGTAGTGATAGGGTGGTTATTCTATGGTAGAATATAGTTATAGGAGGGTAGTTTATAACGCCGATTAGTATAAAGCGTGATGCAAGCGTGCCACTGGGTTCAGTGTAAGAGAGGCGCTTGAGCCGTATTCATCGTACGTAGCTGAAACACTACCGAAGGGACGTAAGATATAATGTTATTTTGTATATAATATAATAAAGTATAAAGTAAAATATAATAAAGTAGATATAATGTTATTGACACTGTTTTGATATTTATGCTGTAAATCATTATCGGGAATGGTTTATACTGTGCGGAGAGAGGCACGAGCAGTGAAGGTGAGTGTTGACAATTGTCGAAAGGAGGCCTCGTTAAACCTACATCTGAGTCGCAAGTCTCAGACACTCTCGTGTTATCCTCTCTCTGCCACAATGATTAGATTTCACGATGTACCCGTCACAGTGAAAGAACGTTTACCCTACATATACAAAAGTGAATCGAAAATCGAAAATTTAAATAAGCCAGATCTATCTACGAAGAACTGTCAATTGGATGGTATGATGATCCTATACTGCTAAGTTTTTTTTATAGTTATGGCCACAATTTCACCTGATGTTAAGTTACGAGTTACGTCGCCTACAGAGGGTCCAGTCAGAATATCAGCGCTGCACTATATCAGTGTAGCTGTTATGCTGAGACTGGTACTAATTTATCCACTCATTAGATTTTTTTTTTTGTGATCTTGCTGTAATCTTCTGTTGTTTTTTTTTTGTATTATTTTGTCTTTATATTCTTTTATTTATTTTAAATATCACTTGCTGTGTGTTAGATGAAAAAAACTTTCTTTCTTTCTTATACGGCCCAAGACGGCGTACACGCTAAGCCTAGTGAAAGCACTGGTACTCAAGTGCAACTGCCAAAATACATCTATGGGTATTTGTTGGTAGATTTACACCTTGACTGCGGTAGCTAGTCAGACGGATATTAGAAAAAGCCCTGTTGCCCCCATGCTATGATTTCATCACGATGTTTTCCTTCGCCGAAAACTCGTGGATTCGAACTCACGGCGTCCGTACACACTACCAACTGAGTTGGTCCAAGATGGTCGACACCAATTATGATTTTAATGCACGTTTTCTTTACTGTTATTCATAAATTATAAAATTTTATATTCACTTAAAATGTGCACATACATTAGACTTGTTCTTATTTTTTAATAGACTATTGTCGCAGGTACAGTTTTAGTACACGTACATAGATAACACAATATATTGACAAAGGACTCTCTGCACTTATTTGCTCTATGAGAAGGGCTCGAGTAAACGGCCTTAGGCGAGGATTCATTAATCTCGTTTGTAGAGGTGCTTTATGGAGGTAAATCGTGAATCTAAGTACATCGCCTTCTTGCTTCTACATATATAGGTTATGTTCTGTAATAAACTGCTAAATAAATTATGTTTTTCATGCTAGTAACTTCCATAATAACGTGGTGGTAGGACTTTTTCTGATGCCCGCTTGGGTAGTTACCACCCTCAAGTCGAATTCAGCTGAAAGACGTCCACTGCTGGACATAGGTCTCCCCCACCACCCTCAAGTCGAATTCAGCTGAAAGACGTCCACTGCTGGACATAGGTCTCCCCCAAAGGTCTCCACGACGACCGGTCTTGCGCCACCCGCATCCAGCGGATTCCAGCAACATTCACCAGGTCGTGGGTCCACCTTGTGGGGCGCCTACCCACGCTACGTCTTCCGGTAAGTCGATACCCTCCAATAATTCAAGTGTATTCCATCAGTTGCGCTTGAAAACTTGACGTGTCCACCGTGTTAGAACACATCGTTACTTAAGATCAGGTGAGATTGTGACACAACGCTGAATCTATAACTTATAAAAATCGTATATTTAATATCTGATTATTAATATATTCAAAGTAATTTTATAATTTAGGTTCAAATCGAGCCATATATAAAGAGTTTTTTAATCACCTATACAACCACAGTTGTTTCTAACTTAAGTAAAGTGGCATACATAGCTAGTCGTAAGAGTTAGTTAAGTAATGTCTAAAAATACCTCCTCTTAATGGGTTTAAAATTAGTTTAAAATCCGCCTCAGACTACGTCATCAATCTGCACCGGGGCCGGGTAAATCCATTAACCTAACGATTATGGTTAATATATTCAGCTTGTTGCGGGTTTGAGTCCTGGGTAGGCGTTGACTCCGCTGTTAATTTATTAGCACCTATTCTTGGGTAGTTAGTAATTTAGCTCTGTGCGGGTCTTACACCCAGCCACGAATTCTATTTTTATTCGTTCAAACGCCTTTTTCCAAACGTGGAGAATACACAGTCTTTGTTTAAAATATATGTAGGCCCAGTATTTTAAGACTACTCTTATTTGGGTAACAAATAAAAAAAGGTGTGTGAGTAAGACGGCATTATACAGGGGAAACATCAGTACATCTCTCTCGCTCCATTAGTCGCTTCGAGCCGACTTTACCCGAACACACACACGCAGAAAGGTTGTGAATCCCACTTCAAAACTCGTCTGATTTTGACGTTGTGGCACCTGTAGGTTCTCTTATGTATTAGCGGACACACGAGCAAGCTTGTCACATGGGTGACACTTATAACACCAGCGGAATCGCAGGTGCGTTGCCGGCCTTTATAGGAGGGACTGGCTCTTGCATTCATCTGCCGGAACACACCTTTGTGATATTTGGTGGCAGATTTTAAAGGTGGTAGCTAGCCAGGAGGGCATTAGAAAAATCTCTAACACCGTGCTATGGTTGTAATACGATGTTACTCTCTTTGTAACGATTCACGTATAAATATAGAAATTACATAATCAATTATAATTTATTAATCTATGATAACCTGGAACTCGTTTCCATTGTGAAAGTTTCAAGAGAGAAACACTTGGGAACCAATTAAAAGTTTAGCTCGAGTCATCTCGAAGCGAACTGGAATCAAAGCAAAAAAATTACTGCCTTCAAACAGCAAATCATTTCCAGGGTATAAGTGTGAAGAGTTTAACCTCTAACTATTCTCTGTTCAGAGATTGACTACATTACGATACATTTCACAATAGGTTTAGCGTTATGGCTACAACATCACTTGATGTTAAGTGACGATATAGCCGAAGATGGTGAGCAGGCTAAGCCGAGACATAGCCCGGGTTAAGAGCTGTTTCTGATGCCCGCTTGGCTAGCTACCGCCCTCAAGTTAGTGGTCTACTGCTAAATACCTAAACGTGTGTGCATAGCGTGTTCACCATCCTGGTTCACATCGTCACTTAACATCAGATGAGATTGTCGCCATACGTCTATTTTTTTTAAAGTTGACGTTTCTTTTTATGTAATAGCGTGCAAACCGGAAAGCGTGTCACCATACGGTAAGTGATCACCGCTGCATATGGACACTCACAACACCAGGGGAATCGTAAGTGCGTTGCCGGCTTTTATTGGTATTTCGCGGCAGATTTTCATCTTGAAGGTAGTAGCTAGGTAGGCGGGCATCAGGGAAAGGCCTAACCAAGCATTTTTTTAGGTACCCTTTTATACCCTTCTATGTATCCCTGATAACACTGTCAGTTAAGTGTATTGTGTGTGAAAGCGTTTAACCGTCAGGGACTAAAAGAAGCACGAAACCTTCTGATTTCTGACCTGATTTCTGGCAACGCGGATATTGAAGTGTCGCCGTGGTGCGTTGTAGTTTTTTTTGTATTTAAAGTTCAGCGTTATGGCTATAATCTCATCTGATCTTAAGTGACGTATCGTAGGTAAGCACGCTAAAGCTGTGGAGAGACTGGCTCTCAAGTGCAACTGCCGGAACACACCTATTGGTATTTGGCGGCAGATTTTCACCTCGAGGGTGGTTGCTAGCTAGCCGGGCATTAGAAAAAGCCCTACCACCATGCTATGGTTTCATCACGACGTGATCTTTCACCGAAAGCTCAAGCTCATTGTAGGCGGTTGGATTCGAACTCACGTCCCATGACGCGGGCCCGGGCAATACCTTTAAGTTTGCACGTTGCAATGAGAAGGACATAAAGAATAGGATTTTAATCACCGCTTATTAATAAAAATATAATACAAAATGTTAGAAAGCGGAACAAACAAACTCCCATTTGAATTCATAGTTATTAGCATATCTCTTAAGTAACTAAATGGCTTATCGCATCGAACAATACGCCGGGCCGCATCGGTTTCCGTATCCGGCCTTTGTTCCATCCGGTTGGACATTTAGAACACATTTACTATTGAAGTTCTGCTTCGTATAAACTCTAAATACATTCTGTCAGTGCCAGATTTACAGTTTTACCGCCCGTAGGCTTTTCTACATTCTACATAAGACTACAGAAATTGTATAAAAGAAATCGATATACAACTTAGATTCTCAGTGGTGAAACATATTATATACCAACATTTTGCATGGTGGTAGGGCTTTTTCTAATGCTCGTCTGGGTAGCTACCACCCTCAAGTTTTAAACCTGCCGCCAAATACCAATAGGTGTGTTCCGGCAGCTGCACTTGAGTGACAGTTCCTGCACAAGTTTAGCGTGTCTACCAACTTGGGCCGTATCGTCACTTATGATCAGGTGAGATTATGGCCATAACGCTAAACCTTAAATAAAAAAAAAAATAGGTAGGTAGAAAAGTACTCCAAATTTGCCGCTTCTAAAATCTGCCGCCCTAGACTCTCCGCCCTACTCAGCCGACGCGTAATCCACCACTGCATTATATTACCACAATAGAGCGCTTTGAGCTTTTAGCTTCAATCGTATCAATATTAAAAATGTAAAGTTCGTTTGAACGCGCTAACCTCAGAAACTATCAGTCGGATTTTAAAAATTCTTATTGCATTTGGTAGAGCAATTATTGAGGAAAATTTTAAGGTATTTAACATCACGCTACCATCAATAGGCGCTATGCTGTATTAAAAAAAGTTACAAGTACAAATTGTCTTCATATATAGTTACTGTAAATTAATAACAAAAAAGAAAGTATAGGAAGAGACATGTCTACCACACGCTGAGCTTAGTGGAGCCGTTTCGATGATAAATCCTTCGAGTAATAAAAGAATTTACATATATATTTTACTAATTGTGCCTGTGATTTTGTTATAAATATAAATACCAATATTATTGAAATATGATACTTCGAAGCGTCTGAGGTAGTGCTCTGCTCTCGACACGTCAAGACCTACCCTCTCTACCACAAGTAATTTGCATTTATACGATAATATTTGAAGATGTATTTCAAGAAGACACTACATATAATTTATAGTACATTTTGTAAAAAAAAAAAAAAAATTGAAGTAGTTTTGGTAATTGGTAAAAAACTGTTTGAAAACAATTTCACGTGGATTATTTACACGACATGGTCACGATAACTTCTGAAAAAATTTCGTTTAGTATCTGTGGGATAATAAATAGCAACCGATTAGGTATTTCATATCAGTAGCCTACTTACCCGTAGTTTGCTAGTAAAGTGTTTTTTCGCACGCTTCATATTTGAATTTATTACATTTTACATTCACAAGTTTTTTATATAAAAAAAAAATTTAAGAATGCAACGATACCAGAACCATACAGCCGAGTTGAATTCGTAATAAAGAGGTTAGCGCTTCAACATGACAGCGATGCCCAAGGTAAAACTATCTACGGAGTTATTGTGCCAAGCAATAAATTATGCTTGCTTAAAGAATATAGAATAATTATCAATAAAAGTTATAAAGTAAATCACGGGTACAGCTTGTCGTTTTATTTTCTTAAAAATCAATAAACAGTATGAGGCGTGCACTTTTAGATTTTCCAAATTTACTTGAATTTATGACGTTAATAATATTTGCCCTTTTTTGCGACTATTTTCAATGCAGCTTTGCTTCTTTCTGTTGTTGTGCTATGTCAAGTAGCCCATAGCTTTTCTCAGGGATAGCTCTATCAAATACAAAAAATAAGTTCTAAAACTCTACTTGTAGTTTTTAAGATTAGCGCCTTCAAACAAACAAACAAACTTTTCCGCTTCGTAATCTATTTATATATAATGAAAATGGTCTTTGTTTGAGGCTCAATCGAGCCTAAACCACTGATCATATCCACATGAAACTACGACTATTCGAAGCGAAATTTTTCCTAGATGGTTTATGGCTATATATGTTTAGAATTCCTCCAACGTTCCTTCATTTAATGTTATGTTTCACTTTTGTGTAAATTTTCTTCGCTAACTATTTTAATCATTCGATTTCAATATCGACATTTATTTTTAGGTATTACGGAAATTATGGTGTTATTAATTTTCGTTTTAATTAATTTGACTCTGCTTTTGACGGTTGACCCTGCAACTTCCCGCTTATTTTCGAGTGTAACGCTTTCCGTTTACAATTCGCCGAGCGAAGCGGGCGGGAACAGCTAGTATTAGTATAGATATGGGTATAAATAAAAGTCGACGTTTGCCAACGCGAGTCGGCAGTGCGGCGTTCGCAATTACCGAATCTCACACAACACAACAACAAACTTTACAATTTTAATACGCGAAACGTACGAACCGCGAAAAAGCGGAAAAACTGGAAAATTAACTCGACGCCGCCGCCGACGAGTAGCCCGGGAACGCTTTCACAGAACTTTTGTTTCACTGGGATATTGTAAAATCCGTTTTGTCCACAAAATGAAATTCGTTAATTTTATAAGCTGAGCTGGTTATATTTTTCTTTTATAGTTATTGCTTAGCGTTATGGATATAACCTCATCTGATCTTAAGTGACTATACGGCCTAAGTTGGTAGACACGCTAAACCTTTAGATGAACTAGCTCTCAAGTGCAGCTGCTGGAACACACCTATTGGTTAACTTGAGGATGGTAACTAGCCAGACAGATATCAGAAAATACCATACCACTATGCTATGGTTTCCTCACGATGTGTCCCTTCACCGAAAGCTCAAGCTCATTGTAGGTGGTTGGATTCGAACTCATGTCCCTTGACGGAAACTCGTACACACTACCACTGAGCTATCATCGCTTATGTTGGTTTTTGAAGTAATGATATCTCAGTGGTAGTGTGTACGACCACCTACAATGAGCTTTTGAGCTTTCGGTGAAGAAAAACATCGTGAGGAAACCATAGCCTGGTGGTAGGGCTTTTTATAATGCCCGCCTGGCTAGCTACCGCCCTCAAGTTGAAACTCTGACCTTAAATACCAATAGGTGTGTTCCGGCAGCTGCACTTGAGAGCCAGTTTCTCCAGAGGTTTAGCGTGTCTACCAGCTTGGGCCATATCGTGACTTAAAATCAGGGGAGATTATGGCCATAACGCTAAGCCTTAACTGTAACAAATATTTCATTGCTAGCTGCGTCCGCGGCTTCGTTCGCGTGGAAGGTAAAATTATTTAATACTTTTGGACGTGTTTGTAAGTTTTTCAATACGGCTTTGCTCTAATTGATGTGAGTGTGATGATAAATGATCGAAAGCTTTCCACGATGATTACTCTATTCAATACAAAATAACTTCTGAAATACAACAGTTAGTTCCTAAGATAAGCACGTACAAACAACCAAAGAAACTTTTCCATTTTATAATATTAATACAGATACTTGATGAAACGACTGTAAAAAGAGACAACCACATATATCTATATATGGTAACGTATGCAAGAAAGAGATAAATGACATTATAGAGCACTTCTTACAGGGTCCGAGCGTTGTACGCCTGTTGGTATGTGTGTGCGCTCCTGCGTATAACGAAGCGAATTTTAAACGTTTGATTTCTATCACGTATAAACTGCACACACATTTTTTTTATGCACTTATTTATTATTATAGTGAACAAATACGATTCCATACCTTGTCATATATCACAAAGTGTACGGGGTAGGTCAGGAGAAGAGTGTGTGAGGACTCACTAAGTGATATATGACAGTGCTGTCATATATCCACGTAACACCAGGGCGACTTTTATTCCCCCATACTAATAGAGCCTATCCTTCCACTAAGCTAGCATTATCACCATATTGGGCCACATCGTCACTTAACATCAAGAGATAACATAACGTTAAATCTATAAACTAAAAAAAAATAAGATAAATTGAACATCCGATTATTATCGTTTCTACCCTTTGTAAATAGAAGAAAATGAAAAGGCTCTATAGTCTACTATTTTCCATCTAATCGTGATCCATTAGGTCGAAAGGTTCGGTTGGGTAAATGGGTTCTTTGATTTCTTATAACAAACGTTAATCCTTCACCTTTTCGTAAGAATAATCTTACATAATAATGTAAGAGGTTATATCAAAAGGTACTGCCATAAATAATAACTTACGAATATATATTTTTTTAAAGCAATATCACTAATATTTTAAACTACCTGCCGGCTTCACTCGCGTTAATACTGATTTTGTCAAACAAATGGGATGACGCAGTAAAAAGTTCCATACAAAGTTTATCCCACTCTTTACCCCACTTCCGATTAGTGTTTCGCGAGAAAAAGTTGCCTATCACCGTCTCAAAGTTCCCGTCTATCTCTAAACCGGAAATCATCATAATTGATTCAGCGGTTTAGGTATGAAAACCAAACATATAAGCTCACCTTTGCATATATAAAATTGGAATGATATGAAACTAGTCAATCCGTACGATTATTTCACACGGTATATTTATTATCGTATAGAAATGAAATACGGCTCTAAAACGCAACTTACCTCGGCCTGGCTACACAGGCCGTGGTCACGAGCCGACTGAAGTGTTGCGGTGTCTTCGTCACGGAGGGCAGTTTCTAATAAATACCCTCATTTGCTCATTATCACTAATGATGTTCGGGCACACTACACTCACTATGACTTGAATCATCCTTTCACTGTATTCCATGCCGTAGATAGTTTTAGCCCGTCATCCCGATTAAAAGTTTTCCACTTTACATCGTACTGTATCTATCTCTCTATAAGCTATACACGACGAATTACGCTGTGTCAGCCCTCTGAGACAGCGAGCTAGATGTAGGTCTTGTCTCCAACAGAGACTCGTCATCACGCAGTACTACGGTACAGTTGTCTTTCATTTATCGTAATAAACTTAAAACGCAGACAGACTGACTTTTTTCGCGTGGAATTAAAGCTTCCTACCACTGGGGAACAGTATTTTCTTCTGTTCAAAAATATTTTCTCTCGTAGTGTTATCTCTCTATATTGTCTCTCGCGTAGTATTATCTCTCGTAGTATTATCTCTCTATATTGTCTCTCGCGTAGTATTATCTCTCGTAGTATTATCTCCCTATATTCTCTCTCGTAATCTTGCTATTGTATGTAAAGAGAATTATTCGAATATAACTGCTAGTCCCAGAAATAAACATGTTTTTTTTTATGTAGCACCTACAGTGACTGTACTTCACCTGATGGTAAGTTTCAGTACAGTCCAGTAACAAATCAAACAGTATAGTACGGGCAAATGTCCTTCGTCAGTCGCAACTGTCTTGCCGGCCCACTAAATGTCTCTTCACGCCTCATTTAAAAGACCCTATATTATAGGAAGGAGGGAACACCCAGATCGGAAGACGGTTCCACAGCTCCACTGTGCGACAAAGAAAAGACTTTTCGAACGTTTTGGTTCGCGTCGGGATGGAGGTTATGGGAAAGCTGTGGCTCCGTAGTCCAGCACGGGTGGATCTGTTGTGGAAAGGGCAGCAGGGAATTAGGTGAAATAACTTTAAATTAAATTAAGCATTATAAATTAAATTAAGCATTATAAATTAAATTAAGCATTTATGTACTTTATAAGAGTAATATTTTAGAGTAAGGAATTATGTTCATTGGGAAGACACTGGCACCTGAGATACAGGTTAAAAAACCTAGTTTAGGTGACAGGGCTTAACTTTATGTTGTAGTAAAAATATTTTTTGGAAAATAAATTATTATTATTATATAACTCTTGAAAGCATTTGCCATGATACATTCGATGCAACAAGCTAAGCGAGGCTACATCCCTACGGAGTTGAAGCGGTTATAAGTACTTATACTCTCCACATAAACTAATATCCTATACAAATTCTTTTTTTCATCCATCATAGTGGACATGCTGACCCTAATAAGGTACTGGCTCTCGATTGCAACTGCTGAAACACGCCGTTGATTTTCAATTCGAGGCTAGCCGGTCATGCTTGCACTGAAAAAAGCCCAACTACCATGCTATGGTTTCATGACGATGTTTCCCTTCAACGAAAGCCATAGCAGAGATTCGAATTCAAGTCCATCGCCGCAGTACACACGCTGCCACTGAGCCATCAATGTTTCATACTATATACAATCAAACTAAACGAAATTGTTAATTTCTCAAAAATGAATTAATAATATCACTTATTTAGAAGTGAAAAATCTACATTAACATTTACAACTATAACCATAAAGTAAGGTTAGCGGAAGTAACATAAAAAATATATATTAAAAAATTAAGTACCGTAAGTCAGATGGAAGCAATCCCCTTAAATTTCAGAAATTTACGAGGCTTGTATACCGTCCCTTGAGTTTATGTAGGCGGACGTTATTAGACCCTTTTAAATTACAGTAAATACAACCTGTCACATGAGCGATACTGAAAGGACATACATACATACATCACGCCTCTTTCCCATAAGGGTAGGCAGAGACCACACCTTCCACTTGCTACGATCCTGACATACATCTTTCGCTTCTTCTACTTTCATAAGCACCTTCATACATGCTCTTCGGTTACGGGTACTTTTGACCTGGCCTTTCTCCAGAACGTCCTCGATCTGATCGAGATATGATCGCCTACGTCGACCCTTACCAGCTTGCCCATTCACACTCGCCTTGTAAATTTGTTTTGTTATTCTTCTTTCACCCATCCCCTCTACATGTCCATACCAATTAAGCATCCCTTTCTCTATCTTTGTCACTACATCCTCTACCACACCACAACGTTCCCTTATCACACTATTCCTTACTTTATCTATCATTCTTATGCCAGCTATACTTCTTAGACTTCTCATCTCTACTGCTGAAAGTACCTTACTTATATTAACTTTACATAGTATAAAATACTGTCGCTTCCGGTGTCTGTTCGCTTATACATTTCAACGGATTTTAATCCAGTTTTCAGCCTCAAATGGAGTGATTCATGAGGAAGGTTTATATGTATAATACGTTTTTTTTACACTTAAGGTGTAGCGTTATAGCCATAATCTCACCTGAGCTTGTCATCATTATCACCCGATCATTAGAAATGCCTGCCTGGCTAGCTACCACCCTCAAGTTTTAAACCTGCCACCAAATACTAATAGGTGTGTTCCGGCAGCAGCACTTGAGAGCCAGTTTCTCCACAGATTTAGCGTGTCTACCAACTTGGGCCGTATCGTCACTTAAGATCAGGGGAGATTATGGCCATAACTCTACACCTTAAGTACAAAAAAATAAAAATAATAATTGGAAGTTCACCGAGTCAAATGGTATTATATATACCGTCTATACCAATAGCTAACAATACTCATAGATATAATACTATACTAATAATGAAAAGCATATAATAAAATTGCTGATTATTCAGCAGACAGTAATGCATGAGATTATAATATTTCTAATATTTTTAAGTCCAAACAATTTAATTTACACATTGATGATATAAGGCGATTCCTGGAGAGTTTCTGTCGGCATATCTTCTTCGGAACGTAATGTTGTTTCCGTAACGGGCGCATGTTTATAGTTATGTGTTGCGTGTGCCCCAAATTTTTCATTTATAATCATTGTTTTATACATTTTAGTAAGTTATAAGAACATGGAATATCTTTTTTTTTATTTATTTAATTATTATTTTCATCTTTTAAAGGTTATATGAATGAAACTTTGATATATTCAATTAATCTGTCACTGAGATTTGACCGACTTTCAGTATATAGTTTATCGAGAAGTTACTTATAAATAGACTATAAGATTTTTATCGACAAAAAAAAAACATAACAAATCTGTCATATTTTCAAGCATTGTCCATCCACTTCGCATCTATAGTCCAATTTTCTAGTATCTAACTCACCGGGAAGTTAGTTTCAAATCAATCACAAAATTCCAACATGTAACACAGCGAGTTAATAAAAATATTGTGAAAATGTAATACTATTCACCTGTTTTTGAGATATAAACAATTTGGTTTGATGACAATTGTGCCTAGGGCACTCGACCACTATACACCAAGTGTAACAGTCACTATGATTGTATGATTTGCTGCTGCTGAGAGCTCTACACACTGGTCACGATTATAAGCACTAATGTTTTCCCCGAATAGCAAATTCGTATTATGTATCAATTTTAGTGACCTTAATTTGTCAATCGATTATCGATTATTTGAGACTTTTGTTATCACTAGGCTTTTGTTCAATCTATACTGTTACTAACTGACCTGCCAAACCTTGTCCTGCCTTTCCGAGCAGTCAATCACATCGACTACAGCGTCATCTATCGCGCTATGATCACATACATACATACATACATCACGCCTCTCTCCCATAAGGGTAGGCAGAGACCACTTCCTTCCACTTGCTACGATCCTGACATACATCTTTCGCTTCATCTACTTTCATAAGCACCTTCATACATGCTCTTCGGTTACGGGTACTTTGACCTGGCCTTTCTCCAGAACATCCTCGATCTGATCGAGATATGTTCGCCTACGTCGACCCTTACCAGCTTGCCCATTCACACTTATCGATAAAAGTATCCTATCTCTCAAGTTGGATCAAAGTGCACGCAGTGTGCAAAATTAGGTAAAAAATTAAACAAATAACGTGACACGAAATTTTTTTATATAAAGATTTTGCAGCGGAAAATTGTGTTTGTTTGTTTGAACGCGCCAATCTCGGAAACTACAAGTTAGATTTTAAAATCCTTTTTGAAATTCATAGAGTAAAGGACTTAAGCAAGTTAATACTTCGCTAGCATCCACAGGAACAAAGCTGTACTAAACAAGGTACATAATACGAGTTCAGTGCGGTGGAAGAGATGGTAGATCACCGAATGGAGTGGGAAGAGACTCGCACAGAGCCTTGTGCGTGGCGATGCGTCGCCACACCGCATTAAATGTATCGAGACGTCTCGCCACGCCAACAATCGGTCGGTATCACACCGAAAACAAACACATTTAGCGAAGTATCGTACATCCCAATTTACAAAATCGATTCCAGAACGACCGTCAACCTCATTCGGTGTCGGAGGCGACAACCTTATTATCTTGACAACAGACTTTATCTATCCTATGACGAATAAACTCGAGCCCGGACATCCGACGCGCTCTCGACGGGCGGATTGCGTTGCCCCGGACATTTATCTGATAAGCCGATATCGGATATTCGCTATCCGAACCGGCGCGGATTGTGAGATGATAAGCGATCTTTTCAATCGTTACGGCGGCCCATTTCTCATTCGTAAGTTATTATTTGTCTTACACTCGTGTATTTTTCAAACTTTGGCGTTGGGAATAAGAGTTTTTATTAATATAATTAAGGCTTAGCGTTATGGACATAGTCTCATCTGATCTTAAGTGATGATACGGCAAGTTAGTAGACACGCTAAACGTTTCAAGTTTAACACCTATTGGATGGTAGCTAGCCAAGCGGGCATTAGAAATACCTCCCACCCCTACTACCATGCTATGGTTTCCTCGCTATGTTTTCCTTCACCGAAAGCTCAAGCTCATTGTAGGCGATTGGATTCGACCTCACGTGCCTTGACGCAAAGTCGTATACACTACCACTGAGCTATCATCGCTTCAAGTTTGGATTTTATTAATATTAACCAACACGTACGAATATTTCTCACATTATTGTAATCAAAAAGTACCAGATAGTTCCTTTTCGATTGATTTCCGTAACAGATTATTTTTATACATAGATGTAATCACATGTTCTAGGAGAATGTAAGAATGTAAGTCATCTAACAACTGTAATGTTAGTTAAACAGATTGTTAGTAAATAGTGTCTCTTACATTTTGAAGGAATTCCTAATAAAATAACGATTTTTATGATAAAATAATAGTAAAATTAAATTAAAGAAACATTGAAATGATTTTAAATAATTATTTTTATACTCTCGAGGGAACATACCTAAAGGTATTTGACGGTAGATTGTCATGTTGAGGCTTGTATCTAACCAGGCACGCTTTAGAAAAAGCCCTGCCAGCATGCTATGTTTTCATTACGATGTTTTCTTTCACCGAAAACTCAAGCTCATTGCATGGAACGAACTTACGTCCATTGAGGCCAAATCTGTAGACACCACCAACTGGGCTATCGTCACTTTATAAATCATTAGTTTTACGTTACATTACATTAAAATACTTTACATCAAGAAAGTAATAACGAAATATCAGGGAAGTTTTGGGTTCATGGATTTTATTAGATAAAAGAGAAAATACAATTAGAATAACCTTCGCTTCATTTAACGAATCTAATAACACCCAGTGATCTTCTAAATATGTTTTAACGTAACTTTAATGTTTTAATATGTTATTATGTAGACATAATATGTTCAATGATACGGTTTCCCTCAGGTACGTCGTCGTTATCTTATTGAATTGTTCGACTCCCTCAAATTTAACGTTTTTAACTAGTACCTTTTTATGGCATGCACTTTAACAACTTTGGCAATGTCAACTATGATCAGTAAGTTTTTCTTTTAGTAATTGTCAGGTTGTTCATATTTGTTAAAGTTTTTTTCTTATTGGACTACGGGCAAACGAGTACGCGGATCACTCGATGGTAAATGATCATCACCGACCAGGGACACACTCATCATCACTTTTTTACGTGAGGAAATATAATTATGCATCACCTCCCAGCCCGGGGTGACTGAGAAGGCTATGAATACCCACGAAAACCCCACGGCCGCCTGTCACCTTCCTGGCGCGACGCGGGTCCGTGCATGCAATCACCGCGTCACCCCAGCGGAACACCCACACCACCAGAAGCATTGCAGGAGCGTTGCCGGCCTTTAGCTCTGTAAGCTCTCTTTTTGAAGATCCCCAAGTCCTATCGGGTCGTGTACACCGCAGACATAAGTAGGTTCCACGAATAGTCGTACGCGGAAAGAAACATCGCATGCAACGCATCGTCGTGGTTCCCCATTCATCCATGGGATGGAATTTAAGTTTATAGCGCGTTGTACGGCGGTGGAATCCAGCTGCAGGTCTGTACGATGTCTCGGAACGCTGTTCCTGATAATTTCGATACAAAATGCAAAGAGAAGCCTCGTCTCTTAACAATACCACTGGATCAAAATGATCAGCAAACGCCTCGTTATTGGCAATCCTAAACTCTCCACGTTGAATCTAGAAGAATGGAAGAAGCTGGTATGCTGTCCATTAGAATAGAACAGAAGACTAGAGACAGCTTTCACGCTTCTTCTTCTCGGTATGTAAACGTGACAAAGCAAAACAATGACTTGCGGTTTTTCGCCATTTTTGTGTTAGAACAATTTTGCCCTTCTTCCCGGCGACTCCATAAACGAATTTTCACTGTGTGTTATATCAGTATTTTTGAATACTTCATGAGTTTAGATTTTGATTACAATAGAAGATTAAGTTAGGATATGATCGAAGATAGCAGACACGCTAGGTCTAATAGAGGAAATGCCTGTCAAGTGCAATTATCAGCACAGACCTATAGGTGTATTTGGTGACATATTTTCAATTTAAGTGTGGTTATAAGACAGATGGGCATTCAAATCTAATTGAATTACTTTTATCAATTTAGCCTGTTAATACATGCTTAAGACCGGCATAATTACAACCGGTTGAGAAAATACCCTTGCCATCGAGAAGAACTAGCAAGAAACTTAACTTGTAGGAATATAGTAAAAAAATAATACATTTACTATATTTTTAGTGAGGGGTTGACTCATGAGATCAACATGGTTCACATATTGATCCATAGTGATAGTAGATTTTCGACATCAAAATCAGCTTAGCATTGTTCTTGAACTAACTATCACAAGTAATCTACTTTAAAACTTTGTTGTAAAACCTGATAATAATACCTATAAAACTGTTACTGATCTGGCTGAGATTAAAATAAAAGGATAAGACAATGAACTACGTCACAATTCAAAAACGTTACATTCAAAGGAGTACATTAAAAATATCTCACCACTATGATATGCTTTCATCACTGTGTTTATTTTTTATCGGTAAGGTTTCGCGTTATGGCCATAATCTCACCTGATCTTAAGTGACGATCCGGCCCAAGATGGTAGTCACGCTAAACCTGTATAGGAACTGGCTGTCAAGTGCAACTACCGGAACACACCTATTAGTATTTGGCGGCAGATTTTCAACTTGAGAGCGGTAGCTAGCCAGTCGGGCATCAAAAAAAGCCCTACCACCATGCTATGGTTCCCTCACGATGTTTTCCTTCACCGAAAGTTTAAGCTTTAGGCGGTTGGATTCGAACTCACGTCCCTGACGCAAAGTCGTGCACACCACCACAGAGCTGTCATCGCTTCGTGTTCTTTTATCGAAAGGTGCGATCTCAGGTTTACTTACGATGCAAAACTTATGATCCCTCGGGCACTCGTCCAGGCGAGCAGCGCTCCGGTTGTTGCACGGCGTGATCGACCCGACCCCGTCGCTGTACTGGCCACATTTCCAGCAGATGATCGCATTGGCTGCAGCAGCTACCGTCAACAATATAAAGACTGAAGCCAGCCGCGTTGATATTGGCATCTATAACAAACAGTTTTCAGATCTGTATAAAACAAAAAATGTATGACAACTTTCTTGGTATTGGTACACGCTTAGCCTAGTGTAAGGAGTGGCTTTCAAGTGCCACTGTCAGAACACATTTATACGTATTTGATATCAGGTTTTCATCTTAATAGTGGTAGCTAGGCAGGCAACCGTTGGAAAAATACCATCATGCTATGGTTTCATTACGATGCCTTCCTTCACCGGAAGCTGAGGCTCGAACTACCAACTGAACTATCATCGCTTCCGAACCTTCCGTATTCCTTAGTGAACGAATAGTTTAATATTTTTTGACACCGTCTTGGTACACGCTTAGTCTAGTGTAAGGAGTGGCTTTCAAATATTTTTTTTTACACTTAAGGTTTTTAGCGTTATGGCCAAAATCTCACCTGATCTTAAGTGACGATACGGCCCAAGTTGGTAGACACACTAAACCTGTGGAGGAACTGGCTCTCAAGTACAGCTGCCGAAATATATCTAGTGGTATTTGGTGGCAGGTTTGCAACTTGAGGGTGGTAGCTATGGCGGCGGGCATTAGAAAATCCCTACCACCATGCTATGGTTTCCTCACGATGTTTTCCTTCACCGAAAGCTCAAGCTCATTGTAGGTGCTTGGATTCGAACTCACGTGCAACTGTCAGACCAACAAGTGCCACTTTCAGAACACATTTATAGGTATTTGGTGGCAGATTTTCAACTTAACAGTGGTAGCTAGGCAGGCAACCGTTAGAAAAATACCATCATGCTATGGTTTCACCGGAAGCTGAAGCTCGAACTGGTCGAATAGTTCAATATTTTTGCCACAAATAGAACTTCGTACTGTATATCGTATGTGGTGATATAGTATATCTTTATCGAGCGGGATATATCGTGTTATAAATCAGCTCGCGTCGATGCGGATACTCCGAGCTGGGGGGGATTAATTCCCAGGGTTGTCACACAGATTGCATCACAATGGACACCGTGAATTATAGCCTCGGCTATAGATGTGAATATTGGGTATTTCAAAGATATATTTTTGCGTTTCGAACAATGGATATGGTAATAATTAATTCACTAAAGTACAATACTCTATTGCACTTCAAATATGTACACTGGCGAGCTTAATGCCTTAAGGCTTTTTCTTCCAGCTAACCAGCAGTAATGTAGTAAGAAAAATTACTACCATTGTAGGCGGTGTAAATAATAAAAATATGTTAATTGGTATTTAATAATAAATATACTAAAATATTATAAATAATTCATAACGAATAACATATCAAAGGATCAAAACGTAGTCAAAATAAATAAATTAATATACGCAGTAATTGGGTTGAGTCATTTCCGCCAAAAAAAGTTTTATTATTCTTTATTCTTCATAAAGAAAAAAATCTTATTATTTAAGTTTGAAGTATAAATTGCACAAGTATAAAAATTGTTTTGTTTTGTTTTTTTTTTTCAAATTTTATATTACGAAGAGCGTGAAATTCCCCATAAGGTCCATCAAACCGATTGACAATATTGTAAAAGGTAACTAAACATTATAAAATTGAAATGACTTATTGCTAATTGAAAATTTCTATATTTCTCTCACAATGTTTTCCTTCACCGGAAGCTCAAGCTCATTGTAGGTGCATTCAAACTCACGTCCCTTGATGCGACGTCAGTGCACACTACCACTGAGCTATCATCGCTTCAAAGTTTATTTTAACTGGAATATACTACCGAACACTTCATTTTGGATAGAAATAGCAAAGTACGAATCAATATGCTCCAAATTAGGCCGAATAAAGCACAGTCTTATCTATATTATTAATGGATTAAGAAAACTATATATAATATAATAATTACGTTTGACGAATGATATGTCACGAACGTTTGTATCCGAAGTCATATCTGAGGATTACTCCAAGACGTCTCTCGCGTAGATCAAGCCACATGTAACATTGTATTATTGAGGTCAACGCACAATTATCATCAAATCGTATCATAAAAGCATAGCCTGAGGCTTGATACTGTTCTCTCATATAGTAATTACAATGTTATTATCATCAAACTGCATACTAAATATTATTGACGCGAAAGTGAGTTTGTTTGTTTCTTACGCTGTGATGCTTAAATCGCTGAATCGGTTATGATGAATTTTGGTATAGAGATAGACGGGAACCTGGAGAGGCTGATAGACTAACTTTTAATAACTAAGCTGAATTAACACTTTATTGTACTTTTAATGTGTACACAGGCGAGCTTAATGCCACGGGGCATTTTCTTCCAGCTAGCCATCGGTATTGTAATGAAAATATATAAAAAAATGTAGGTAGACAAAATGAAGTAAAAATTAATAAATTAAGAAACCATAATAATAAAGTGAACTTAACATTAAATATAACCAAAAATACGTAAATAGTGTATTGAATAAATAAAGCAAATACATACAGAACATAAACATTCAGTTCATATACATACACAAATATACATAAATATATACATACATACATACGTACTTGCATATAGATATATAAAACGTAATGATTTCTTATGTTTACGCGAATATTATTTATCGAAATAAAACTACTTTAAACGGATTTTATCGCGGTTATTTATTAATTTTGATCCCGACGTTTCGAAAGCTTTTCAGCCTTCGTGGTCACGGCGGAATATTTCTTAATCAAAATTAATAAATAACCGCGATAAAATCCGTTTAAATTAGTTTTATTTTAATATATAAAACGTGATATAGATAATTATAGTAAGGTATAATACACACTGCAAATAAACTAAAAAGTATTTTGAAAATACAGATGTTAAGTTGTTGGTGAAAAGCTTATTGGAAGTAGCATTAACTGGTGGTATTAATTGTGTATGAAACTCTTTATTGCGTCATCTTATTTGTTTGACAAAATCAATATTAACGGGAGTGAAGCCGCAGGTAGAAACTAGTAGTCCTTAATAACGTTATAGAAGCGATAGTGGGTTTGTTTGTTACGCTTTCACGTCTAAACCGCTGGATCGATTTTGATCAATTTTAGTATAGAGATTTATGGGACCTTGGAGACGGAAAATACTTAGAGAAAATGGGGTAAAAAAGGAATAAATTTAGTATGAAGCTGTTTATTGCATCCTCCGATTTGCTTCAAACTGTAAAATATAATTCCACATAATTTCGACTTTCGGATAATTTCATACCTACCTGTATTGGTCCGACATCAAGAAATAAATAATTTCATAACGTGTGGTAGAAAAATTATTCCTGTATAGAGACGAGAACTAGAATTTGTTGGCAAATTCAATATTAATGCAAGCAATGCCACGTGTAGAGGCTAATAAACTCTATACGCATTTAAGGATCTATGCTTGGTATAGCGCATTATTGAGAATTGTAAGGTAAAGAAAGAAACAATTTGACGTATTAACAAGTTTGTCTTTCAAAGCGAAGTGGCTGCATGAAAGACCTTGTACCGCAATTATCTATTCAATTTTTATGTTTAGTTATGTTTACTTAAGTTATGTTTAATTTAAGTGTTATGCCCCCAATCTCATGTGATGTCATATATATTATTTTATATTTCTTTCAAAACGTAGATATCCATTATGAACAAATTGTATGGTCCCGCTCGGTAAATGGGAAAACACGAACAAAGATCGGGATACTAGCTATTACTCGACGTTATAAATAAATATTTAAGTGCAAGGTTAATACCTAACTTATTTACTGATTTAATTAATTGAAATAAAACTAATTTAAACGGATTTTATCGCGTTATTTATTAAATTTTGATCCCGACGTTTCGAAAGCTTTTCAGCCTTTGTGGTCACGGGGCGGACTGAGGTGTAGGTTGTCTAGAAAAGTTTATGTTACTGTGTCTACATTCAACATAAACTAACATAAACTTTTCTGGACAACCTACACCTCAGTCCGCCCCGTGACCACGAAGGCTGAAAAGCTTTCGAAACGTCGGAATCAAAATTTAAAAAATAACCGCGATAAAATCCGTTTAAATTAGTTTTATTTCAATGAATAATATTCGCGTAAACCTAAGAAATCATTATGATTTAATTAAATTTAAAATTGACGGTATCCGAGTGAATCTTGAAAAAGTTATTTTAGGCTGTCTGGTAACGCGTATACACGGTTATTATATTGGTTTCGTCACCAAGGAAAAACCAAGGCGGGTTACTGATTGCAAATAAAAATTCCTCTAAATCCGTTTATAGCCCAGTCCTGGACTGAGTGATTTCGATTTATTTATGTATCGGTAAACCAAATCACTTGTAATTTAGACATTTTACGACCACGTTCTATACAGGTCTTATAAAGGCCCAGGCGCTTCGTGATGCGTTTGGTTTCTGTATACATTTGTTTTCATCTAGATATTAAGTTAAGAGGTCAGTTCAATCCGTGGACTTTATTTATGTTTTATTGTTGGGATCTGTAATATTTTTAAATTTATTATAGCCATGTATCATCTGCCTTTTATTAAGGACTAGCTTTTACCTGTGGCTTCACTCGCGTTAATATTGTTTTCGTCAATCAAATCGGATGGCACGATAAAAAGTTTCATATAAAGTTTATCTCTCTTTTATTCCAGTTCCGATAAGTTTTCGTGAGAAAATTCTACCGCCGTCTCCAAGGTCCCATCTATCTCTATACCAAAATTCATCATAATCGATTTAGTGGTTTAGGGGCCGTTCAAGTATTACGTAATACAATTTTTGATGATTTTTAAACCTTCCCCCACACCTCTCGTAACGCTTCGTAACATTTTTCTGTACCACCCCGTCTTCCTCGAACATTACGTAACACCCAAATTTCCATTATTACCTAAAAGTCATAATAATTGCCTACCCCTTTTTATGGAATAGGGGGTAAACGAGCAAGCGGGTCACTTGATAGTAAGTGATTACAGCTGTCCATGCACACCCACTATACCAGAGGAACCGCTGGTGCGTTGACGGCCTTTTAGGTATGTGTAAGCTCGCCTCTTAAAGGTTTTCCAAATCATATCGGTCCAGAAACACCGCAGGCGCAAGTCGGTTCCACAAGATGGTCGTTTGGGGAAATAAATTCCGCGTAAAACGCACCGTCACGGGGGTCAATTCGTTCAGGTGGTGTCGATGGAATTTCAGCTTATGGCGCGTTATACGGTGATAGAATCCAGCTGCAAGTATTAATGCGTTCAGTTCCTCGAAACACTTCACATGATAAATTCGATAAAAATGCAATGAGTAGCCACGTCTCTTCGCAAGGCCAGTGGATCAAGACGATCGGAAATAACTTGGTTATTGACAATTCGAGACGCTCTAAATATAAAATTACGTCACGTTTTACTAGCATAAGCCCCCCCCTTCAAATTGCGTTACTTAATGCTTGAACGGCCCCTTGGGCGGGTAAAAGTAACAAGCAAACTCACTTCCGCGTTTAAAGGACAAGTAAGACATTTTTGAAGGGAAACTTCTTAAGACTCGTTGTGATTTCAAACTCGATGAAACGAAAAAGCGAGTCCGCAGAGACACAAACACATAAATATATAGAATTCAGCCGGTGAGAGAATTTATAACATATTACACGTTCTCGGTATCCTCTTTCTGCGATGCTTCGTAACGTCCCCGCTATCGTCTACTAATTCAATACTTTGCAATGAGTATTTTTAAGCAGGGACTTTTCAGAAGTTTCACTTCTACCGTGTGTGACTTTTACACACACACACACACACATTTTTTGGTTCTACTTTATAAAGCGTTATGGCCGTAGTCTCGCCTAATATGTAATAGCGATGTGGCTCAAGATGGTAGACACGCTAAGCCTAGTTGAAGGACTGGCTCTCAAGTGCATACCGGAACTGCCGGAGGTTGATAATGTGTACGGATGCAGCGTCAATGGGCGTGAATTCGAATCCACCTACAAAAAGAATGAGCTTTCGGTGAAGAAAAACATCGTCAGGAAACCATAGTATGATGGTAAGACTTTTTTAATCACCATCTGGCAAGCTACAGCCCTTAAGTAGAAAATCTGCTACCAAATACTTAATTCGTGTGTTTAGTTCTAATCAGTCCCAGCACCAGGCTAGCGTGTCCACACTGAACACCAGATGAGTTTATGGCTATAACGAGTAACCTATAAATTATACACAGTGGTGGCGGTCAAGTCTTTTAGAATCTAAAGTTCAGATTTATGTAATATCGACTGAATATTCGAATTAAGCTGAGAATTTATTTCTAATCACCATATTAACTGTTTCGGAATTGAGCCACTTTGGAGGTTTTAGGATCGTCGGTTACGCAGATATGAAACTTCCGACCGGAAGGATGAAGGTTAAATATACCTACTTGTATACCCGTTGAAAGTCTGCAGTTGAGGTATTTGCGAGTGACAGATCCGATCACTTGATTCTCTCTTGCATTGCGTCAATGTTGCATTATGGTCAACAGATGCTGTGTCGGAACAGCTCTGAGTCCACAGCACCTTTCCACTGACGAGGGTCATCCACTAGAAGTAGTGTAATTGACTGCAGGTATAGTGACGACGGAGCTCTGTTTCAAAACGACGCGTACCTCTTTGTTTGTAGATAAAGTAGGTACGTATCTACGTGCTTAACGAAAAAGTGTGATATTGGTAATTGGTAAACGCTATGGAGCAGCTACAGCTGTAATAAGTTACGACAAGTGAATGAAGTTAAGAGCGCGGATAATAAAGAATTTTCTAAAGACGGTATATTGTGTTCGGGTTCAGGCAACACCGCATACTCGCATTTTAGATGTTGTTTTGTTTAATGACGAGTGTCGCCGCAGCGGAGCGGCTGGAGACGTCGGCTCGAGTGGTTGCTAACAATACAGCCCGCGATGATCTCCACGCGGACACGTTGTATACAAAATGTTAAAACACGTTTGAAATTCGCATTGTGCATGGTTTGATGGAATTTCCGATTTCATCGTAGCTATATATTGCACTTACAGTACGCTATGTTTTTCATTGCACCCACTGCACATGAAATAGTAATATTTTCCAAATATTATAAAGTTGAAAAGTGCATTTGTTTGAACGCGCTAATCTAAGGAACTAACTGTCGGATTTCAAATGTTTATTGAGAAAGTCTTTATACCAATAAATAGCACGTTAACGTTAGCAAAGTTTGCAGTGAAAAAAGTTACAAAATCGCGTCAATGTGAGTATTTTTTTGCACTTATATCTTTAATTATTTGCACGTTGTAATAGATTCTTTTCAACGCATCACGGAAAATACTAGACCCTCCACTGGGCTTAGACATAAAATCATATCAACAGATCACAATAAGATGGGTCATAACGCTATAAAACATAAAAATACTAATGGTAATGCAAAATTAGAACTAACACAAGGTATATTAAGGAATATTAAAGGAAATTGTGTCTTAACTGAAGACTTAAAAACTGGAATGAAGATTTTGCTAGAAAGAGTAAAGAAAATGTATGGTAATTAATTTTGTAAAGGCAAATGTGAGTTTGTTTATTATATCTTCAAGTCGTAATTTTATTATTATTGTTATTAAAATGGATATATGTATTTGTATAGGTTTATACAATAGACAGAAAACAGAGATATCATACGGTTTATGACACTAAGAAATTTTTGATCCTCAAAGAAGATACTATTACCGGAGGATAGAAAATTTACTTTCAGATACACGAAAATAAGAACAGTGCTAATTTGTAATTCAGGTGTGTTACTCTGGTGGATTTTACCTGTAACGTGAGGTCACAGCGACATGTATATGTATAAAATAAAGTCACTAATCAACAGAATTTAAATAAACTGCCAATACATTAAAGTTTATGTAGCATTTTGGCAGAACCTTATTCGGATGATGCCAGAATATTGCGTTAAACTGACAGTACTGTTAAGACTGTCTTAATTGGAAAATAAAAGGTATAGGGTTCAATTGAACTTTGGGTGGCCATCTTAGACGATAAGCCACTCAGTGGCTTGTGGCTTGTCTACATAAATGAGTCTTCCAGTCATTCATCACGAGATCTGTACATAAATTGATTTCAAATTTGGATTGCTAATTTTTTTTCAATGTAAACACGCAGTAAGAACGTATTTTACGATCACGTGGGCAAATGTGAATAAAGTTGCAACCACTACCTGGTTATTTTATATTGGTTTCTAAAGTTGCAATTGTGTCTGTCGTTTGCAAGATCACGCTTATACGAGAATAACCGACATCTAGGCACAACATAGCGAGTGAATCGCTCAGTGAATTGATAAAAGTATGCATACATATGTTCATGCATGCTTGCACCACATAGCTTTAAATGCGAACGTATTTTAAGCGATTCGATTTACTGACCAGGTTACTTAATTCAGCATTTCATTTGGATGACAGTATTCAAGTATTTCAGACGTACACAATCCAAAGTATTTAAACTTTATAGTTCTACTAGTTGTGCCCTTGATATCGTTCGCGTGGAATTAAAATATATTTAACCATTTTGCCCGTTTTTTGTAAAAAAAAATCAATATAGCTTTGTTTCTAATTGTGGTAACGTGTTGTTAAATGGCCTAGAGCCTTCTTCACATGCTGATTTATCAAATGCATTTTTTTTGTGAACTCCGACAGGTGGTTCTTAAATTTTGAGCGTTCAAATAAACTTTACTTTATAATATGAATATAGATTATAGTTAGTCCTTGCCCATTAGTGGGAGTCAGACCATAACCATTATTGAAAATTCTTGTAAAGGTGAAAAGAACAAACCGTTCTGAATTTCATACTAAATCTAGGCAATAGCTAATAAACAAAAAAGAACAAACGAAAGAGAAAAATGGACTAAGCTGTTTTCTTGTTATAATTTAGAAATTGAATACAGGTCTAAAATGCGATGTTCTTTTTAATAATTGCTCGAGGTTTTAAGGGTACGTTCCGCACACCAAAAGACACAATACCGTACCAGACTTCAGGTGTCTAAGAAATTGACTGCAGTTGTGGTGCTGCATATATTGGCCAAACAAAATAAAAATCGACATATACATTAGTCGGCCATAGCAGAACACCTGCTATACGAGGGTCCCAATCATTGGATAGAATTTCATGAGCTATAAGTCCTTTCCACAGATCGTTTTTACCATCCTAGAGTTGTAAGGGAAGCGATCGAAATTGAAAAGTACGGAACTTTTAATCGGGATGACGGACTAAAATTATCTACGGTATGGAATCCGTGATAGGACGACTCAAGTTTCAGATGCAATCGATGCGTGTATCGCCAGATATAATGACTGTACTGTGTCGGAACACCATTAGTGATAATGGGCAAATGAGGGTAGTTACTAGAAACTGTCTAACTAACTAAGACACCGCAACAATTCAGTCGGCTCGAGACTACGGCCTGTGTAACCAGGTCGAAACGTCGAGCAATTATTATTAAATAGTCGCGTTTGAGACCCGCATTCAATGTCTATATTAAAAAGAGTTACTGTTCTTCTTGTACAGTTACTTATATGTTATAGATTGCTTCAAAACTAAATCTTGTTCAAAAAACTACATAACACGTGATTTTTCAATTATAATCAAGATGTGATCTTGGCTACCAATATCAATTGCATCCACACTTCCCTGCCTATCTGTCGCTGAACTCATCTATCCGTGATAGTCTCCTGAAGATAATCTATAATATAAAAAATATAATAGATTCTGAAAGCACTTTAAAATGGATTTTATCGCGGTTGTTTATTAATTTTGATCCTGACATTTCGAAAGCTTTTCAGCTTTCGTGGTCACGGGGCGGACTGCAGTGTAGGTTGTCCAGAAAACTTCACGTTACTGTTTCTACCTTCAATTAAATTTTTGATATTGATTATTCGCGTGAACATAAGAAATCATTAGATTCTGAAAGAATAATTTATCATAATCTTTATTCATTTCTAGAAGCAAAATCATTAAATGCTATATAAGTATATGATTCAGTCATTATCTATGTGTACCATATCTTGCTTAACATCCGCTGAGATTGTGGCCATAACGTTAACTAAACTAAACTTAAAAAAATGTCTATTTCAGTACGATCCGAACAGAAATATTGCAATTTGACAAATGATACTGCAAACTTGTTGTGTTTGACAGGGTCGTCTAGGTTAAGAACTAAGTTTGCACGTAAGCGATCACTCCCCACTTTTTAACGTCGATTCCATTCATCGCACAATAGATCAATCGAATATAAATAATGGCCATTGACGAACTACTCTGAAGCTCGCAGAAGTTGTTCAATAACAAGCCAAAGCAATCGCTTTGAACCATCTCGTCGCTTTGATACGCCAGAACAATCCATAGTCGACTTTAGTACCTATAATCAAGGTCGACTTTCGACGGGGGGCATGATTGGCCCGCAGCCAAAACGGAATAGCACAGGCGAAAGGCGTCGAGAGAAATTTTAATGCGTTGCCGAAACTCTGTTGTTAGTCTGATGTGATTCTGAAAGGGTGCAATAAGTTTAGGTATTAATAACTGATTGAACTTGAATGGACTATTGACATAGGATTTTGAGACTTTGTGATGTTGAGGTCTGTAGATTAGATAGATCATTAATGGTGCGAAAAATAATACTAATCAAAAAACAATCTGAACTTATTTTAAAAGGTTACCTGGTTGAAAAGTACACATGATAAGTACACTCGAGCAAGACTAACAGACAAAGCAGATAGTCTAGATAGAGAGTCTAGATACTTTGACACATAACAGCGGAATTCAGAGAAGGTTTAAAATTTGCGGTGACAAAAATTTGGAACTTGCTTCCTCTATTATGGAACTGCATTATGTCCCATATGTCATTTAAAGTACATATGCATATATTTCGTTAGGAAATATGATAACAAATGGACCATAGGCGAATTTAATCCGAAGCGATGATAGCTCAGTGGCAGTGTGTACGACTTCGTATCAAGCGACGTGAGTTCGAATCCAACGACCTACAATGAGCTTGATCTTTCGGTGAAGGTTAACATTGTGAGGAAACCATAGAATTTTTGTAGGGTTTTCTAATGCCCGCATGGCTAGCTACCACCTTCAAGTTGAAGATCTGCCTCCAAATACTAATACGTATGTTCCGGCAGTAGCGTTTGAGAGCCAGTTCCTCCTAAGGTTTACCGTATCTAGCAATTTGTGCTGTATCGTCACATAAGATCAGGTGAGATTATGGCCATAACGCTAAACCTAAACTATACAAAAACCACATAGCATTAGCTGATCTGTCCCTTTACCATATAGAATAAGTCAATATTGTGGGAATTTTGAAAAAACATTTTGAATTGACAATATATTATAATTATTATTAAGATCGAAATTTTACAGAATTTGTGGTTGGCAGGGATCTGTAACTGATTAAGCCGCGACTAATAAATGCGTTGCGATAAGCCTCTTACAGTGATCCTCATCGACTCAAGAAAGAGAACTTCATAGAATTTACTAAAAAACCACTAAAGATCCATAACGACGTTCCCTACATGCACGACAAATAGATAGTAAAACTTCCGTCACATTACAGATTCCTTCGGCCCTAAACATTTACATACCTCGACCCCATTTAACCCGAGGTCACTTCTTATTAGGTGTTTTAATTAAAACTTTCACCGTATTCTCGTCAGTTGCCGGTCATTATGGTCCTTTAATTATAGAAATACGAGAGCCCTCTAATACAACTCCTCTAACATTATAATCATGGATAAATTTTTAATAATAACTTCTTCGAGAGAAATTGTCAATTCATGATCATCCGGTGTTTACATTGAAGCAAGAAGAAGGAAGACAATACACTTAGCTTACTACTATAACTTAATGTGTTATGAAATTCTACTCTGAGAGATAATATTAGGAGACAACTGCTAAAGTCGATACTCTATCACAATAACAGGCAACAATTCTAGCAATACATCGAAACGGACTTCGCAAATTACTAAATATCTATTTACATTAATTTCGTATATTAACTTTGACTTCCGAATACGTACTTAATAATTGAATTTTCGGCTAAATTTAGTAAATAATCGGCACACTTTTAAAGGTAGAAATATCTAAGGTAATCTAAATTAGTTATTCAATTAACGAGACAAAAAAAAAATGATTTTTACGTAATAGTTTTAGGTTCTATATTAAGATTTCTAAGCAGATTACCAATTTGCAAGTCAATAAATGCAAAGACCCGGCTTAGACAATAAACAATTTTACATGCGCGTTTATAGTATAAGTTAAAAGTTTAAAAGTCTTGAAGCGACGATAGCTCAGTGGTAGTGTGAAGGAACGGCGCGTCATGGGACGTGAGTTCGATTCCAACCACTTACAATGAGCTTGAGCATTGGCTTTCGGAAGTACAGCATGGTGGTAGGACTTTTTCTAATGCCCGCCTGGCTAGCTACCACCTTCAAGTTCAAAATCTGCCACCAAAACCTATAGGTGTGTTCCGGCAGTTGCACTTGAGAACCAGTCCCTATAATAAAAGCCAACAATGCACCAGCGATCCTCCTGATGTTGTGGGTTTCCACGGGCGGTAGTGATCACTTACCATTAGTTGACACCCTTGCTTATTTGCCCCCTATTACATAAATAAATGTAGAGTTAATTGGCGCTATATATTAAAGATAATCAGAATTATTCATATATACCGACAATATTTTGACATCCAAAAGTCCTGCTTTAAGACCCAAATTCAATATATTTCTTTTTCAATTTCGAATTTTGTTATTCAAAGCAATTTCTTATCTAACAAAGTTATTTTAGTATCTGATTTATTCTTCGAGAGTTCAAAAACAATATTCCGGCGCTCCCGGTATTAAATTATCGTCTATAAAAAATAGAGCCGGTGGCGGAAAGTAATCTATGATAATGTAAAACAGAACTTGTTAATAGCAATCAAACTTATTGTTTGACTTCTGAATATTCGGACAAACAAGCGACGTACATAATTGAATAGTGTCGGGCGCTCGTCCGTAGAGTAAAGTCCGGTGCGCTCGGACAGGCCGCAGCTGTCCGAAACTTGTGATGAGAGTGGAAACTCTCAAGTACAGCGAGATAGGGAAATTGGTTTTCAACTACCGTACGCGATTTAGGACGTAACCGGTTTTCTATAAGACTGAAAAAAAGAAATTGTATCACAGAAATACATGTAAAGCTTTCTGTTTACCATTTAACTTTTTAAGCGGTGATAGCTCAGTTGATACTGTATGCGAACGCCGTGCCAAGAGACATGAGTTCGAATCTACCTATTATGATCAGTGAAGGAAAATATTGTGATGAAACCATAGCATGGTGGTAGGGCTTTTTCTAATTGATGCCCGCCTGGCTAGCTACCAGCCTTGAGTTGAAAATCTGCCGCCAAATATCAATAGGTTTGTTCCGGCAGTTGTGCTTGAGAGCGAATCCTTCTAAAAGGCGTAGCGTGTCCACCATTTTGGGCGACATCGTCACTTAACATCAGGTGAGATAGTGGCTATAACGCTAAATCATACATAAAAAAAACTTACTGTTCTAAGAAGAGAGTTTTTTTATTCAGGCTTTTAGCGTTATGGCCATAATCTCACCTGATCTTAGGTGACGATACGGCCCAAGTTGGTGGATACGCTAAACCTTTGCAGGAACTGGCTCTCAACTGTAACTGTCGAAACACACCTATTAGCTTTTAGTGGCAGATTATCAACTTGAGGGTGGTAGCTAGCCAAGCGGGCATCAGAAAAAGCCCTATGCTTTAGCCACCATGCTAAGGTTTCCTGACTATGTTTTCCTTCACCGAAACCCCAAGCTCATTGTAGGTGGTTGGATTCGAACTCACGTCCCTTGACGCAAAGTCGTACACACTACCACTGAGCCATCATCGCTTCGATTTCGATATGTTTGTTTGTTATGCTTTCATGTCCAAACCACCAAAATGGTTTTGATAAATTTTGGTATAGGATTAGATGGTACACTAAAGTCGGGTAAAGGATATTTTTTCCCACGACAAAACTTATACGGACCGGGGTTAGAAAAATAAACTTTGTATGTAACTTTTTATTCCGTCATCCACTTTGTTTTAAACCTTGGAGAATAGTTGTTTATAATTAATAATAAAAGTATGCATATTTGTTTGCGAAACTTTTCTTAAGAAGGATGGAATATGATTGTAAAAGTTATAAAGAAAACTAGTATTCATGAAAACTTATCAGATAAGCAATTGATAGATATTAGACATTAGTAAAAATAGAGTCTTTGAAAGTTCATATCTATCTGTATTGACTAACATCCTGAGATAGATAACAAAGTTCATATCTATCTGTATTGACTAACATCCTGCGATAGATAACAAAGTTCATATCTATCTGTATTGACTAACATCCTGCGATAGATAACAAAGTTCATATCTATCTGTATTGACTAACATCCTGAAATAAACAACAAAGTCAATATTAACGAGAGCGGAGCCGCGTGTAAAAGATAGTTGTTTGCAAGTTTAGTGTTTAACCACACTGTCATCTGATGTTAAGTAACGATGCGGCCCAAGATGGTGAAAACGTCAAGCCTAATGTAAGTACTAGCTCTGGAGTACAACTTATCGTACACACCCTTACAAGTATTTGCCGACATACCTGTAATCTAAAGGTAAATTAAATTAAAAAGTAAAATTACGATAAATTTACCGTTGAATTTTGATAGGGTATTTTCTAATAGCTACCTTCTTTTCAAGTTGAAAATCTGCAACCAAATACTAATAACAGATATGTTCCGGTTGTCGTATTTGGGAACCAATTCCTATATTAGACTTAGCGTGTTTACCAACTTGGGTCACATCTTAACTTAACATCAGGTGAGATTGTGGACATAATGCTATTAAACCTATTAAATATACATAACTGTATATATAAACTATTAAAACAAGATATATATAAAAAAGGGTGTATGATGATGAACCATGGTTTAGGTATACTCCTCAGATATCTGGCACCAAGTTCTTTGGATATATTACTACGTCACTGAATCATGTCCTCTATAGAGAGGTACTTACAAGCAAACTAACTAACGCAACATAAATCCGAACTTAGAACAGAGAAATGTAATCTGAATTATGATTAAATCTAATTTTCGCTTTGATAATTGCACCCTGCGGACCGAGATGCGGGTAAAGCATAGTTAACACATAATTCTATTACCGTAACACTGAAACGTCTTACCGAACTTTCCGCAAGCAAGTTTTGGGCTGAGTGCTAAGAGAGCTAATTCCGTTCTATTTATAGAAACACGTGCCCAGGGGCGGTATTTTGTTAAGTTAATGAGAGAAATCTTACCTGTGCAAAGGAATAGTGTTAGACTTAATTAAGATTGTAAGGAACAAAAATGCTGATGTAGCAGATTTATTACGTTTAAATCTAGATCAATAATATCTGAAATCAAATCAAAAACCTTTATTTAGTTTACTTCCTGAGAACGCGTTTATGTATCGTCAAAACTACCACAGGTTCGGGAAATAACCTAGTCATAGAGAAGAAACTCTAATTTATATATATATATTATATATATATATACAGATATAGTTTATACTATAGCCTCAAGGGACGTTAGTTCAAATCCACCTACCATGAACTTGAGCTTTCGGTGAAGACAGACATCGTTATGAAACCATAGCATGGTGATAAGGCTTTTTCTAACGACCATCTGTTTGGAACCAGCCTCAAGTTGAAAATCTACCCCCAAATACATTGACGTCTGCTCCGGCAGTTGCATTTGCGAGCCAGTCTGTCCACGGGATTAACGTTTCCACCATCTTGAGCCACATCATCACTTAACATCAGGTGAGATTGTGGCCAAAATACTTAACTACAAAAAGGGACTTAGTAGTTTCAGTTGTACGGTGATAAGACAGACAAAAACGACTTTTACCAATAAAGATACAATAAATATAGACAGCACTAAAAAAAAAGCACCAATTGTAACAATTTGAATAATGGAAAAACTATTTAATCCTTTTGAAGCCAATCGCTTTCAGTGCCAAAATGAAAAAAAAAATATGCAAGCACGTCGCTGGCCGGTGTTAAATTCCAATTTCGAATTCGGCTACAGTATCTGTGATAGGGTTGTCAAAGTTTTTGGTGGGACCTTAACTCTTACTAACGAAAACTGTAACTTACTTTAACTCTTATTGACGAAAAGCCTTTTTGATGTTAAACATTTTAGTTAACAAAATATAATATTAATAATAACAGTGTACAGCTGACTCAAATAATCAATTATGGCTCCATGGTAGCGTCTACGGACGCTGCGTCAATGGACGTGAGTTGGAATCCCTGCAATGACCTTATCGTGGTGAAACAATGAAATGGTGGTAGGGCTTTTTCTAATGCCCGCCTGGGTAGCTACCACCCTCAAGTTGTAAACCTGCCGCCAAATACCAATAGGTGTGTTCAGGCAGCTGCACTTGAGAGCCAGTTCCTCCACAGGTTTAGCGTGTCTACCAACTTGGGCCGTATCGTCACTTAAGATCAGGTGATATGATGGCCATAACGCTAAAACCTTAAGTATAAAACAAATAATATGGTAGTAGGGCTTTTTCTAATGTCAGTCTGATCAGATATCACCCTGAAGTCGAAAATCTGCAGGTCCCTGTAGGTAAGTTTCAACAGCTGCACTTGACAGCCAGTCCCTCCACCAGGCGTACCGTGACTACTACATAGGGCCAAATCGTCACTTAATGTCAGGTAAGATTGTGGCCGTAACGCTTAACCTATATGTCCACAATCTCAACTGATGTTACGTGAGGATGTGGCCCAGGATGGTGGAAACGCTTAGTGGGCAGACTGGCTCTCAAGTGCAACTGCCGAAACACACCTATAGGTATTTGGCGGCGATTCTCAACTTGCGGGGAGATTAGAAGAATTAAGAAACACGAGAGTTTGATGTGTTACCGTGGTGCGTTTTAGTGGTTTTAGTGGGTAGTATTGGGTGATTAGTACCCGAGAAGTCATTACATGCCCCTTACGCCTTAAGCTAAGCCCGGGTAATGCACTTACGCCTTCCGGTGAAGCAGTCAGTAAAGAATATCATTTTGAACACCACGTTGATAAAAAAGAAGGAGCATAGAAGAGTGTCATACCATTTACCGTGATGAAACACAAATCTATATTACTGCCAAGATCCAGTGGCGGATTTGTATAAATACCGCCTATAGTCCTTTCAGATTTTGCCGCCAGATTTTCAGATACTGAGCGATGAAAACAATTATGTTGAATTGTTAGTCTGGAACTAATAACATTTATGATTGAGAAGCATTATGTTTATTATTTCTGTGATACGTTAAAAAGTGACTCCAAATTTCACTACTCAGCCTATTCCGCCGCTCTCAAGGCGTGTCAGTTAGAGGTGTAAAAGTAACGAAAAATAACGTGCCCGCATGTATTCGTTATTACGACAAACAGTGATCGTTACTAACGTATCGTTACGTTACTCGTTACTTTTGATATCTAAGAAAGAGCTTCGCATCGAGTTATGTTGTGTACGGTATGACGTTGATATTTCATTGTTGGAATTTTGTATATTCAGTACATACAAATCATATGAGTAGTGACGTGCATTCGTGAGAAACGTTTCGGTACTCGGTGCACGTTACGGTGTTTTTTTTATGCTTCAGGTTTACCGTTATGGCCATAATCTCACCTGATCTTAAGTGACAATACGGCCCAAGTTGGTAGACACACTAAACCTGTGGAGAAACTGGCTCTCAAATGCAGCTGCCGGAACACATCTATTGGTATTTGGCGGTAGGTTTACAACTTGAGGGTCGTAGCTAGCCAGATGGGCATTAGAAAAAGCCCTACCACCATGCTATGGATTCCTCACGATGTTTTCCTTCACCGAAAGCTCAAGCTCATTGTAGGTGCTTGGATTCGAACTCAAGTACCTTGACGCGAAGTCGTACACACTACCACTGAGCTATCATCGCTTTAATACGGTGCGCCTGTTACTCAGTAACCAATACATACGGTGCGTTACAGCTCGACTGTCGATAGGTGTTTCATAGAAATAAAAAGCTGTGGTAATTAAACACAGTTTCGGTTCAACCCTAACGTAGCGCGGGGAATTAACAGAACGTAACACCGAATCGCAATCTTGTTAAGAGCCCTCTAGCGGCGTACAGTTATAACTTACTCGGTAAAAATCACGAATTGTTTTCCGAATCGAATTACATATATTTATTCGACGCAGTAAATGATTTATACAATACAATCTAATAACTAAGTCTCGGGTTATGTGTTCTGATGTCTTGCCAAATGTGTGTAAACGAAACTAGGTACTAAGCTTGTCTACGTTAACATTTTCCCGTCATCCGGCACGTGGTCTTAAAGTCCGTTAACGTGTTCACCATTACGTTAAAGCACTTGAAAAAGGACTCTCAAAAACTCGAAATAAAGTCATCGAATACCCAGTCCCTTAAGTGACACTCTTTAAGAATTACTCGGTGAATGATTCAGCGAAAAATCTTGACCAATTAAGTGCTAACTAAAACTAGACGTCGCTTACATTATTAATGTAGATTGACGAAGTGAATTTATTAGGGATTTAATTAAAGCAATCGGCCGTATGACGAACGGCGTGTATTTAGTTGGAGATGTGATTAATCCGCGTTGGGATTTCGCTAATTGGTTATTTCAACGGGCCAAGTTTCACGTCTGTGCCACAGCGGGAGATTTGTCTTTTTAAACACCTACACCTACATCGTGAGACGGTAATTACATTGTAGATCGTGCCTACAATGACATTAATCATCTATACCAAGATGTGTTCGCGACTCCGTTCGCGTGAAGACGAATTAATGGCATAATTTTTGGCTGATTTTATAACTTTTCAATACAGCTTTACACTTGTAAGTGATAGCTTGATTCTAAATAGTCGAAAACGTTCCTCAATGATTGTTCTATGGAATATTAAAAATGGGAATGATAGCTCAGTGGTAGTGTGTAGGAACGCCGCGTCATGGAACGTGAGTTCGAATCCAAACACATACAATGAACTTGAGTTTTCGGTGAAGGAAAACATCGTGTGGAAACCATAGCATGTTGGTAGGGCTTTTTTAATTCTCGCCTGGCTAGCGACCGTTCTCAAATTGAAAATCTGCCGTTAAAAACCAGTAGATGTGTTCCAGCAGTAGCACTTGAGAGCCAGTTCCTCCACAGGTTTAGCGTGTCTACCAACATGGGCCATAACAGTAAACCTTAAATATATTTAAAAAAAAGATTAGCGCATTTAAATCTTCCGTTTTATAATATTAAAAGAATTTCGAATATTAAAGGAAGACATAGGTTTAGGTATCTTCGCTTTGGACTCCAAAATACATGGATCGATACTGTCTGTATGTGTAAATTTTTGATTCCTAATTTTAATATATTGGCAGCTGAACCCACGGATTTGCACGCGTAGACTTGAAAATCTTGAAATAAAACTTTCACAATTTACCCCTTATAATGTCAGTTATGTACATAAAAGTCCAGGTAAAGTTGGCCCAACCAGGCCGGTACCCGGGTAATCAGGCACCCTGATACAGGCTACCAATTTAAACGGCCGGTCCAGTACAATTGAGCGTGGCGTAAGGTCACAAATAAACTGGCCTCTACTGCGGATTCTTTACACACAGAAAGAGACCGTCCCTAACCATGCTCTCTCAGCGCATGGCCCTCACCACGCTTGGCTGCGAAACGTCCTTAACTATTTCCACTGCCAAAGTGGTCCAGTTCCTTCCACATAGCATATTCTGCAAGAGTATGCTGTGTCTTGTCTTCAGCTACACTTCAAAGTGGCAAGCGGCGTTTGACTGCCACTGGACTACCATCCATTCATGCCCGTACAATACCTATCATGGCCCTCACCAGGCTTGGCTGCGGAAGGTCCTTATCTATTTCCACTGCCAAAGTGGTCCAGTTCCTTCCACATAGCATATTCTGCAAGAGTATGCTGTGTCTTGTCTTCAGTTACATTTCAGTGTGGCAAGCGGCGTTTGACTACCACTGGGCTATCATCCATTCATGCCCGTACAATACCTATATCAGTTTATACGTCAAGGAGCCAATCACCTGCCTGCATCACTCTTGAAAGACTGAGCAGTCGGCATTTGTGGTACTGCTAATGAAGGCCGTCTACCTCCTTGGGAGCCTGTGGTCTCTTTCTATCCCCACCGCCGTGACTTATCGTAGCGGGGAGCCGACCATAGTATCCAGCCTATAAATTGCGTGAATGAATACTTATATATATCGGAATGGAGCCCTCGAGCTAACCCGCTCGCGCGTTACAGTGACACTTCAAACTCACTGAACCCACATCATCACATTCGTGCACACTCACACAGTACGTACACGGTTCTGTAAGGGACCGCCCGTGGCCCTGAATGAGGGTTGGCCTTTTGTTTTCTTTTGTATATATTATAGATAACACGTCGTGTTCATATGCCTTCTTCTCTGTTCCTTTTTGTTAGGCACGCTCGTCACCAACTACTAGGTAGGGAGGACGCACAGTACAATCTTGGCTCGCCTGCCACGGCACAGTACAAACCAAATTTAGTTTCCAGATCCCGAAGGGGATCAGTTAGTACTTTAGCCTTGTCTACTTTTATTAATAGCTAGTAGCGCGTTCGATTTTCTCCTACGCGATTCGGCAACAGCCCAAGCCGAGGTTCGGTCAGTAGTGACACCCTTGCGCGAGTTGCCTCTAGTTCGGTGAAGCTGTAAAAGCCCCTCAGGCTAACAGAGAAAATCAGTCTCATCAAAAATAAATTACTTATATATATTATTGAAATAAAACTAATTTAAACGAATTTTATTTTTATTTATGTTTAATTAAATGTATAATCGGATCCCAAAAGACCAATTGCCGACATCAAGACACTGTGAGCTCTTTCTACGTAGATCGGAATACTATCAATAATAAAAATTAAATTGAAGGTAGACACAGTAACATAAACTTTTCTGGACAACCTACACCTCAGTCCGCCCCGTGACCGCGAAGGCTGAAAAGCTTTCGAAACGTCGGGATTAAAATTAATAAATAACCGGGATAAAATCCGTTTAAATTAGTTTTATTTCAATGAATAATATTCGCGTAAACATAAGAAATTATTATATATATTATATTTTTTTTATTTAATAAGATTTTTAATATCAAAAAAGGTGTAACGATACGGCTGAGGTTACAGAGGGCCAGCTGTTAATATTATCTCTGTTAGAACAATACTAAGTACAGAGTGGAAATCCTTCGAAATGCGGTTAGCCGAGAGATAAAAGGCCTTGAGGCGCCGTATTTTAAACGCCACTGGCTGGAAACTCTCCATTAATCTTCGCCATTCCCTGTCGGTTTCGTTTCTAAGTGATATTTGATACTATCGCCGACTGTTTTTCCTTTTTATATATCTAGTATATATTTACTCTCATCTCACGTGGTATTTAGTGACAATAGTCTGTTATAATTTCATTTGCTTTGACATAATATTAGATACTATCTTTTACCTGCGGCTTTGCTCGCGTCAATATCGATATTGTCGAACCAATTGGATGACGCAATAAAAGTTTTCATGGAAACTTTGTCCCTCTGTTTGCCTCACTAGCAATAAGTTTTCCGGTAGAGAAAGTAGTGTATCACCGTCTCCGGGGTCCCTTCTATTTCTGTATCAAAATTTATCATAACCGATTGAGCGGTTTAGGCGTGAAAACGTAACTAAAAGACTCATTTTCGCATTTATAATGTTAGTATATATGGGCGCAGATAAATAAATAATGATTATATTATTACATAAATATAATTAGTATTTAAGATTGATATTTATATAGCTATTTGTGATCACAAAACTGAGAATTTAAATACTCTAAAATTATTGGACAACTTGTTAGTAACGCCATCTGTTAATAAACTTTGTAAAGTGGAGTTTGGGTATTAAAATAAATTAGTAATATGTGTAAAATAAATCATTTGGAATTATGTAAAATTCATTATAATATGAATATTGATTTTTGAACTATATTTCATAAATTAATTGTACAGTAATTTTAATTACATGTTGTAAAAGAAGTTGCAGTTGTTAAACGTTAAGTGACTGTTGGTTTATATAAATAGTTCGCAGCTCACATTTAGTTCAGTTCTGTACTAGAAATTGGCTGGAAATAAACAAAGTTATATTTAGTGTGTTCCTATCATTATGGAGTCTGAACGCGATAATTCTGGCGTATCGCGACATATACGATGTTAGTATAGTAACGAGTAGTGTGCACGGAGCGTTACTTCGAATACCTGTTATGAGCTTGAGCTTTAGGTGTAAGAAAATATCGTTCATATATATGTGAAATGTAAATGGCCTTCTTTATATTATACTTGGTGGATATTCTTTTATTACCTGTAAGAACACGATGTTTACTAAAATAAAATGATACTATATAATGGTGGTAGGTCTGTTTTAATACCCGTGTGGTTAATTACAAACTTCAAGTTGAAAACCTACCGCTAAATATCTATAAGCATGTTCCGGAAGTTGCGCTTGAGAACCAGTCCTTCCACTAGGATTAGCATGTCCGCCGAATTGAGTCACATCGTCACTTAACATCAAGTGAGATTGTGACCATAGCGATAAGTGAGAGACGAATTTCTTATCAAACCATGGTTTCAGCGTGCGGGAGCCGGATCCATCGTGCGGTAGGGAGGAAAACTCCGAGCAATGTCTGACACTTGTGAATCATATGTAGGTTTAAGGGACCCCTTGTCGACGCGCGTCAACACTCACCTTCACCGCTCACACACAATAAATTATAAAAAAATACGTATAAATTTTAGAGTATTTGCGTCCAGCAAAAGTCAAAGCGGTAACACCCACCTTCACATATTTGCTGAGGTGGAACCCATTTGCAATATACACATTTCCTCGATACATTCAACAATACACTCCAAATAACAAAGAGAGAAAATGATTTATCTTCAAAAGAAAAGAAAACCACGTTACGATGAAATTTAGTATTCGCGTATTATGCATTTTTTTTTTCTAGGGACAATACAAGGTTTTGTACTGTACATGACGCTAAGCGCTACACGACTTAATAACAAAAATGACTATCAACAGTATTCTTTATAGGTTTAGCGTTATGGCCACATCTCACCAGATGGGACAGGTGATATCAAAAATATATGATATTATTAACCTATGGTATTAATAATCTATATTCAAGAAATTGTAATTGTTGTAATCACTCTGAAGTTTTTGGCGGAATCTTGATCTGTCGTGTTGTGATTTTCATTTTTATTCTTATAATTAGTTGTTCAGCCCTTTATTGCTTAAATTAAGGTGAAATTTTACGTAATGTTGTGTAGCTGAAGAGCACAGGTGAAGTGAATTGTAAATAATCATTCTTAAAACAACATCTGACTTGGCTGCATGGTCTAGATACCTTTGCTTTTCCTTTCTCGATTATAAGGGAAAACTGTACCAAAAAAAAGTGTAATGATTCTATAATTATCAATACGTTTACATGGATACATGTAATTGATTCAGGATCGTTCTAAAAATCAAAATAAAATAAATAAATAATAAATTAGATACGAATAAAACAACAAAGACATGTCACAGATGGTACAGAAATAAAAATTAAAAACATGACTTGCGTGGATTTTATAAGATTGAAACTAAGATATAATATATTGGTGCTTAATAAATTATATAAAAGACCTACCACTCCGCGAACAGTATTTCTTAAGTGTAAGTTCCTAAGTAAGTAAGAAACTATGTCAATACAAAAAATTAAGTCAAATATAACACAAGTCATTTATGTCAGTGGATCAAACGTATTTTTATACATTTTACGAAAACTAAAATGAATAAAACGTACGAAACTAAACAGCAAAAATTATAGCAGTAATGTCTTGTCAACGAAAAACAACAATTTTTTCGTGTGTTATCAAATGTATAAGTTAGTACGCTATATGCATCTTGATACTTTATATTTGTACTAACTGTGACGTTAGTTATTTATACCTTATAAGATATATCGTATTCAGTTAATGGAATATATAATATAGTTTGTCCACTGATCATTTGTATATTGAATGTAATTGTATTATGTGCCAGACTATAGCTGACAATTGCTGTCTTTGTTTTAAAAAAAAGTAACTAAAGGATAATGGAAACCGAATAGAAATTAGAAAGAAAGAAAGTAATTAAAAACAACAAAACATAGCAACATGAAATCAAACAACGATTAGCATGTTGTGTTTTTTTTTTATGTTGCGTAACATAGTGACTGCACTGCATCTGGTGTTAAGTACAGTGCAATCCAAATCAGCGCTGACTGCCGTTTAACCAAAATTCACTATCATGTCATGCTGGCATGCTTGGATACCTTTTCACGCCTCTTTCGAAGGTCCCCATGTGATAGGAGGGTGGGAACACGCTAACTGAAAGCCGGTTCTATAGCTCAACGGTACGACATAAATATGAATCAGCAATTTTTTTGTTTCACGATTCAATAGAAGTCACCGTGAAGCTGTAACACCGAAGTCGCGCCTGCGTGGTTCTGCAGTGGAACGAAGAGAAGGGATTATATCGAAGAGCTCGACAGAACACTCGCCGTGGTACATACGGTAGAACACGCTTAAAGAGGCAATGTCGCTTCGTAGCTTCAGCGATTCTACGGTACTGGTGGTGTCTGCATCATCGTGTATAGGAAAGCAGGATCCATTCAAATCAAATCAAAGAACTATATTAATAATCCAGTCGATCGATCTGGTAAGGTTTTTGTTTTATTTTAGAAAGATAGGTTTTAGTGAATGCACACAGGGATGTCAATTCCAGACATCACCTTCCCTCACATACACTCTGTAATAGTCTTTGGACATTAAAACCCGCTTGACATGATGCTTGAACTGGCCATTCGGCAAAACCTAATACTGTTACCTAAAACAGGTATTCAGTGGTCTTACTGAGTCTAAAATATGGGGTGAAGTTTTATCACGATTTCTAGTATACAAGTCATGCCGGCTTTTTATACAGTCCAGCTGATTCAAGTTTTTACGGACTTTGCGGTCCAGTCTCAGCATAATTGCTAAACTGAATCTGTGCAGCGCTGGTATTCTGACTAGACCATTTGGAATACATTCAGTACGAAACGGCTGGCCATTAAATGGAGCATTTATCTCCTGGGTTGAGCATGAAAGTTCCGTATATGATTTGTTTGTTATTTATTATTATATTTTATATAATATACTATAATAAACCTATTTTATAGCTCCATTACACAAAAAATGAACTATAATATTGGTTCAATGGTTTTCCAGTTAAAAAAGTAAAATCTACCGCCAAATACCAATAGATGTGTCCAGGCAGTTATACTTGAGAGCCAGTCCCTTTACAAGCTTAGTGTGTCGACCCACTTGGGCCATATTATAACTTAAGATCAGGTGAGGTTATGGCCATAACGCTAAAATCTTAACTATAAAAAAACAAACTAAAAAACAGACAGGCAAACGAAAAGATGTTGCTTATTTTAAATACCTCGTATATTATTGAGTGTTTTTTAACAGCCAATAGCGAGATATTTATACGAAAAATGCGAAGGAAAAGCGAAATTTGAGTCACGTTTCTAGCATTTATTATTCTGTTGCTACAGATAACCATAAAAAACGGGGTTTTCTTTATAAAAAACTAAGTCGACGAACAGTGTTATCTCTAACCCGTACTGTAACGTTTTCGACTACCACCGCAGTCGGTTTTGGCGCGGCTCTGAATAATTTAGCGCCGATGGAAAATATCACGCCCCGGAGCTGTATCAAGACTGTTTAGTTACGTGCCGCTACGTTGAAAATTTCTTATTCAAGCAAAAGAACAGTGATAACTTAAACAAATGTTGTGGTTAAGGCTCTTCACTATCTTTGTATATGATATTTCTTCTTATTAAAATGGTTTTTATGAGCTTCTCTTGTATCGGTAATTTAGAAACTAGAAGTCGGATTTTAAAAGTATGTTATTTGGTATAGCAATAATTTAAATCAAACCAAAAATCTTTATTGAATTTAGGCCCTAAAAGGGCGCTTATGAACGTAAAAACTACTACCGGTTCGGAAAGTAACGCAGTCATCGAGAAGAACCGGCGAGAAACTCGATCTGCATCTTTTTTTTAAAGTCTTACTCTTATCCTTGTATACAATAATTTAATGTGTTACAGTAGTTATTAGCGGATGTACAGAGAGGGGCGTCAATTCCAGACATCACGATCGCTCACATATTGATCCACCCTATAATAGTCTTTTGACATCAAAACCCGTTTGACATGGTTCTTGAACCTACTGTCCGGCAATTCAGTTATGCGCTTTGGGACTTTATTATGAAACTTGACACTATTGGGGAAGATTTTAGGTTATTTAATATCACTGTGGCGGTCAATATTTTTATTGTAACCTTATTTAAATGTTAAAGAGGTATATGGAAAAATATACAGAATGAAGCTTCTCTTGCTATACAAAAATTACGTGGTTTATTATATTTGCAAATAATATTTAATTATAAATTTTATTAGAGGGTTATAACACCCTCACAATCACAAGCTGTATTGGGAAAAGTTTTAAAAAGAAGCAAAAAAGATTGTTAAATATTTTTTTATTCCACGCGAACGAAATCGTTGGTACAGCTTATTAATATTATAAACTGGAAAATTTATTTGTTTGCGAACGTGCTTTTTCCAAATTGCTTATTGTATTTGATCATTGAGGAAGGCTTTAAGGTATTTAACATCACGCTACCACTAATAAGAAGCAAAGCAAAGCAAAGCTTTATATGAAAAGTAACGTTTTTTTTAATGTTGCGCAGCATAGTAACTGCACTGGACCTGATGGTAAGTACAATACAATCCATATCACGCTGGCTTGGTTAGGTACCTCTTCACTGCTCTTTTATAGGACCCAATATCATAGGAAGGAGGGAACACGTTCACAGGAAGACGATTCCACAATGTCACGATGCGACAAAAGTAAGAGTCAAAAAACTTTTGGCTTCTGGAAGTAATAGGTGTCATTGTGACACCGAAGCCCCACCCGTGTGGTTTTGTTGTGGAAAGGAGAGGAGGGGGGGTCAGTTCAAAGAGCTCTGCACAACACTCGCTCTGCTACAGGCGACAGAACACGCTTAGAGAGGCAATATCACTGCGCAATTGAAGCGGTTCTAAAGTGTTGGTGATAGGTGTATAATTTACAATACGGACAGTGTCTCTGCTACTTATGTAAGACATCGATGAGGTATTTAGAGGATCTATTCCAGAGGCGCGAGCAGACAACGCAATTGCGATTCCTCTGGTGTTGTAGGTATCAATGGGAGGCGGTGATCAGTTACGATGAGGCGATGCGTTTGTCCCGTATTCCGTTATAAAAATACAGCTGGTTAATATTATAAAGGGCATTTTGAAGCGATGATAGCTCAGTGGTAGTGTGTACAATGACCTACAATGAGCTTGAGCTTTCGGTAAAGGAAACATCCTGAGGAAACCATAGCATCGTGGTAAGGCTTTTTCTAATGCCCGCCTGGCTAGTTACCACCCTCAAGTTGAAAACTTGCCGCCAAATACCAATAGGTGTGTTCCGGCAGCTGCACTTGAGAGCCAGTTCCTCCAAAGGTTTACTGTATCTAAAAACTTGGGCCGTGTCGTCACTTAAGATCAGGTGAGATTATGGCCAAAATGCTAAACCTTAACTATATAAAAAAAAAACAGATTAGTTTAAAGGCACTAATTTTACGAAATATCAGTTGGATTTCAAAAAAAACCTTATGTATTTGATAAAGCTATCATTGTGGAAGACCTTGGACAATTTAGCATCACTCTATCACCAATGAGAGCACAGATGTATTGAAAAAAGTTACTAAATCGGGCAAAGATGATTAATGTTCGTTAAGTTGCCAATTTAGTTCCACTAAACGTAGGTGCGGGTTAAAACTAATCTTTCAATGTAATGGAATCATTCAAAAGAATCTTCATCAGCAGCATCGTTTGACTTTGAAAATTTGTACATATCAACGCTTGAAAGCAGAAGTTTCGTATCTGCAAAGAAGTGTATACGAGTTATATAAATGTATATTTAATAGTTAAGTTTTAGCGTTACGGCCATAATCTCACCTGATCTTAAGTGATGGTACGGCCCAAGTTGGTAGACATGCTAAACCTGTGGAGGGAGGGGCTCTCAAATGCTACTGCCGGAACACATTTAATAGTATTTAGCGACAGATTTTCATCTTGAGGGTGGTAGCAAGCCAGGCGGGCTTTATAAAAAGCCCTACCACCATACTATGGTTTCCTCACGCTGTTTTCCTTCACCGAAAGGTCAAGCTCATAGTAGGTGGTTTTCGAACTTACGTTCCATAACGCGGCGTTCCTACACACTAACTCTGAGCTATCGTCGCTTCAAATAATAATAAATCGCTTGTTTTAAATCAAAAAAAGAAAACGCATCGAATGAATTTGGTAGTATCGTTCTGTGATGAAATAAAAATGTGTTTCATACAACATGTATTTTAGAAAAAGTTTTCTGCATCACGTGTAACGTTTTTTTTTTGCGAGATACGACGAATATGCCTCCAGCGTCGACATTTCAAGAGACACTGTCAAAGTACTCGTAATGACACCATACCTCTTTCCGAATACAATTCCCCACTTCGTGTATATCAGATACAATCCAGTCAAACATAACGAACATAACCTAACACATACTAATATATAAAATGTTATACAATTTGGCAACTGAGTCCATTATATGTAGTTTTGCTTTTTTTGGTATTTTCTTAAAATGGAAAAAAATTAATATATTTATTGTCGTATAACTTTGAAAGAATAATATGATGTACGAGACAGTCAATCGACGGTCAACGTCATCACAGCCCATTTCATCTACCAATACATAATTATTTATTTTAATATTCCCTCTGATGAAGGACTTTTGCATTACAATACATATTTTACAAAAAAAAACACTGTACATTTTCTTGTTTATTACATTTTAATAATTAAATTATGTTAGTAGCGAATATTAAATATTAAATATTGTGAAGTAAATTTATATATATTTAATAGATATATTTAAAAAAAGTAATAATAAATTAATTGTAAAAATAACCAGTAAAGTATTAAGGAGTTATATCTATATATAATTTTATACATGGATTATAATTATGGAAGCGATGATAGCTCAGTAGTAGTGTTTAGGAACGCCGCGTCATGGGACGTGAGTCCGAATCCAACCACCTACAATGAGCTTGAGCTTTCGTTTAAGGAAAAAACCATGAGGAAACCATAGCTCAGAAGTGGGATGACAATGCATGGAAATGTGAAAACAGAAGAAGAAAAACGAGACGGAGAAGATAAAAATATGGCAGATGAACAGGATATATCAAAATTACATTTACATAACCCTAGAAAGCAGAAAATAATTGTAAAATAACGATATATATGTACCATGTTTTTATAACAGACTAGCTGAACTGCGTATCAAGTAAAAATCGACGTTCTTCATTCGAGCTAAAGTTCAAAAAAGATTTGACGGATTTGTGTTTGCTTTTTACATTTTGATTAGCTGTTATCAATTCTAATCAAACTGCTATCTCATTTTGATAAGATCAATAGAACTGACCGTATCTAACATCGTTACTGTTTTTCATTTCTTTTGGTAATTGAATGAAGCTTGATTGTAACTCCAATGAATGGAAACATTTCTTAATTGTATGAAGTATAAATATAGGTGGATTCGAACCCACGTCTCTTGATGTGGTGTTCGTACACACTACCAACTGAGCTATCATCGCTTCATTACTTTTCGTATTATGAGAATTAAAATAGAAACTGGTCCTTTTGTATTCGTTCGTTTTATTGTATTCGTTATTGTCAGGACCAGGTTTGTATGTATAGAATTATTCAATTTGGTGCAGTCGTTCGGAAGTTTTTCGCGTACATACATTTTGGCGATTCATTCTTTTTTTATATGTATACAGATTTTCTAATGTTCCACTTAACTTCCTTATTTTTCCTTTCATAAGAACCGACAATAATGATCACAACAAAAAAGAATTGGCGGAAATGTTCCATCCGATCTCGCGTGATGCGATGACCAAGGGAGATATAGATTAATTTTTATATATAACGAATTAAAAGTATAAAAAAAAATTTAAAACATAGAGCACATGCAATACATAACTATAAATATGCACCACAAGGTTTTCGTTACCAATCTTTTATTTTCTACTGTTTAGAGCATTCTAGAACTCGGTACATATATATTTTTTTTGTATTATAATTGTTATGAATGTTCAGTTTTTTAATATCACTTTTCAATAACTTTTTCGAGCCATCTAAGTGGGAGGACCAGGCTGCAATCAGACTAGAGTGGAGCACTTACATTAAGAAGAAAGTGCATGAGTTCGAAACCCAAAGGCGCTTTGAACTGGATACAAAGCGAAATGAGCTCAAAAGCCCGACCACCTGAGGTATTTGATTACAAATATGTCAACTGTGTGCTAACATGCCCGCAGTGTGAAGCGATGATAGCTCAGTGGTAGTGTGTACGTCTTCGCGTCAAGGGACGTGAGTTCGACTCCAAGCACCTACAATGAGCTTGAGCTTTCGGTGAAGGAAAACATCGTGAGGAAGCCATAGCATGGTAGTAGGGCTTTTTCTAATGCCCGCCTGGCTAGCTACCACCCTCAAGTTGTAAACCTGCCGCCAAATACCAATAGGTGTGTTCCGGCAGCAGCACTTGAGAGCCAGTTCCTCCACAGGTTTAGCGTGTCTACCAACTTGGGCCGTATCATCACTTAAGATCAGGTGAGATTATGGCCATAACGCTAAACCTTAAGTATAAAAAAAAAATGTGCGAGGACCTCTACAGGGAAGATTGGCTACAAAAGCCAATGGTGGAGTTGAAGTTGTCGACGTGACGGAAGTTGGTCAGATCGCATTATCATCATCGTTAAATAACTTTTTAATATTATTAGTAATGTAGATATAGTTGTTACAGGTATTTGGGCTTCATTCTAATACAGTTCTCTGACTCCTCAGCTGCGGCTGTTGCATGAAATGTTTAGTATGGAATATTACCTAATCTAATGATTTCTTATGTTTACGCGAATATTACTCATTGAAATAAAACTAATTTAAACGGATTTTATCGCGGTTATTTATTAATTTTGATCCCGACGTTTCGAATGCTTTTCAGCCTTCGGACTGAGGTGTAGGTTGTCCAGAAAAGTTCATGTTACTGTGTCTACCTTCAATTGAATTTTTGTTATTGATAGAGTGATGCGTAGATCGGAACTCTATCAACAACAAAAATTAAATTGAAGGTAACATGAATTTTTCTGGACAACCTACATCTCAGTCCGCCCCGTGACCACGAAGACTGAAAGCTTTCGAAACGTCGGGATCAAAATTCATAAATAACCGCGATAAAATCCGTTTCAATTAATTTTTTTTCAATAACCTAATCTAACCTCGTAAGAGACAAGTAAAAATCCTACTTCACTTACTTTCCAAGGAAATACACGGCCAGTGATCACATCAGTAGTGTTTGTGACTTTCAAGAATACCTTTTATATTAATTAACTAGTTATATTTTTAAATATATACTATGTCTTTATTAAGTATGATATCATTTTTTTATTTAATTTAATGTTAGATAAACTAAGACGTCTTTGACAAATGCAAGCTCGAGAGTGTACTTTTAATTCTAATTATTTCCGTAATATAAAGAGTAAAGCTTAAGTTTAAAATAATGGCTCTTGAATAAATTTTATTTGTGTAAATATTTTGTACTTTTGTATGACAAGGTTGCCGACCACTAGTCTAGTATCTATCTTTTTACAATCGCTTTTTTATTCTTTATCTGACTGTCGACTGTTGTGTTTGCCACAGTTATGAATAAATAAATAAATAGGTATTGTTATTCATTCGGTATCGTGCTGAAATCTCTCACTAGTGATTTTGTAAAATGAGAAATAACATATTTAGGAATTAATGTTTCTAGAAAAAAAGGAACTTTCCGTTTTTTTTTAATACGTTAAATATTATGTCCGTCGATGTTTTTAAATGTGATCCTAATTTTTTTTTTCGTACAGCATCTAATGAAAAAAAAGTAAGAAAATTAAATAAAAGTTTTTAATAGTCAATATCGAAACTTTTTCATTATGCTGGATAAAAACACTCACCTTGCTAGAAAAATCAACGGGACACAGTTTAAAAGAGCACTATATTAATACGAACTTGGAAAGTTTGAATAACGTGCGTATATGCTTAGGCTGTGGTCACAGCGTCTTTCCCGGGGCGCGATCTACGTCCGACTGGATGTAGGCTTCAGATGCAGCATCCAGTGCTAACTGACCTCAGGAAATTCAGCTTGCTCGTCGGCGGCTTGCGCTGATTTAAGCGCAGCGGAGGACGGGGTAGGTCACGTTAACTGGACGTTAATTGCAAGGTGGTAAGTGAAAAAATGCCTATGCGGTATTATTTATGTACAAAGTGATTTATATATTAAACCAACAAAGACGCCACGTTTTGATACACCCCCTCCCATTATTTGTTCAGTTACGTAGCGTTGATTCTCACCCTCCGAGGGTTGTTTGATTAAGAGATACCGATAGAAAATATCAAAAACCTGCGAAGAAATTAAAAATAAAATTTTCAACAATTTTATATTATTAAAAATAAAAATAAAACAATATATTAGTAAAATCAAAGACATAATTAACGATTTAAATTGTTATAAAATAGTTTATTTTTTATATACTTAAGGTTTTAGCGTTATGGCCATAATCTCACCTGATTTTAAGTGACGATACGGCCCAAGTTGGTAGACACGCTAAACCTGTGAAGGAACTGGCTCTCAAGTGCAACTGCCGGAACACACCTATTGGTATTTGGCGGCAGATTTTCAACGTGACGGTGGTAGCTAGCCAGGCGGGCATTAGAAAAAGCCCTACCACCATGCTATGGTTTCCTCACGAGCTCAAGCTCATTGTAGGTGTTTGGATTCGAACTCACGGCCCTTGACGCGAAGTCGTACACATAACCGCTGAACTATCATCGCTTTAGCCCGCACCAAAAAAGAAAGACATTGTGCCTGTTGAGTAAATAATTAATTATAATAAAATAATTAAAGACAGCGGCAATATTCAGTAAATTATAAAAGCATACTTATTTATATTATTATAAAGCGAAACTTGCTTGTTTATTAGTTTAAACGGGCGAATCTTAAGAACTACAAGGCGGATTAATTCTTGGAACGTAGTTCGTTATGGGGCGTCGTGTAGCGGTACCTTAGCCGGCAAATAACGTCCGTAACGTTAGCGTAAGATTTGTATGTATAGTCTATGTATGATGGCTATACAGTGTCTAATGTACAGTCTACGTGATGACTGTTATTATTATATATATTTATAAATCATCGTAAATAAAATAAAGGTGTTAAGATAATTATGTAAAATGTTTTATTTTTACTGTTATCGATAAAAAAAAACACAATAAAAAACGTATACCCGAATAATGATTTTCTTTACACCTAAAATTAATATTTTTATAAGAAGGATCTTGACGCCACCCTCTTTTTTTATTTTACATTCGATATATTTTATATTTCATAGAGAAATCATAGACGAAGGCTTTAGGATATTTAATATGACACTACCACCAATAGGGGAAAAGCTATATTGAAGAAAATTACAAAGAAAATAAAACATATTGACTAATTTTTCGTCCACGCGAACAAAATCGCAGACATAGCTAGTTATTTTATATAGTTATGAGAAATAAAAGATGCTCGGTACAAACTATGTAATGTCATATTTTATTACTTTTATTATAGAAAGTAACCACTGGCTTTTCCGAGGTCCCGTTTATCTATATAGCAAATTTTAATAATATCACTGACAGATACGAGTTATTCCATCTATCCATCCATTCAACCGAAAGACGTCCACGGCTGGACATAGGTCTCCCCCAAAGGTCTCCACGACGACTGGTCTTGCGCCACCCGCATCCAGCGGATTCCCGCGACCTTCACTAGGATTACCCATGCTACGACTTTCGGGACGTGGTAGCCATTCGAGAACCCGCTGGTCCCATCGGGGATCGGTTCTGCGAGCAATCTGCCCAGCCCAATGCCGCTTAAGTTATTATCGCATTCATAATATTAGTATACATTCATAATAAAGTTCGGTGAACATGGCAAAGACTTTGGGGCTAAGAGCGTACGTCAGTTTGAAAAAAAAAATGATTAGCGCGTTCACATTAACTGTCTCCGCGACTTCGTTCGAGGGGAATTAAATTTTATTTAATATTATTTACCCGTATTTGCAACTTTCTTCAGAAAGTTTTTCTCCTATATGTGGTAGGTTGATATCATATAAAAACCTTTTTTATAGTCAAGGTTTAGCGTTATGGCCATAATCTCACCTGAGCATAAGTGACAGTCCGACCCAAGTTGGTAGACACGCTAAACCTGTGAAAGGGCTGGCTCTCAAGCGCAACTGCCGGAACAAACCGATTGGTATTTGGCGGCAGATTTTCAACTTGAGGGTGGTAGCTATCCAGGCGGGCATTAGAAAAAGCCCTACCACCATGGTATGGTTTCCTCACGATGTATTCCATCACCGAAAGCTCAAGCTCATTGTAGATGAATTCGAACTCACGTCCCTTGACGCAGAGTCCGTACACACTACCACTGAGCTATCATCGCTTCAAATAGCTTTCTTCACTGATTACACCATACTATACAAATAGAAATGTTGAAATCCAACATTGGTGTTGCCTAATATTAGCGCGTTCAAACAAACAAACTTCCGCTATACATTATTAATATAGATAAACGGTAATGTGTTCCCGGCGGTAGTTAATTATACGTGCTACAGTGTTATATTATAAATTTTCCCGTTTCACTCATCGTCGTAGGCTGCGTCCTATATTAAAAACAATGATTAATATCTATAAAACCTGGCAGTACAAAAACCCGAGATAAATTAAATTGCGTTTTCGTGTAACTCGTCATGATTGTATTACGAAACTGACTTCTGTCAGCGTCTCCATTCGGGTGGAATTTATCTTCTATATATATTGTATAAAGTAAGAAAACAAAAAAGTTTGTACGATTGCTTGATTCGATTCTTGGGACCTACTAGTTGGATTTCAAAAAATCTTTTTATATTTAATGGAACCATCATTGGCAAGGGCTTAGGGCTGATTAATACTACTCTACCATGAATAGGAATATAAGGAAGGATAGTTGTACTGAAAAAAGTTACAGGAATAGACAAAAATAATTCATTAATTTTTAGTTCCACGCAAATCAGTCTGTAGTGTGCGGCGTCAATTCTTTCCATTTTTTTTTTAAGTTATACTTAAGCTTTAGCGTTGTGGCTACAATCTTACCTGATCTTAAGTGACGATACGGCCCAAGTTAGTAATCACGCTACACCTGTGGAGGAACTCGCTCTCAAGTGTAACCGCCGGAACACATCTATTGGTATTTGGCGGCAGATTTTCAACTTGAGGGTGGTAGCTAGCCAGGAGGGCATTAAAAAAATCCCTACCACCATGCTATGGGTTCCTCACGATGTTTTCCTTCATCGAAAACTCAATCTCATTGTAGGTGGTTGGATTTGAACTCACGTCCCTTGACGCGAACTATCATCACTTTAAAATCTGCGGCCAAGTACCAGAGCCACATCGGCACTGAACATCAGATGAGATTGTGATCATAACGCTAAACCTATGAAGTATAAAAACTGTGTTTGAAACATATGGCTTGGTAAAATGAAAACTACACATAAAGTATAAAAACTATGTTTGAAACATAGGGCTTGGTAAAATGAAAACTACACATAAAGTACAAAAACTGTTTTTGAAACATATGGCTTGTCAAAATGAAAACTACACATAAAGTATAAAAACTGTGTTTGAAACATATGGCTTGGTAAAATAAAAACTACACATAAAGTATAAATACTATGTTTGAAACATAGGGCTTGGTAAAATGAAAACTACACATAAAGTACAAAAACTGTTTTTGAAACATATGGCTAGTTAAAATGAAAACTACACATAAAGTATAAAAACTGTCTTTGAAACATACGGCTTGTCAAAATGAAAACTACACATAAAGTACAAAAACTGTGTTTGAAACATATGGCTTGGTAAAATAAAAATTACACATAAAGTATAAAAACTGTCTTTGAAACATATGGCTTGTTAAAATGAAAACTACACATAAAGTATAAAAACGTATTTGAAACTCATGGCTTGTCAATATGTAAACTACATAAGTTGACGCTTTTCAATTTAACGCTTGTATTCATTTCTCATCTCACAGCGTTTGCATACCGAGGGATCTTATATGAAATATCGGTTCCTAAAGAGGAAGACAAGCAGAGGGAATAAGTAATGAATTGTTGCGTCTTGGTTTATTATTTATGTACAGATTTGCAGAATCCGCGACTTCGTTCGCGTGGAAAAATATATTATTTAATATTTTTAGCTCGTTTATGTAACTTTTTCAATGCTACTTTGCTCCTAATTTTGGTAGCTTAATAATATATAACCACAAGCCTTTGTGAATGACAGCTCTACCAAACTCAAAGATAATTTCTTACATCAGACTGGTAATAGGTCAGTGGTAGTGCGTACAACCTCGCGTTAAGGGACGTGAGTTTGAATCCAATCACCTAAAATGAGCTTGAGCTTTCGGTGATGGAAAACATCGTGAGAGAACCATAGCACCCTCAAGTTAAAAATCTGCCGCCAAATACCAATAGCTGTGTGTAACTACCAATTTGGGCCGTATAGTCACTTAAAATCAAGTGAGATTATAGCCACAACGCTAAACCTTAACTATAAAAAAATACAATGATGAAAGCAATGAGAGCTTTGCAGATGGTAAACAAAAAAGTATACATTTTAAACACTATAAAATAACGCAAGTTGCTGTACCTTGGACACATTATGCGTGATGGCAAACACGATCTGCTCCAACTAATCATACAATGAAGGGATGAAGGTGAACTTCGTGACTCAAAAATCTTCGGACGTGATGCAGTGTGAGTACAAGATCCCTATTCCGTACAGCAGTTTCCAAGTTTCCAAGCTTCAGACACCTTTAAAGATAGCAGACCTCCGGTAGATGGTCCTCAAAAAAAAGTAGTAGACTCAAGCCAGCTTTACCCAAACGAGCGTTACATATCCCAGCGTGACGGTTCACGCTTATTCAATACGCACAAAAGAAAGTATTTAGTACGCCTAATGAAATTTAAGACATATTTTGTGCTCTGTGGATGCTAAGTGCTAAGTGCTAAGTGGAACATAGTCACAATAACTTGTACTACCACATTCCAAGAAAGCCTCAATAATTGAATAAAGTTCACTTCAAATACACTCTGAACAGAAAGTTCTATAGAATAAGTTCGATGAATAAGCTAGTTGATTCTACAATCAAAGATTTAGTCGAGAGTGGTCGTTCATTCGCAAACTTCACTGAAACATCGTTACGTTGAGCCATTCGAGGTGCGTTCACATGCCACGTAAAGATTCCGTTAAGATTTTACAGGTACCGTGACACTGGGATAATATATTACACGCTTAGGAACACTAGATATGGAGTAAAAGATATTTTCCGAAAAAAAAAAATCTGTGAAATAAAATATCGAATATTTATGAAGTAGGCATGATAAAAATCTAGGATGAAATTTGAGACATTCATGTGACATAACATAGTTCCCAATATTGCCCAAATAATTTTTTTTTTGACTTGCCATTTACTAGATACATGACACATCGATTTTCAATAAGTTGTCAGATATATAGTAGAGGAAGTGGCTTCAAAGTCCGTCAAGAAGTTTATTTCATGGGGAATTTTAACATCTATATCTAACTCCGAGAAAACCTTCAATTTTATGGGATTAAATATTTTTGTCACATATATATCAATTACAAAATAAACTTCCATAATATTTTGCAAAATATATTTAATATACACAGTTAAATGGGCATGTTATGAAAAAAGATGAAAGATACATAATTAGAAGAATGTATCAAGGTAGATGGAGGTAGGAGAAGAGGAAGACCGAAGAAGATATGGATAGACTGAGTGAGGAATATGCGTATATAAAGCATGAATACTGAGATGACATCTGATAGAGTGGAATGGAAGAAGAAAACATGTTGTGCCGACTCTACCTACCTAGTTACAGTTTTATTACTTTAGTGAAGTTCTAAAAAACTTAAACATTTAGTTTTATTTAAGGCAATAACACATTGTAGAGTCTTGATCTGAACTTTTATTTTGTAAACAATTGTAGGCAACATAAAGTAAAAACTCCGAAAGAAGAAATAAAAGCATGTATATCTATCTCTATCAGTATATAATACGAATGAGTACATACGATTGTTATATGAATTGTTACATATAATACTCATACTAAAATAATGGTTGACCAGTTTGTCACGATTTCTAGTGTTTAAATAATGAAATCTAACTTATCCAAGCTTTTGCAGGAATACATTAAATTATCAAGAATGTATTGGGAAAGCAGAGTTAAGATACCAAATTCCTAATACTTAACCTTAAATAATTCGCGAGTTCCCCTATTGTAAATTGCTCGAATTAAAACTAGTAAAATTATTAAAACAGTACAAAAAAATAAAGCTACGTCCGCTGGATGTGAACGCACCTCGTCCCACGATACACGGCGTGAAGTTGTACAACGTAACGTCACCGCAGAGTGTGAACCAGCGAACTTCTTTGCATCGAATCATATATGCGAATGTAAATGTTCGTAAATTCATGGATATAGTTATGATACCAACTTGGGTATATTACAGTGAAAGCTTTCAAGTTCTTTGTTTCACATTTTATATCCAACTAGCGACTGAAGCCAACCAGGATAGGGGCTTGAATGATCACAAGGATAAATAAAAAAAAGGCATCAAATTTATTAAAACTGTTTAGAATGAGAAGAATTAGAGACATACAAACGCTGAAATTTTATATAAAACTGACTATGCCCAATACTACGTTTGCGTACAACTAAAGTTTAATTTAACCTATTTTGTCCGTTTTTGTAACTCTTTTCAATACAGCTTTGGTCCAATTGGTGGTAGCGTGATGCTATATAGCATAGAGCTTTCCTCAATAACAGCTGTATGAAATACAATAAAAATTTTCAAATCCAACCAGTAGGGGTTAAAATTAAAGCGTACAAACAAACATAGAAACTTTCCAGTTTTGCACTATTAGTAGAGATACAAACACTGTTTTGGAACTTTAGGGTGGAGAATCGATGATAGCTCAGTGATAGTATGTATGACTTCTCATCAAGAGACATCAGTTCGAATCCAACCATCTACAAGCTTTCGGTGAAGAAAAAACACCGTAAAGAAACCATAGCACGGTGGTAGCGGTTTTTCCAATGCCCGCCTGGCTAGCAACCACTCTCAAGTTGAAAATCTGCCGCCAAATACCAGGAGGTGTGTTCCGGCAGCTTCACTTGAGAGCCAGTCCGTCCACAGTTTTAGCGTGTGTACCAACTCGGCCATATCGTCACTTAAGATCAGGTGATATTATGGCCATAACGTTAATTATAAAAAAATATATTTATTACCAGCATCTTACTCATCGGTAAACCTAGTGTCATCGTGTCACGTATCCTATCCGCATCGGAAACTCTCCGATCTCGACGTCATTCCGAATAAGCCGACATTTGAATAGATTTTCATCTGTTCCCGTGGGATACACGTTTCGCTAATAGAGTCCTTTTGATTTCTGTGAATTTCGCTGCAATTACTATAATTGTTGGTCTCAATTAAAAAAAGGTTTAACAGAAATATAATGTCATTGCATGTCTTATAAATTGAGATAATAATCCCAGATCAATTTTTTTTAAGCCATACTTTGTTATCGTCGCACGAGAAGTGATTATTACTTGTTAACTTAAAAGCATAATCACTGTGAATCTGCTATTTTCACTGTGGTTATAACGTTATTATTTACCAGTTTTCACCCGCTGCTACTCTAGCGTTAATACTGATTCAAGTACAAACAAATTAGTCTTTATAGTTACGTCGACATCATTATCAAATCGGATGACATAATAAAAAGTTACATACAAAGTTTTCTTCTCTCTTTACCGCACTTCCTATAAGTTGGTCGCCAAAAAAAGTATCCCACCACCACCTCCAGGATCCCGTCTATCTCTATACTAAAATTCATCGTAATCGATTCACCGGTTTAGACGTGAAAGCGTAACATACAAAAACCATTCACTTTCGCATTTATAATATTCGTAATGATAAGAATACGTGTAGTAAAGCAAGGTAATTATATAAATATATATCTATTATCTATAAATAGATAATTCATAAAAACGCAAAACACGACTGCGCTGCAATACGATCGAGGTGAAAAAGAAATTTTACACTCGGAAAGGTTCGTTTCGTTTTATTTGTTTACCCGCTTTCAAACGAGTCATGCTTTTTGCTTTATTTGCTTCCTTTTAAACCGGAATGGATAATTTATTTATTTAAAGGATTTCCTCTGAATGGTATTTTACGTCTTATTTTGTATTTAAGAATTAATTACCATCCGTTCTGATTGAAGTGTGTACAAAGAGAAACAAGTACTTTCGTTTCTCTTTTATATCTAAGTCTGATGGCTAAGTTAGTAGTGTGTACGGACGCTGCGTGAATGAACGTGAGTTCGAATCCCTACAATGAATCTGAGATTTGGGTGAAAAAAAATATCGTAATGAAACTATAGCACAGTGGTAGGGCTTTTACTAATGGGTCTGGCTAGCTACCACCCTCAAGTGTAAAATCCGACACCAAATCCATATAGGTGTGTTCCGGCAGCTGCACTTGAGAGCCAGTTTCTCCACAGCTTTAGCGTGTCTACCAACTTGGGCCGTATCGTCACTTAGGATCAGGTGAGATTATAGCCATAACGCTAAACCTTAACTATAAAAAAAAAGTGATAGCCATTACCTCCATTAGATTAAGCGTGTCCGCCATTCTGGGCCACAGCGTTACTTAACATCAGGTGAGATTATGGCCATAAGAGTCATAACGCTTAAACTATAATATATTTAAAAAATCGAGCTTAACGAATCTCATATCTATTCTCAAGATAGATTCTCAATATCAAGACCAGTGAACCCTGAATATATTTAAAACAGTTAAGTACTCTAGAACCGAACGGGGTTTCAACTATCTCTGTACCAAAATTTATCATAACAGATTGAGCAGTTTAGGAGCGAAAGCGTAACAAACAAAGAAACAAACTCACTTTCGCATTTGTAATATTAGTAAGGATATAGTAAATATAGTATAGTATATAATATATAGTAAGGTTAGTATGGATTGAAAGCAAATTGACGGCTTTGTGCTCTATGGTAGATTACAAAGTGTAAATAAAGCCGACCATTGAAAAATGTTGAATCCTTCTTCAGTTTCTTCATCCTCGCCTCAGCTCTTGGATATAATCTCGTTGACCTCAATACTGAATACACTCATACAATTTATCTAGCCAAGTCAGACCTTAGGTTACAATATATTATCCTAAGTCGTAAGAAGAAATTATATTTCAAGATTTTATAAAATATTTTATATTCTTATAAATAAATTTCAGGACTGACCATTGAACTTAGCACTCAACTCTTATGCCGTTGAAGTCAACAATCATATATATCATAATATTGAACTTGTCTCGCATTTCACATTTATGTTTTTGATGAGTTATACATAGCCAGTGATACTACATTGGTCACTTTTTATTAAGAAAATAAGTACTTAAATGGTTTTAAGATTCACGCGAACGAAGTCACGGGTACAACTAGTTTTAAATGAATTATATCAAAGCAGACCGGTGTAAGAACATTTGTACTCGTAGTCATTACGAGTAGAGAGGATGGATGAAAGAAGATTAACAAAACAAATTTACAAGGCGAGTGTGACTGGGCAAGCTGGTAAGGGTCGAACTAGACGAACATATCTCAATCAGATCGAGGACGTTCTGGAGAAAGGCAGGTCAAAAGTACCAGTAACCGAAGAACATGTATGAAGGTGCTTATGAAAGTAGAAGACGCGAAAGATGTATGTCAAGATCGTAGCAAATGGAAGGAAGTGGTCTCTGCCTACCCTTATGGGAGAGAGGCGTGATAGTATGTATGTTATTTATACGCGGGCCTCTCACTATTTTGGCGATAATGACTTACACATAAAAGATAGCTATATGCTGTTTCCTACTTACTATACTAATGCTATTTCCTACTTACTTGACACTTATCGTTATATTTTGGACAATTCACACAATATCTATATAAATAATAGCATATGTGTTATTCTGATGTACAAGCTATATTATAGTAAAGTTTCATTAAAATCCATTCGGTAGTTTTTGCGTAAAAGAGTAACGAACATCCATACATCCATACTTACAAACTTTTGCGTTTATGATATCAGAAGGATTAACCTAGATATTGTGATAGAGAGTCAGTTTGACCTATCACACCTAATGCCTAATATATATAATCTCTTATTTTAACAACCTTTTTTTTTTTTTTTTTAATTATTATTATTGTATACACAATCTGCTGACCTCGGGGTTCGCACCTTTTTTAGGTAAGCGTGATTTTTTCTTTTTTTTATACTTAAGGTTTTAGCATTATGGCCATAATCTCACTTGATTTTAAGTGACGATACGGCATAAGTTGGTAGACACGCTAAACCTGTGGAGGAACTGGCTCTCAAGTGCAGCTGCCGGAACACACCTATTGGTATTTGGCGGCAGGTTTACAACTTGAGGGTGGTAGCTAGCCAGGCGGGCATTAGAAAAAGCCCTACCACCATGCTATGGTTTCCTCATGATGTTTTCCTTCACCGAAAGCTCAAGCTCATTGTAGTGGGAGTGGCTTAAGTAATTCTTCATGTAAGCTTGCCCTGAGATATGGTACTGAATACAATAGGAATATCTGAGAATCCCTAGGAAAATGTTGGTAATAATATACACATTTTATGTAAGTATATACGAAACCAAAACTAATATAGTACATACATCTACTAAAATCCAGACGAAGCTATAATAATGAAAGTACAAGTAGATTACCAACACAAACAAGTGAGTTCGGCTCATTCATTACATATTTTCATAATTGTAATTATTTTAAATAGTGTTAATTTATATTTAATGCAGAATTATAATAATATTTACTAAGTTAGGAATAATATTTCTCCTTTTTAATATAATTTTCTTCTTTTTTATTCTTGGCAACTCAGTCTTCTTTAGAGGCTATTACTGCTATTTTCAAGTGATAAGATTTGTACATTTTGAACTAATAAAACTAACTTCAACAAGATGGCGACTCTTCTGTTGAAGCTGTCTTGGGAGTTTTTGTGGCAACTAATATATTATGGTCCGAATGATTATTAATAATTTACTTCACCCATGCTCTTTAGCTACACTACATCACGTAAATGGTCGCCTATATTACACAATACACGGCTAAATAAAAAGTATATGAATATAAATAAAACTCTCACAGAGTATATCAAACAGTTTTTAATAGTACAATTTAGTTTTTAAATTTTACAAGGTAAAGGTTATAAATTTATTCTGCCAAAGTCCTACCATAAACAGTTTCACTTGATTATTTTTTATTTCCTAGCAATCGAAGTCGCGGGCGCAGTTAAGAATTAAATATCAAGTTTTTTTTTAAATAATAATATGTAAAGATATAAAGAAATCATAAGTAAGTTTCTACTATTTATTTGTTAAAAAATTTACGAATATTTGACTTGCGATAAACACAGTGAATTATCTATATTCCATAATTTATACCAACCGAACGCACATTGTAAATCCTGTCTAAACTGAACTAGCATTATGCATATTACATGACGTTGCTATTACTATTAGTTCAGGCGCTCAAAATCCCCACACCAAAGTAAATGTATGTATGTACTTTGTAGTTAATTTCAATTCGGTTGAACATATCTATACTAATATTATAAAGCAGAAAAGTTTGTTTATTGGAACGTCCTAATCTTATAAACTACCAGTCGGATTTAAAAAATCAATTTTGTAATTGATGGAGCAATAATTGAGGAAGTATTTTGGCTATTAAACATCACGCTACCATCATTAAGAGCAAAATTGTATTAACAAAAGTAACAAAAACGGGCAAAAATGAATAAATATTTTTTTATTTTCACGCGAATGATGTTGCAGGCACCACTAGTAGCTATATAACATGATTTTTCTTTGAAAGTTTAATTTCTATAGACACTTATAGAAAGTGAATTGCCCAAATGAAATATGAAGGTATTATTGGTGATGTAAGTTTCCTTAAAATTTTAAATAATAAACTAGAGCCTTCTAGAAAACAAAATGATTCTCAGTTTGTATTTGTTCCATCCGCCATTACTTACATTTTAAAGACGAAAGCGTTTTAGTTTATTTTGAAAAGAAACGCACCATTTTACGATTTATTTTACACGTAATATCGCAAGTTACTTCTTTTGACTTGTCGTACGACATGAATACCTTTAAAATTAAGGTTCGATTTCAACGTTGAACAATTATATTTTCTACTATAAAATTTAAATAGTGGTAGATTGAACAAATAAACTCTAATGTAACAATAAGCTAAATAGTAAGCAAAATACAATTAAATAAGAGATTTGTGACATACGTAACTAACACGAATACTAATGAATACGAATTGGAATACATGCAATGAGCTTAGTGCTTCGGTGAAGGAAAACAAAACATAGCACGGCGGTAGAGCTTTTCTTATTCCCGACTGGCTAGATAACTCCATTAAGTCGAAAATCTGCCGCCAAATATCTACAAGTGTGTTCCGACAGTTACCTTTAAGAACCAGTCCCTCCACCAGGATTGGTGTATCCACCACCTTGAACCATGTCGTCACTTAACATCAGGTGTGGTTGTGCCTATAACTCCAATATTAAAAGCTCTTTTTAAAAATAAGGCTGGGAATAATAATATTTTAGTCCGTTTGTCAAACAACCTTCATGAGTCTTAACGCCATTGTTCTACTTATTACATCGTCTACAATGTATCAAATAAGTTTAATTATAACTTAAAACGATTAAAGAAGAAAGTGTTACGTTTATGACTTAAAAACATTATCCATATTATAAAAGCAAGTAACGGAATGATTATTAAGTGGCACAACCAGTTTGTGTGGGTAGTACTCGCTTGCTAAAAATAAAACGGCGACATTAAGTGGCTTACGTAGTTTCCATGCAACACCTGAACGAGATAAATAATATTACATAAGTCAGTACTTTCAAAAGAATGTCAAATTGTTATAAAACCTGCAAAAGCTTACCAATAAATAAGTTTATTTATATATTATACTTTCGTATGTTTATTATAGTTTTGTAGTTGTTTTTTTTTTAATACATTTATAGTCTGTGTGAGTTCTGACATATTTAATAATGTGTCATAAAACAAATGTGCGCTTTAACGTTAGCGCTTTTTAGTTGGAAAAAAATCAGTATGGGACATTGTTACATACAGAAAATAATCACTTGTGTTTATAATAAAATTTATATTATTTGCAGTCATTGTATTCTACGTAATTGGTTTTCTAACGTAATTTATCAAAGATTGTAATTGTTATTATATTTACTCACAGTAGTAAAATTACGTACATTCTTATTTACAACATTTAACCAATTAGCTATTCTAATAATTACAATCTGGTTATTCATAAATTTATATAAAAATATGATTAAAGTTTGTGTGGTCTAAAAATAACTTCTATTTTAGTTACAAGTAAAAAAACTTAATAAAGCTAATTCATAATAACAATTGCAATTAAGTTTTTTTAGTAAGGTCTTTAACAAGCGCTTTACGCTGTAGAAATCATGTGAAGAGAATGAATTTTGGTATCGTTATTTCTGGTAACACAGTCCGCCCGTTGTCAAGTGTCGATCTGCGATAAATATGACGAGCTACACAATTTTTGATTAAAAAAAATAATATTTATCAGTGATATCATAATGACAGTGTGGAAGAAAATCGAAAATGAGAAATGCTACGCTGTCGGTGAGTTTTCCCTATTAATATTCAACTATATAATTACGTAAACTGCTATAACAAATTATCAAAACTTGTTACCTCCCGCGACGTAAGGATGATTATAAACAATGCAGGATTTACGATAAATATTATCCCATTGGAGCTCTTTCTGCCTACTCCAATCACGTTTAACGGTTATTATAATAGTTACTTTTGTAAAATAACATAAAATATGAAAGGAGCCACTCCCTTTGGGAAGGCGATAATATAAGGCAAATGATAAGTAATTTATAATTTTACATAGTTTTAATTGGATGTTTATTTTATTATCTGGGTTTTGTTTTTGAGAGTGAAATTGATAAGTTTTTCTATGTGTGTCATTTCCTATTCAACTTCACGTTACTTTAGACTATTGTTTATTACATTGTATTACAATATAACACATAATAGTAATGTTCTATTTACTCGTGATAAGCAGTGGCTAGGAATATGAATTTTAGATATTTTTTTTTCAGTTCATTTAAGATGTAATTTGTATAGTAAATTGACTTTTATGACATTAATGTAGTATTGTTGTTGTAAAACTTTTTTTTATGCATTATTAATATACAATTTTATGAGTATAATGACAGATTATATGATTATTAATTGGAGTTATTAAATATAATTATTTACATTTAAATATAATTAATTTACTAGTTAGGAATGATGACTCAGTGGTGACATTCTTGGATTCCACAGAAACAATGTGATTTTATAATCTTGAGTTTTTGTAATAGGAAAACGTTGAATAGCCACAGTTGTATGCTTAAACTGTTTTAATGAACTTCCATATTTTTTTAAACTTTTGAAATTAATATATTTGAGGAACCATGAAAATAGCACCAATGATGGAAGCTGAGGTGTAATAGATTTATGTGCTATGGGCATGATATGAAGAGCAATAAAAGAGATACAACTAAAAGAATTTTAAGGATGGAGGCAGGAGTAGAAGCAGACTGAAGGAGATATAGACATCTGTGTCGGAAATTAATTATGTGTAAAAGTTGTAAATAATGAGATGACATCTGATAGAGTACAATGGAAGAAGAAAACATGTTTTACTTATCCTACAAGTAGGATATGTATGAATAGGGCAAAAAAAGCATTAACATATCAGCTCTTTTTTTTTGGACTGACATTTGCTGTTAGCCTTAATGGTTTTGATAGTCTTGACAGCTTATTAAACTTTTTGAGTTGAGTGCTGATGGTACTCGGCTCCAAGGCAGTGGGCACTAGGGTGCCAGAATATCCGAATCTCGGCTTAGTCTACTGCCATAAAATGAATAAAGAATTGGAAACTAACTAACTAACCAGCAGGTCCTAACTTACTAATCTAGTGATCCTAATAATGACCTTATTGGGCAAACTGTGCAAGGCAGGCAGGGGTAGTTCCTTACAGAACCCTGTACGAAACGTGTGGATGTGCACAAACGGTATGCAGTGTGATGATGTACTCTCAGTGATGTAGTGTCACTGTTTCACATGGGCAGACTTACTCGAGGGAACATATCAACTCCCTTAATATACAGACTATGACGTGTTATGTGGGGACTTACAAGTTGTCAATCACCAAAAAGAGCCATTAAAACAATGCTACAACAATCTCGGATTTGTCTCTTATTGTCAGAGGCCAGTGACAGCTAGTGACAATTCTTAAACTGTCCTAGCTGGCTTACACTTCTCAGTTTAATATCTGCCACTAAATAAAAATAAGTGTGATTTAGTACTACAGCTTAGAGTGATCTCTAATCTCTCTCTGTTAGATATCTAAGTCCATCTTGGTATGTTTTCTTATAACATAATTAAAGTAAAAAGTAAATTGTAGTAAAATTCTAAAATTTTACAAAGGGAGAGACAGTTAAAAGTATGAAAGTAAACCCATTTGGATATATAAAATAAATTATGATGAACAGCTGTACAGAAATATTGGAAAGATCCTGCAGCAAATCAATATTGAAAACATAACACTTTTGATATAAAGCTTGTATTCATTTCTCCCCTTATATAATTCTTTACCAGTGTCCTTTTATGAAGAAACAAACTTGCTAGTCATTCATTCAGAATGCTGCTGGCAGGTCCATCATCAATCCATCCATTGCCATTGAAGTCCATTCAAGCAGTTCCCGTGATGCATGACATGGATGTGAATTTGGTAGGAGCTTGCTAGCGCAGCATTACACATTCCATTATACAAATTTATTTATTTCGTTTGTTTTTTTTATGGGTTAGGAGGTAACGAGCAACCATACCACTTGATGTTAAGTGATCACCGCCGCCCATGGACGCCCATAACACCAGAAGAATCACAGGTCTTTTGCAGGCCTTTATAGGAGAGATTGGCTCTCAAGTGCCATTGCGGGAACACACCTAATGGTATTTGGCGACAACTTTAGGGTGGTAGCTAGCCTGACGGGCATTAGAAAAAGCTCTACCATCATGCTATGGCTTCCTCATGATGTTCTCCTTCATCAAAAAGCTCAAGTTCATTGTAGGTGGTTAAATTTGAACTCACGTCCCTTGAAGTGGCGTTCCTACACAGTATCACTGAGTTGTCATCACTTCAAACTTATGTATTTATTACTTACTGCAGTACTAGACAGGCCAAGATCTTATAGAATATTATAGAGAGAGTTTGCTGGTATACCTCTCGCTCCAACTTCAACTACAAATAAATCCACTACTTACCTATTTCTATTCAGGTCATGTAGTAGATTGTAGTATCTATCTATTCCTATATCATAGACTTTTGGTATAATATTTGTTTCTCCTGGTTCAGTTAGTTCAGTCAGCACTATATGTTTCAACTCTTAATTCTATTTTTAAAGGGTGGACTCAGAAAACATTACAAGAAATATTTTTATATGAGTAGTCATAACATATTATGTGTATTCTTATTATTAGACATGAAGGGTTTACTTGTAATTGGTTAGCACATAAAAACCTTGTTCTATGATATTATTTTTATATGATTAGCTATAACATATTTTGTGTATTGTTATTATTAGATAATGAAGGGTTTACTTGTAATTGGTTAGCACATAAAAACCTTGTTCTATGATATTATTTTTATATGATTAGCCATAACATTTTATGTGTATTGTTATTATTAGACAATGTTGGGTTTACTTGTAATTGGTTAGCACATAAAAACCTTGTCCTATGATATTATTTTTAATATTAATTTGATTCAGTGTTATCCATTGTTGTCTGTATAATAACTAGCCATATCAGCAACAATGATCGCATGGAGCTGAACACTACCATTTTTGAATGGTATTCATTGACCTTTCCTATCCCCATCTCTGGTGCTAAAACATCCTACTCGTTTAGCTTTCTGTTAATTTTTGCTGGGTTTGTAAGGTATGTTGCATGGGTTAAATAGCTTAAAACCATTCTCAAATGATTAGGCTCCAATATATATATATATATATGTAGACCAAACTGGTGTATGCATTAAGCCTAGTGGATGGAATGGCTCTCAAGTGCAACTACCGGAGCACACTTACAGGTATTTGGTGGCAGATTGTCATGTTAAGAGTGGTAGCTAGTCAGGCGGGCATTAGAAAAACCCTACCACCACATTGGTTTCATCACGTTGTTTGCCTTCACCGAAAGCTCAAGCTCTTTGTAGGGATTCGAACTCACGGCCCTTGACGCGACGTCCGTACACACTACCAACTGAGCTATCATCGTTCCAACTGTTCTTGAACCGAAGTTATCCAAACCATTTTAATATTGAATTGGTTCTCTAGTATTGTTTTGAGGATAATTATTCAAATTTTCCTGTATTTACATTGGTTTTCATGACCACATAACAAAGTATGTAATGTTTAAATTTAGAAACACCTATGGCTCAGTGGTGATATGTATGAACACCGCGACAATGGACGTGAGTTTGAATCCTTGCAAAGAGCCAGAGCTCTCGATGGAGGAAAACATAATAATTAAACCATAGCAGGGTGTTAGGCAATGTTCTAGCTGGTGAATACATTCAAGTTCAAAATCTGCTGTCAAATACCTATAGGTGTGTTCTGGCAGTTGCACTTGAGTGCTATCCCTCCACTAGGGTGTGTGTCCATTATCTTAGGCTGCGTCGTCACTTAACATCAGGTAGAGATTGTACCCACAACGCAAAATTTATAAATTTTAAAAATATATAATCTATACATATAATAAATCTGTAGAAAAGACGTTTTTGTACATAGAAAATATTTAAAAAAAATAGTCGACACGGTGTTAAAAGATAACCAACAGAATAAATTTTCAGAATTTTTGGAATTTGTTCTCTTTATTTCTGCACGCATCACGTGAAATGTACAAAACCGATGTGGATAACTTTTAAACGTAAAAATTGTATGCGGCTTGGATTATTATTTAGGTTTCGTTTTATCGCAATCGGTTCACTCTATCGAGAAATATCTGTGTATATAAAAATGAATCGATGAAACGTATGTACGCGCATAACTTCCGAACGACTGTACCAAATTGAATAATCTTTTTTTTATTATGTTCGTTAATGTCACGACAATTCTTTATAAATCACATAATCATTTAATAAGCAATGAAGAAATTATAACTCAATTAGTAGTGCGTACGGACGCCGCGTCAAGAGACGTGAGTTCGTATCCACGTATATTTAAATTTCATGTGATTAAAGGCATTCAATTCATTGATGTTATAAACAAGTTTTCTTTTATAGTTAAGGCTTTTAAGTTTAATTGAGTTAGCGTTATGGCCATAATCTCAGCTGATCTTAAGTGACGATACGGCCCAAATTGGTAGACATGCTAAACCTGTGGAGGAACTGGCTCTCAAGTGCAGCTGCCGGAACACAACTATTGGTATTTGGCGGCAGATTTTCAACTTGAGCGTGGTAGCTACCCAGGCGGACATCAGAAAAAGCCCTACCACCATACTACGGTTTCCTCACGATGTTTTCTTTCACCCAAAGTGCAAGGTCATTGTAGGTGGTTGGATTCGAACTCACGTCCCTTGACGCGAAGTCGCACACACACTACCGCTGAGCTACTTTTACCTGAGCCCGGGTAATGCGTTTGCGCGTTACGATGAGGATTAAAAGCGATGATAGCTCAGTGGTAGTGTGTGTGCGACTTCGCGTCAAGGGACGTGAGTTCGAATCCAACCACCTACAATGACCTTGAGCTCCCGCTGAAGGAAAACATCGTGAGGAAACCACAGCATGGTGGTAGGGTTTTTTATAATGCCCACCTGGCTAGCTACCACCCTCAAGTTGAAAATCTGCCGCCAAATACCGATAGGTGTGTTCCGGCAGTTGCACTCGAGAGCCAGTTCCTCCTCAGGCTTAGCGTGTCTACCAACATGGGCCGTATCGTCACTTAAGATCAGGTGAGATTATGGCCATTACGTTAAGTCTTAACTATATATATATAAAAAGGAAGTCCGTATAAACTGGGATTTTAAACACAACGCGTTCATAAAAAAAGGGGTCACGGTGCGATGACGTATTTCTGCGTGATGTCCCGACGAGTGAATCGGGGTCCCCGAGGAAGTTGAATCACGTACTGCCGGCGGACCGCGTCCTGCTGTCTGGGCGCCGTGAAGCAATTCACCTCAAGGCTGCACGAAAATCAATTGCCGTAATTTAAGCTATGCCGTAAATTTGTTGCACACTATATCGTATGCGGACGTCACGTGATTTCCGGTGGTCAACCTTACCGTCGCTTTTCGTGGGTTTTCTGCATCCCCTCTCTTGAAAAATTCTTGTGTCCTGCGGGATAAAAATGATCTGACAGTTGAGCGATAAGTTTGGCTTTTATTATGATCTATACAGCAATTTTAAACGGTAGTGTGAAGCTATGCCGTAAATTTGTTGCACACTATATCGTATGCGGACGTCACGTCATTTCCGGTAGTCAACCTTGCCGTCGATTTTCGTGGGTTTTCGTGCATGCCCTATACTGAAAAGTTCCTGTATTCTGCGGAATAAAAATGATTTATAAGTTGATCCATAAGTTTGGCTTTTATTTTGATGTATACATCAATTTCAAACGGTAATGTGTAAATGGCGACAGATGTACGAGATTAACCGATTTTTTTCTTTTTCGAATTGACATACGCTGTTAGTTCCAAGGGCTTTGACAGCTTCACCAAACATTGATAATGAAAAACAAAAAAAAAAGTTTTTCTCAAGTCTCCGTTTAAAATATTCTTTTTTTTTTTTAAACTCCGTTTTCGAACTTGTACTTTTCTCATAATAACAACAGACAAGCAATTTTTTTTTAATAAAACTTATAATGTAATGATAGCGTAGTGGTAGTGTGCAGGATCGCCGCGTTATGGGACGTGAGTTCGAATCCAACCGCCTACAATGAGCTTGAGCTTTCGGTGAAGGGAAACATCGCGAGGAAATCATAGTACAGTGGTAGGGCTTTTCTGATGCCCGCCTGGCTAGCTACCACCCTCAAGTTGAAAATCTGCCGCCAAATACCAATAGGTGTGTTGCGGCAGATGCACTTGAGAGCAAGTCCCCCCAATAAAGGCAAACACATCTACGATTACTTTGATGTTGTAGTTGTCAGTGGGCAACGGTGATCACTTACCATCAGGTGACACGCTTGGTCGTTTGCCTCCTATTCCATAAAAAAAGTCTACAAGTTATATAAAGATTTTTTACCATAAAATACTAGGATGAATCTTATATGGCATTAAATTTTTAACAACACAGTTTATTGTGCCAAATTTTTATCATCAGTATTTGAATTGCTACAGAGCGTTAAAATTGTTTTTATTTTTTTTTTCTGAAATTTGCGTTTTTGTGATTTTTTACCTAAACTATTGAAGATGGAAAAAAAAGTTAAATTCGAATTTTGTAGTCGATGTGATCCACTATAGGAAGGTAACTAACAAATTTTTCGTATCATTCATATTAAAAAGTTACGACCCGAATACATTTTTTATATTTTTAAATTTTATCAGCGGAACTAAGCCTATACGGCACATATTATAGATTGTTTTAAGCTGGGGAACTGATTTTAGGATCATCTCCCTGATTGGCTGGGAAGGGTATGCGAGACTCAACCGGCGAAACACTCGCCGGTAATACCCACTATAACCCCACGGCTATTGGGGTCTATCTATCGCCTATTGGGCCAGGGAGCAGGATCTGTCTTCACATTTCATCTCCTCCCACATATTATACATATACGCAAGCGCGGCTAGTTGTTTCGTTCAATATAGAAAACACTATTAATACAAAATAACATTATTACAAGCAAATATCACAAATCATTATTAAATTGATAACATAAAATGAATCGACGGCATCGAATCTAGGACTTCAGTAGTGAAGCACGTCATTAGATAACGCGCATCCAGATGTTGGTAGTGAGCGCCAATATCTCATTACTGCTAAGTGTCGTGTGACAGGTGCGTTTGAGATCGAATGTCTGAGTAGAGCTATCATTTTATTAGATATGGCATCTTTATATAATATTTTATTTAACTGTAACGGAGTCAAATCAATACTCAATTTTTTTTGAAGTGAAACTTCTTTAGGCGCATGAGGGTAAAATTTTTACAGATGAAACGTCACGCCGGTATGCAACGGAAGTGTCGGAAAAGAGAGAGAGAGTGATCGAGACCGATTGAGAGAGAGTAAGACAGGGCGAACGTAGCATGAGCAACTAGCCGTGGAGTGAGAGTAGGGAGCAAGCGAGTGAGAAAGATTGAGAGAAAGAGTGAGACATAGCGAACAAGATTTATAAATTAGTTCGCCAAAGAAGTTTCACTTCTGACATGTGTACTTTGTACGCACGCATGTTTTTTTATTTTGGTTACGGTCATTTTGCCACTTAATATTCTTTTAAAAAATATAGACTATAGAATATAGAGAGTAAATTAAGCATTATACAATTTAACTGCATTTCTAAATGCTCGATTTTTTTGCCTGAAATTTTGTTTGTTGAAAGTTGTGACTGTGATAACATATGTTATAATTCAACATCTACGATACATTTTATTCTATAAAAGGCATGGGGTTTTCTGTAATAGAAAACATAGTTCAGAATGTTGTGTTTCTATGTAAAAAGTTATATACGTATATATATAAAAAAATATATTAAAAAAAAACCAAGCGAACGAAGTCGGAGGACATGAACTTAGTTTTTTTTTGTAGGATTTTACTGTTGCCAGATTATACCCTAATATTATAAATGAACTTGAAATACTTCATTCAATTTAGGCCTAAGAAGGCTTTTATGATCGTCAAAACTACCACCGGTTCGGAAAACGATCCAGACATTGAGAGAAAATTTGCAATTACAGTGTTTTCAGCTGATGCACAGGGAGCGGTGACCATTCGAGATATCATCATCGTTCACACATTGATCTAACCTATAATACTATCAAATTAAATGCGAATGTATCTTTGTGCGTTTTATACTAGTAATTTGAAGTATTCACTTCGCAACTGGCTATCATTTTGCACACACGTTGTCAAGGCTACAGAAAAGAACATAGGGGTAGAGGTACCTTTCATACAAGAACTATTCTATTGTCGTACCGTGAAGTTGTGGAGCCGTTTTCCTGTCAGCATGTTCTCTTCTTCCTATGACATTGGGTCCTTCAAAAGAGGCGTGATAAGGTATCTATGCAGGCGAGCATGACAACGGTGACTGGCAGTGAATTTTGGTTCATTGTCAGTCACTACTGATTTTGATTGTACTGTAGTTAACTTTAGGTATGGTGCAGTTATTTGGCTACACAATATAAAAAAAAAGTACAGTACTTTTTTGGGTTATAAAAATGCCTTTTAGTAATTTTTTTTAAACTATGAAGTCTATTTATAAACGAATATTTAAAACTCATTTAGTTTTGAACAGTTTAATGTTTTACAATAAGACATTTACATGATTTAAGTTGATGATAGCTCAGTTGGATGCCGCGTCAAGGTACGTGAGTTCGAATCCACTTACAAAGGGCTTGAAGTTTCGGTGAAGGAAAACATCGTGATGAAATCATAGCATGGTGGTATGTCTTTATCTAAAGCCCGATTGGCTAGCTACCATCCTCATGTTAATAATCTGCCGCCAAATACCTGTAGCTGTGTTCCGGTAGTTGCAGTTGTGAGTCAGTTCCTCCAATAAGCTTAGCGTCCCCACTATACTGGGCCACATCGTTCATTACTATGAGGTCATATTGTGGCCATAACACAAAACGTAAATTAAAGAAAAATAAAACAAAACATTCACGAGGACCGACGACAGAAGAGAATACTTAAAACCATAAACAGTTGTTATTATTGGACATCCAAATTAATTGTCTGATCTTAAAATAAAACTTGTACATCGAAACTGTTTACAGCGCAATAAGTTATAGGTACTAATAGGAGCAGCTATATGTTTATCGTTAACACGTCACGTGACCATATCGATGACGACTTACACGAATTTACTCCCTATCCAAATCATCGTATATAAGTTTTCACTTCGAAAAGTTTATATATATATATATATATATATGGACAGTTTATTTTGAAAATGGTTTGAGAAAAATGAGCTATCACGTAATTCATGCTTAATTTAATGTAATTTTTTTATATATAACTAGTCCGTGTTTAATTTCTCAAAAAAATCCCATGTTTTGTACAACTTAAAATCGGTCGGTAAATGAAATTGCATTATCAACAAATATAGTAAGTAACCTTTAATTTTCTCGAAACGAAAGAAAATGGACTTACACCACTTTCAAAATAAACGGTCCATATATATCTGTAAATAAAAAAAACATATTCAGGTCTATGCATTAATAGGTCTATGTAGCATTGATCAGTATTCAGTGCGCGAGCGCATGCAAGTCGGTACCGAGTGTGGTTTTAGTTCGCCCGCGCATGTGTCGGTTCCAGTGACTCACGCGCATTCCGTCCCCCCATTGTCCCCCGGATTAATTGTCCTACGCCCGTGTGAGTATCCACGCTGTGAATGGAAACGATCCTTACTAAAATTAATAATGCGAAAGTGAGTTTGTATCTTTGGTTCACGCCTAAACACCGGTGCATCGATAATAATTAATTTTGTATATAGAGATAGACGGAAAACTGGAGACTGGTGGGCTACTCTTTCTAGCGAAAACACTTATTGGGAGTGAGATAAAGATAAAGAGGTAAAAATAAAGGTAAAAGGTAAAAGTATTTTAGGTGATAGTGTTAGGTTTTAAGACAAAGTCCCAAATTTGATGATAGCTCAGTTGGTAGTGTGTATGGACGCCGCGTCAAGGGAGGTGAGTTCAAATCCGCCTGCAATGAGCTGGAGCTTTCGGTGTAGGAAAATATCTTGATGAAACCATAGCATGGTGGTACGACTTTTTCTAATGCCCGCCTGGCTAGCTACCATCTTATACACAACACAACATAATCGTGTATTGGCTGTTGCATTAGATAGCCAGTCTCTTCACTATCTTGGCCGACATGGGAACTTAACATCAGGTGGAATTTGGGCATAACGCCAATCAACTACCGGCACATCACCGATTTGTCGGATGGTAAGTTCAAACACCATGTCAAAAGGGAGTGGATTTATATGTGTACGATGGTGATATCTGGAATTAAAACCCCTCTCTGTGCATCCGCTAATAATTATTGTAAGCGCATTATTAAAAAAAAATGTTCCTTTTTCTTTGTTTTTTCTTTACTTCCGTCCACAAAGGACGTGTTTGACAGAATTCTGTAAAATCTTCGCTTCGTTACTTGCATTAAAAAACCCGATCCAGTTTCTGGCCGGTTCTTCTCGATGACTGGGTTATTTACCGAACCGGTGGTAGTTTTGACGTTCATAAGCGCCTTTATCAGGGCTTAAACTGAACGAAGTTTTTTTATTTGAAATGGTTAGTTTGCACCAGGGCTTTTGTCTTTATTTTTCTGGTACGTACCACTGCGTATAGTTTGTGGCGGTCAGTGGCGTTTGTTGTAATTACAAGTGTTAATTTGTTATGAGTACAGCGGATGACTTATCCCATTCGTTTAGAAATATGAGTTCGGAAGGACAGAGAATAACATGAAACTTGTGAATCATGTCGAGCTATTTTTATTGCGTTTAAAATGTAAAGAAAATATAATTATAATGATTTTGAGTAGGAATACACGCCTCCGATCTTTTTATAGCGAACTTTTTTTTTTTTACATGGGTCTTATTAAAAGCTCGGTCGGAATTAATGTTAGGTCAAATGTATACGTATATATTTTTGCTTATTGTGATAATAGTAATTTTAAAAAGGAATTACACAAATTAAAATAACAATTTATCTATAATTTCTTTATTAGTAACATATTTTAGACGCCATATTAGTGAAAAATTGTGCTGTGTATATCCAACTCGGAATAAAAAAATATATTTTGTGAATTATACGAATTATTGCTCAGTGGGGTACTCGACAGACTCGAACCCACAGTACGTCGGCGCTGCGTTGCCAATTTTAACAAAGATGTCACCGCTTTCTTAAGGAAGTCTGAATATTTGTAATATATTTTACCTTTCTACGTGCCATTAGTATAATTGTATTATAACATTTACTTTGTTATTAAGTAAAAGAAATAGGAACTTAGGAATTTTATTAAGTTGTTGTAATATTGAATGAATACGATGTTTAACTATGAGATGAACTTGTTAATAAAGCATAGATACACCGTGCGGATGCCGGGTACATTGTGTTGGAAAAAGGAAAACTCCAAGCGGTTCCCTGATCTTGTGACGGATGTAGGTCCCAGGGGTCCCGTTTCCGATACGCGTTAACACAGCTTCGATACACATGTTTCTTTCTCTACCAGGACTAATTTGGTTGGAGCCCGCTAACGTAGTTTTAGAGACACGTGCAAGACAGTGAGCTCAATTAGCGATGATAGCTCAGTGGTAGTGTGTACGACTTCACGTCAAGGGACGTGAGTTCGAATCCAAGCACCTACAATGAGCTTGAGCTTTCGGTGAAGGAAAACATAGTGAGGAAACCATAGCATGGTGGTAGGGCTTTTTCTAATGCCCGCCTGGGTAGCTACCACCCTCAAGTTGTAAACCTGCCGTCAAATACCAATAGGTGTGTTCCGGCAGCTGCACTTGAGAGCCAGTTCCTCCACAGGTTTAGCGTGTCTACCAACTTGGGCCGTATCGTTACTTAAAATCAGGTGAGATTATGGTCATAAGGCTAAACCTTAAAAAAAAAAAAAAAAATTAGTACTATGTTTCGAATGCCGTACCCACACCATCTCGATGTCCAGCGTTCCACAACCGCGCGATTTATAAGGCATTTCCTACCTCGCACAGCCTCTCTGTGGAACCAGCTGTCGCCGGCGGTCTTTCCGACCCGTTACGACTTGGGAACCTTCAAGAAGAGAGCGTATTCTTTCCTTAAAGGCCGGCAACGCATTTGCAAGCCCTCCGGTGTTGCAAATGTTCATGGGCGGCGGTGATCACTTTCCATCTGGTGAGGCTCCTGCCCGTTTGCCGAATATGAGAAATATAAAAGAGTAAAAAATGAAACAATAGTAAAATACATCGTACTGTGTTATCATTCATATTTAAGTAGGAACTTTAGGGATGTTACTATACTTTATGATTTTATATTTTTAATTTGATCTAATATAAATATATCTATAATATAAATATATCTATCTAATATAAATCTAATAATAAAATATCTAATCTATAAATAAAAACTATCTAATATAAATATATAATATAATCGACACTTATAACAATTCTGCCACATCATAACTTCTACGAGACAGTCTGAGCTGAAAATGTATTTTTCTTATAAAACTCACTATATGTCCATACATTTTCTTCGATATCATTTAGACACACCGACAAGAGAGGGAGAATGGGTCAAAAAGAGTACATGATGAAGTAAAATTGTATGCAGTCCTAGTTTTTAAGTATGTACATACGCGAAATACTAGGGGAAATACCTTAAAGATTAGCTATATCATATTATTAGATCATATATAAGATATCATTAAAAATACTAGATTTTACGGGCAGCTTCGCTCGCGTTAATAATGACTTTGTTAAACAAATCGAATGACGCAATAAGTTTCATACAAAATTTGTTCTTTTGTTTTCCCCACTTCAATAAGTTTTTCCCGAAGAAAAGTAGTCCATCACCGTCTCCAATATCCCATCTGTCTCTTTACTAAAATTCATCACAACAGGCTCAACGGTGTAGACGCGAAATCGTATCACATAAACAAACTCACTTTCGCATTTATAATATTAAAAGGATTGCAGTAAATTTTATCTTGTCCCAATTAATCGTTTGGACCGTCCGCGACTACTTCCGCTAAATCTTACTTCGTCAAGTAAACTCTTCTTGACACACTCTCCCTCTCTTGTCGATGTATCTACATGACATCGGTGAAAATGTATGCATATGTGGACCATTTTATAAGGAAAACTCATTTTCAGCTTAGACTGTCTCATAGATGTATTGCTTTCTTGTGGTCAAGTATTGTGACCGAGCTTAGCTCGGGATTTTTATCTCCAAATTAGTGTTTGTTTAAAAAAATGTGTGCGTGTGCAAGTCACACACGGTAGAGGTGAAACTTCTGAAAAGTCTAATTAAAAATACTTATTGAAAAGTATTGTAAATACATATGGATAATGCTTAGTAGACGATAGTGGGGACGCTACGAAGCATCGCACAAAGAGGAGATCGAGAACGTGTAATGTGTTCTATCTCATTCTCTCGCCGACTGAATCCTATACATTTACGTGTTTGTGTCTCTGCGGACTCGCTTTTTCGTTTCATCGAGTTTGAAATCATAACGATTATAATGAAGTTTCATTGCAAAAATGTATTTAGATACGAATAACATATTTTGAGATTTTATATACGTTTTATATAGAAAAAAAAATCACGAATATAATTAATCACCTTATTATAGTTTGCTAAAAAGAACTATGTACTTATGAAAAATACAGTTGAATAAGGGAATTCATAGCAAGAATCACTCTGTATACAAAATTTTACCCAAAACAGTAATAGATTAGATAGATAGATATCATTTAGACGTCGCCTGTTAATAACGCACGTCATCCAACCTTACAATGCTTTAGTGTACAGCTATATGGACTAATCGAATTTAATTAGCGGCAAGGAAGCGCTCAAATTGTTGCGCGAATTCTACGCCATAACATCGGCCGACTTATTGTCCTGCCAAACTGGAAAGTCGCCTATATATGGTGTCGCAGGATATTGTAATCAGACATCGTATTTGTCAGGTACAATATGATGACATACGGTGACATGTGATCACCATTTATTAGTGCTTAACGGTATTACAGACATCACTGTTTGTATAAAATCGAGGTTCCAATTAGAATAAAATGTATATGTTCCGTAGCTATTATTATGCCGTATGGATACGATGTGATCAGACTCGCAAACTGGTCATAAGTAAGACATCGATGCAGCACTCTTACAGATATCGACAATAGCTGTATCCGCGGCTTTGTTCGCGTGGAATTTAATAATTTTACGTAGTCATTTTTGGTCCGTTTTTGTAAGCTTTTCCAATACAGCTGTACTACTATCGGTGGTAGCGTGATGATAAATAATCGAAAGCCTTCCGCAATGATCGATTTATCGAATACAGAATGAAATCCGTGTGCTAATTCGTAAGATTAGCGTCTTCAAACGAACTGTTCTGGTTTAAAGTATATATAGCATAGATAAGCTAACTTGTGTGAATGTTTGAGAAATAGTACATATTTGAGTGGATTTTCTTGTAGATTACATTTGCAAAGATGTGGTTAATAATGTAACAGCTGTCTTTCTGTACGTTAAAATTTACCTGTTTAGGGGACAGCATGAGCTTTAACATGGTGTTTAAATAGTTAATTTTGACAAGGAATTAAAAGCGATATTGCATTGCTACAGAAACGCCTTTAACAAATAATCTATCTATTGAACTCGGAACGACATAGACTGTACATATTTGTTATCCACACTGGATGTCTTTGCGCCGTCGCCTACGTGGTCTTTTCAATCATAATGATTGCTTATGTTTACGCGAATATTATTCATCGAAATAAAACTAATTTAAACGGATTTTATCGCGGTTATTTATTAATTTTGATCCCGACGTTTCGAAAGCTTTTCAGCCTTCGCGGTCACGGGGCGGACTGAGGTGTAGGTTGTCCAGAAAAGTTCATGTTACTGTGTCTACCTTCAATTTAATTTTTGTCATTGGTAGTGTTCCGATGTACGCAGACTGAGTTCAGTGTCTTGAGGTCTGGCAATTGGTCTTTTGGGTTCCGATTTAATTAAATGTATAATCGGACCACGAAGGCTGAAAAGCTTGCGAAACATAGTTCGAAAAATTTTGTAGAATTACATTACATTCGTTATAAGGGGTTAGCGTTAAGGCCACAATCTCACCTGGTGTTAAGCGACGATGTGGCTCAAGATATTGGAAACACCAAACCTAGTAGAAGGACATCCAAGTGCTACTGCCGGAACACATATATATGTATTTGGCAACAGATTTTCAAGTTAAAGGTATTTTTTTATAATTAAGGTTTAGTGTGACGGCCGTAATCTCACCTGATCTTAAGTGACGATACCGCCCAAGTTGTTAGACACGCTAAACCTGTGAAGGAACTGGCTCTCAAGTGCAACTGTCGGAACACACCTATTAGTATTTGGCGGCAGATTTTCAACTTGTGGTGGTAGCTAACCAGGCGTGTATTAGAAAAAGAGCTACTACCATGCTATGGTTTCCTCAAGATGTTTTCCCTCACCGAAAGCTCAAACTTATTGTAGGTGAAGTGGATTCGAACTCACGTCCCGTGACGCGAAGTCGTACACACTACCACTGAGGTAACATCGCTTCAGTAGTAGTAGCCAGTCAGGCGGGCGTTACAAGAAGCCATAGGCGTGATAGTTTCTTCATGATGTTTTCTCTGAAAGCTCTGGTTCTTGCAGCTCGATTTGGAGTCCACGTGAAGACGCGACACTGCGCTGTATACTCCTTAAACATTTCTCGTATGTTCAAAAGTGTGCTTCGTTACAGCTATATACAATTTCGCGGGCACCTGCTCGTCCCATTTGCCGCTGGAGGTCGGCGAGCTGGTGCACCTGGAGGCCGAGACTGCTGAGTGGTACTATGGTACGAGCGTGCGCCGGGAGGCAGCAGGAGCTTTTCCCAAGAACTACGTGACCGTACGAGAATGTATTGTTGACAGGTCAGTGTAAATCAGCGCTTGCAAAAATATTATTTCCAACCTTCTATAATGTCTTGATGTCCACGAGTCGATGGTGAATCCATTTCAGCTATGTGCAAAGAGTATAACTGTTAAATTCTGACTTAATCGTGACTTCTTTACTAATATTGTAAGTGCGAAAGTGAGTTTGTTTGTTTGCGACGCTTTCGCGCCTAGACCGCTGAATCGGTTATGATAAATTTTGGTACAGAGATAGATTCCCATCTATTTGGAGACAGATATAAGGTACTTTTTCTTGCGAAAAATTTATAGGAAATGGGGTAAAGACAGGGATAAACTCTGTATGAAATTGTTTATGACGTTAATTGATTTGAATAAAAAATCAGTATTAACTCGAGAGGAGTCGAGGGTAAAAGTTACTAATATCAAAGCGGAAAAGTAAATTTGTTTGAATTTACTAATCTTAGAATCTATTAGTGGGGTTTCGTAAATTGTTTGTATATTTAAGTAACGCTACCACCAGTAAAAGCAAAGCTGTATTGAAAAACATTTAAAAAAGCTGACAAAAATGATTAAAGTGAAACGTTTTTACATCGTCGCAATTTTCTTAAATCATCTATCGCATGTCGCATTACTGCCGGCTGCAGGCTAATGTTGACGGTGCTCGGCAGTGCAGCCAAGGCCGGTATGGCGGCGTCCACAGCTAGCATTTCCATCATCATCGATTTTCCATTATCGTTTCCATTTTCTAATTATGGATTTAAGATTAAAAACGCGATTTAATACCATTTTTTTTTCCTTTATTTTGTTTAGCGGCTTTTAACCGTAGTTATATCAGCCCCATTGTTACCTAAAATATTATTATAATGTAGCTCTTTCATACATCCTCGTTCATACAAGCATATTTCACTCATTTCATATAACATTTTACCTGCCTCACTGGAAGGTTTTACTAAAATGCTATGAAACATGCCCATATCTAATTTATTTAAATTACAATTATTAATTAATTTATTTCTAATGGTACTATTCTTAACACATTGCATCAAAATTTTGATACAATAAATTGAATAATTTTCCGAAACATTTCAGTTGAATGCCTACGATCCGAATTCATAAAAGCACACAATTCTGTATTATTAATAATTTCAATTTTCACGGAAACGTTGAGCTCAGCTAGTGAATTATGAAAAGGTAATGCAAACACGCTATTGTGTGTCGTTGGATTCAATACGGGCTATGTTATAAACTATATTGTTTACACACATGAGCCTCCACACATTCGGGCGTCGGGTGTCGAATATGCCCTTAATAAAAAATGATACAAAGTAATAAAATTATTAATTGTAGGGGTCAGCGAACTTCCCGCTAATTGATTCCCGTACAATGAATCATTCAGTGTCGTGTCTTTTTACCAGAAGCTTTTTTACACATTCCGATGATATATTAATCTTTTGTTTTGCTTCAGTGTTTCTTATATAGTCTACATTTCTTCTTCAAAGGTTCTTGAAACACGTGCTTGATTAAAAAATAATGATGATAGCTCAGTTAGTAGTGAGTGCGTAAGTTCGAATCCACCGGCAATGTGTTTGAGTTTTCGGTAAACGACAACATCGTGAGGCAACCATTGTATGGTGGTAGGGCTTTTACTAATGCCCAACTGGCTAGCAACCACCGTCGAGATGAAAATCTACCGCCAAATACATAAAGCTGTGTTCTGGCATTACACTTGAAAACCAGTCTCTCCATTAGACTTAGTGTATCATTTAAGTATCTTAGCGGCACTTAACATCAGGTGAGATTGTTGCCACCACGTTAAAAACTATTAAAAACCACCGGTACGTACTCTGAGCAACAATTATACACATTTGTATGTAGTTGACTTATAAAAGTAAAAAAAAATAGAAAATAATTCCTATACGTTTATTATTACTAGCTGTTACTTGCGACTACGTCCGCGTTGACATTAAAATTAAGTTTAAATACAGAACCGAAAATACCCTTACGTGCCCTATACGTTAATCCAGCAAATAAAATATCAGTCTGGCAAATTTTATCGACATTCATGCATCCATCCATTCAGCCGAAAGACGTCCACCGCTGGACATAGGTCTCCCCCAAAGATCTCCACGACGACCGGTCTTGCGCCACCCGCATCCAGCGGATTCCCGCGACCTTCACAAGGTCGTCGGTCCACCTTGTGGGGGGCCTACCCACGCTACGTCTTCCGGTACGTGGTAGCCATTCGAGAACCCGATGCCACTTAAGTTTAGCAATTCTTCGGGCAATGTATGTTACTTTGGTTCTTCTGCGGATCTCCTCATTCCTGATTCGATCACGCAGTGAAACTCACAAGCATAACCCTCTACATGCATCCGTTTTTACGTAATTAAGTAACAAACACTTAACCATAAAAAACTTTTACATTTCTAATATGAGTATAGAATAAACTTACTGTAACTGAGCGAGTTTTTGCCTATTCAATAATCTTCTAACGTGCATGAAGTAGTTTTCGAAAACCACTAAACGAGATTGGATTGAAACAAGGGTAATATTGATTTAGAATTTCTTTTACGTCATTCAAGTTGATCAATATGTTACGTAGACTGTCGCATCGCGGCGACTGTCATTCAACATCTGACAGGCTTTTACGCCGGTAAGGTGGCGTTGACCGTCGACGGATCTCTGATTATTTGTGTTTTCTTCGCCATTTTCACGGTTGACGAGAAAACGCGATCCAATTCATATTGTCAAAAGAATAATTTCTATGTGCCTTTTTTAAGAGTTCTGATCATTCTATGTGGGACTAAGTTATCGCTTAAAAAATACGCCAGTTGTCAAATAAAAACTACTATTTTGTTATACTTTTTGTAGTTAGCAAATACGTACTGGCTAGATAAAAGGACTAAATTAAAATAAAATAAAAATACATGTATATTAATTTTTGTTCATTCCATTGTCTTGTCAGTGTCTCCAGTAACCATATCGATGAAATAAATAACATAAAAATGATAATATACAGTGAACTTATGGGATTGTGTATTTTATGGTGTCACTGAGAGATATCAAAGTACAGATCGTTGCAAGGACAACAAGGTAAACCAAGCAACGTTAATTGAATTCTGCGGTTGCATAGATATTTAACTGTACTTAACTTGGAATCAGGGCATCTAAGTTATCAATAGACGGTCGATTAGAGTTGATCTCGCTGTCAGAGGTCGTTACGGTTAAGAGGCGTGACGTGTCAATTGCGCTTTGGTTTACATTCACTTCCCTTAATATTTGCCAATTACTTAGCCGAAACTATCTACGATTTCAAATGCGAGAATTTAGTGTATAGCATAACTGTATTATTTCTATATTATAAAGAAATTTTATATTCAATGAATTAAATCCCACGATATTTTTTAATATGTATGTATGAAGCGATGATAGCTCAGTGGTAGTGTGTACGACTTCGCGTCAAGGGATGTGAGTTCGAATCGAAGCATCTACAATGAGCTTGAGCTTTCGGTGAATGAAAACATCGTGAGGAAACTATAGCAGGGTGGTAGGGCTTTTTCTAATGTCCGCCTGGGTAACTAACACCCTCAAGTTGTAAACCTGCCGCCAAATACCAATAGGTGTGTTCCGACAGCTGCATTTGAGAGCCAGTTCCTCCACAGGTTTAGCGTGTCTAACAACTTGGGCCGTATCGTCACTTAAGATCAGGTATGATTATGGCCATAATGCTAAACCTTAAGTATATAAAAAAAGTTTATCGTTGTGGCTATAGCGTCACTTGACGTTAAATGATGATGTGGTCCAAGATGATGAACACGTCGAACCTGTGGAAGATTGGCTCTCAAGTGTTACTGCCGGAGTACAGCTATATAAGTATTTGGTGGCAAATTTTCAACTTAACGATGGTAGTAGCCTGGTGATCACAAGAAAAATCCCTAACACCATGCTATGGTTTTTTCACGATGTTTTCCTTTACCGAAAGCTTAAGCTCATTGTGGGGATTCGAACTTATTTTTGTTTTTATAGGTTTAGCGTAATGGCTATAATCTCAACTAATCTCAAGTGACGATACGGCCCAAGTTGGTAGACACGCTAAACCTGTGGAGGAACTGGTTCTCAAGTGCAACTGCCAGAACACACCTATTGGTATTTGGCGACAGATTTTCTACTTGAGGGGTGGTAGTTAGCCAGGCGGGAATCATAAAAACAAATCCACGCGACGCGTACGTACACGCTAGCATTAAGCGATCATTGCTTCATCATTTATTTAATTCTAAAGTTTAAATTATTTTTTTTTTAATTAAAGAGTGAATATCGAAACGATGATAGCTCAGTGAAACAATGGTAGCTCAATTTTTAGTCTGTGCGAACGATGCGTCAATGAATATGAATCCGAATCTCTAGGGTCGTTCGAGTATTACGTTAACAGATTTATTACAATTATTTATCCCCCCCTCCCCCTTGTCAGCAAAAGTAAGCAAAGCTCGTATCAACCCTTCTCCCGTGCATACATAAACATCCTTATATGCATGCTTTTGAATGTATTCTGTTTTTTTTTATTGATTCATGAACATCCGTTATAATTCTAGATATAAGAAAATTACATATAGGATAGAGAACTTTAACCCACATAACATGCGTTCAAATTAACTTTATTCACATTTAACATATAGTAAGGTGGAAATATTATAATCTTAAGTAATATTACAAACAAAACAAACTTCTTTTAAATTTTTGGTATACGTATTAATTCCATTTAACAATCTTCAGTCCATGACACCCTAATCCATGATTCTAAGTTAAGTTAAGTTAAGTTTTCGATGATATTGGATCTTCGTTGCTCAATGCTTGTTTCTGTTCACTTTCATCCGATGGTGGAATGTCTACGTCGTCCTCATCGAGCCATTTCACATCGTAATTCTCTATATTTTGAATAACCCACATCAGTTCAGCGAGCAGCGACTCTTGTAGATCTAACTTTCATATCAGTGTGTGTGGTTACATGTTGTATATAATGATTTCTTATGTTTACGCGAACATTATTTATCGAAATAAAACTGGTTTAAACGGATTTTATCGCGGTTACTTATTAATTTTGATCACGACGTTTCGAAAGCTTTTCAGCCTTCGCGGTCACGGGGCGGACTGAGGTGTAGGTTGTCCAGAATAGTTCATGTTACTGTGTGTACCTTCAATTTAATTTTTAATATGGATAGTTTTCTGATCTACGCAGAATCAGCTCACAGTGTCTTTTACCGTTGGACAAAAATAATCGTAGGGAATTTGCAGGCAATGTTTGAGTGAATCCTTTAAGCGTCGAGCTAATTTGACTGGAAAATTGAGAAATTACCCTCCATCGTCCAAAACCAAGTCATCAACTGTTTGTTTTACTTTTACTGGTGGTGGAAGAAACCTGTTGTCTAGTAATCTATATAGGACACTTCTTGGACCACAGCATTCTATGTTTCTACATTTGACAACTGACGCAAGTATGGTCTTTCATGCATATGTTCTGAATACCATTTAATATCTGTAAACTTTACTTAACTTATATTACGTCAAATCGTGGATCGAAACGTAACAAAACAATATATTGACTGAAAAAAATTAGAGAAGTGAACAGCGCGCGGTAATTCCCCTTGTCGGTTCTAAGCGAATACCTTAACCTAACATTATTTGTGGGAATCCCCAAAATGCGTTTCGTTTTCAAACAGAGAATGTGTGGGTTGCCATATGTGTAAAAATCATCATCTAGATCCCCCCGCCTCCATATCATCAATAAAAATAAAGCAAAGACCCCCGCCCCCTTTAGTGCTTACGTAATACTTGATTACCCCTGCAATGAGCTTGAGTTTTCTCTACAGGAGAACATCTAGATGAAACTATAGCATGGAGGTAGGGATATTTAATGCCCGCCTGGTTAGCTACCGTCCTCAAGTTGAAAATCTGCCTCCAAATACCTACAGCTGTATTTGAGAGCCAGTCCCTCCAATAGGTTTAGCGTGCGCACCATCTCGGGCCTTATCATCACTTCATATCAGGTGAGATCGTGGTCATAACGCTAAATGTATATGCTGTAAAAATATGTATATGAGACCGTTGAACTCAAACGTCGTTTGATCGAACATTACTTCGAATGTTAGTAGTGCATTACCTGAAATTACTTCGGTTTCTCGGTTTCTCAGATGCGGAACGACAGTCGTCGCATCCGCCGGCGGTGTGGGGGTTGTACACGACATAGCGGTCACTTTAAGGGAGTGGCTGCATCACTGGAAAAAACTGTATATAGTAAGTAAAGTTCTGTCATATCTAATTCTCTTTTGGCTAACGTTTTTAGAAGTACGTATCGCCAGGAATACACATTAAAACGACTCCAAGAGAACAGCAAACTTTCCTTTCTTCGTAGAGGCCGGGAACAGCTTTCGCAATACTTCTAGACATTGCAGCGTGTAGCCGACTTTTTCATTACAGAATCTAAATTAAATAAAGTACTGACATATATCAGCAAAACTTTGTGTATCACTTCCAGTTCTTATAATTTGCAGACTTCAACAAAAACCTATAAATATTCACCAAACCGGAACCTATTTTAAACAAGGTGTAACAATTATTTTTTTAATATCGTAGTGTTAATATTCGTTAACGAATTTCCTCTATAGTCACGCGTAATCTGATTGGTAATGATTGGGCATTTTCTAATGCCCGCATGCCTAGCTGACTAACATCCTTAAGATGCAAGTGGCTGTTGAGTGAAAAGTGACCGTTAATCGAGCATTTTACATAGTTTTATAGGTTTAACGTTATGGCCACAGTTTCAGCTGATGTCAAGTGTCGATGTGGCACAAGACGAGGGACGCGCTAAGCCTAGTGCAGGGATTCTCTCAAGCTCAACTACCAGAGCACACCTATACGTATTTGGTAGCAGATTTTCAACTTTAGTGTGGTAGCTACCTAAGCAGACTTCAGACAAAGATTAGACATGCTATGGTTTCGTCACGATGTTTTTCTTCACCGAAAACTCAAGCGCATTTCAGGTGGAGTCGAACTCACGGTCCTTGATGCGGCGTCCGCACACACTACCAACTAAGCTATCATGGCTAAAACACAAGTTACACAAGTTTTAGCTTAGTGGGGTTTTTCTTTATTCATGAATCGGGGTTCTGTAATAAATACAACTTGTACAGAATAACGACGAGCTGTTCAAATTCATGGAAGTCAGCATGAGGACGCTTCTGGAACTGCGGGCACAAGCCGCTAGCGGGGCTCTGCCCCAGGACCAGCTGCGGCGTGTCGCGAGGACTTCAGTGTTCACCATCGATCGAGGGAATAGGTCAGTTATATACATCTTTAGATTTGTTACAAAGACAACACAATCTTGCAAATTTTTTACAGCTTTGTACTAAGTAAAAACTTGAAACGACGCAATTAAATATAAAACGTATAATATAGAAATAAAACAAAATAAAAGATATATATATATTTATGTTTAAAACATTTTCACCGATTGTTAACAAACACTATATTTTTTTGCTATATTTAAACTTTCATATAATATTGTTAAATAATAATTTTGCAATTTTAATCCTAAGAAATGATACTTCATTTCATAATACTAAATTGTTATTTTAGTTTGGTCAACTTTTATTATTGAATACAAAGTGTAATACGAAATGTAAAGTATCGTTTAAATTAACTACAGCAAGCGTGTAGTTTAGTTGAAGGTATAATACACTTTAAGTAAATACACTAGAACGTCTATAAGTCAACATCAAGGTAGACGCCAAAAAATTCGAGTTATGGAGTTTACGACTTAAAGAGAATGGTGATTTTGGCGTTAGAAGGGAGGAATAAAACATTTTTATCGAGTTTGGAGGTTTCAACTTATCGACGTTCGACTTAACGAGGTTGTACTGTAATAATAACATATTTTATCTTTATAATGTACAGTGTTTTATAACGGAATAGAAAATAAAAGATTGGATTCAAATAACATGGAGCTCATGTTTATAGTTCTGTATCGCATGTGTTGCATGTTTTTCGTTTCCAATCTTTTGTTATCTACCTTTTATTCCGATATAAAACATTGTACAATATATATTTTTTCCTTTTTTAGGGTCATGTGAATTCAATTTTGATGTATTCTGTTCATCTGTCAAGTGTATGGCTGATGTAGAAGTTATTTATAAATCGATAAAAAAAAAATTATTCAAAAAAACAAACAAGAATTTTTCATGCATTGTCATTCAGTTCTGGGCTATGGTCTAAGTTTCAAGTATCTAGCTCATTAGAAAGTTAGTTTGAAATCAATTACAAAATCCCACCCGCACAGACAGACATACGAGATAGCGATTTATTAATTTTTTTTTGTAAAGTTCACTTCAACCGATTTCTTATATCTCATTGAAATAGATATAATTTGAAAGAGGAAAGAAAAAAAAATTCTATTGTCGGAACAATTAAAAATAAATTACACAAATAATTTAGACAGTTTTATTTTTAAAGTAATAGATTTTCATTTTTTTTTTTATTTTACAGTTGTAATGGAGTAGTGATGTAAAATAATAATACAAACTTTTTATAATTAAATATTAATTTTGTTCTTATAGTTTTTTTTTTTTTTCGTTAACGAGGAACTTACACTATTCAGCCAAGTTTTGATTAAAAGATTACGATCTCGGTAGTGGTTTTAGATTTTTTAATGCTAGAATTATGGGAGAACTAACTATGTGTTAGTATTTTCTTATGTCTGTGTATGGTTTTATTCAGAGCTCTAGGTATGGAGTTGGCTGTGAGGAACAGTAGCGGACAACTGGTCAACCCGCTCGAGATGTCAGCGTATAGATTGAACACGCTACACGAGGAAGCTAACACTCGAATAAATAAAAAAATGGTGAGTGAATACAATCCGGGAATTAGAGAGAATTTGATTTTAAATCGAAACTTACATTTGTGAAACGATATAAGAAAGTCCTTAAAAAACATTTTGGAAATGAATAAAGGAATTAATAATTTTGAAGCGATGATAGCTCAGTGGTAGTGTGTACGACTTCGCGTCAAGGGACGTGAGTTCGAATCCAACCACCTACAATGAGCTTGAGTTTTCGGTGAAGGAAAACATCGTGAGGAAACCATAGCATGGTGGTAGGGCTTCCTCTAATGCCAGCCTGACTAGCTATACTACCTTCAAGTTGTAAATCTGTCGCCAAATGCCAATAGGTGTGTTCCGGCAGTTACACTTGAGAGCCAGTCCCTCCACAGGCTTAGTGTTTCTACCAACTTGGGCCGTATCGTCACTTGAGATCAGGTGAAATTATAAGACAAAAAAAATTACCGAGTGACTGATTTAATGATTGTATGAACAAATGTACGAAAACGCTCATGTACGTGATGATTTTATTGAAAGTTGACTGATTGTTTTATTGCAATGTAAATAAAAAGATGAGTGAATTACACATAAATGAGCGGATGAATATTTGAACGAACACATTAACGAATGAAAAAGTAAAAACTAGGTTTGCCGAGTGCTGAATAGGATTATTGTTGTAAGGAAGAAATTAATGACCGTGAAATTAAATTTCCGGGCGAGTGAAAGTTTATTTTATTTGTTCGTTTGTCTGGACACGCTAATTTTGGGAACTACTTATCAGATGTCAAAATTTGTTTTTTTGTATTTGATAGAGTAATCAGTGAGAATGGCTCTAGGCTATTTAACATCACGCCACCGCCGATAGGAGCACAGCTGTACTGAAAAAGTTACTAAAACGGGCGATGATTATTAAATTTTTTTTTAGTTACACACGAACTAAATCGCCGGCGTAGTCATCGAATGAGAGTACATATACATAAATGAATGAATTATTAAATCTATACCTAATTTTTAAGTTCCTATTGGTAGTTCCAGGATTAGTGAGTTCAAATGAACTAACTTTTCCATTTTATGATATAATGATAATTTGAATTGTTCAATGATGGTATGGTTTGGTATGATTGTATGGACTTATGATTGCATGATCTCGTATGGTTGTATGATCTCGTATGATTGTATGATCGTATGATTGTGTGTCCGTATGATTGCATGGTCGTATGTTTTATAATTGCATGATCTCGTATGGTTGTATGATCTCGTATGATTGTATGATCGTATGATTGTGTGTCCGTATGATTGCATGGTCGTATGTTGTATAATTGCATGATCTCGGTATGGTTGTATGATCTCGTATGATTGTATGATCGTATGATTGTGTGTCCGTATGATGCATGGTCGTATGTTGTATAATTGCATGAACCCGTATGGTTGCATGGTCTCGTATGATTGTATGATCGTATGATTGTATGGCCGTATGATTGCATGGTAGTATGTTGTATAATTGTATGATCTCGTATGGTTGTATGGTCTCGTATGATTGTATGATCGTATGATTGTATGATCGTATGATTGTATGGCCGTATGATTGCATGGTAGTATGTTGTATAATTGTATGATCTCGTATGGTTGTATGGTCACGTGTAATTGTATGGTCGTATGTTTGTATGGTCGTATGGTCGTATGTTTGTATGGTCGTATGATCGTACGTTTGTATGGTCACGTGTGATTGTATGGCCGTATGATTGCATGGTCGTATGTTGTATAATTGCATGATCCCGTATGGTTGTATGGTCTCGTATGATTGTATGATTGTATGGTCGTATGTTTGCACGCGCAGGAGAGCTCGGTCCCGGGGTGCGGGTCGGGCGGGGGCGGGGGCGGTGTGGGCGGGGGCGGTGCGGGTGGTGTCGCGGGGGCGGGCGGGGCGCGCACGTGCGCGGTGTGCGTGCGGGTGCACAACTTCGTGTGCCGCATGGGCGAGGCGGCGGAGCTGGCGCTGTCGCTGCACGACGCGGCGGGGAACAAGCTGACGGAGCACCTGCTCATGCGGTGGCCGACGCCGAACGTCGCGCCCACCAACGTACTGTTCACTGTCAGTGCACAAGCTCCACTTCAAATTGACCACTCTTGAGGACTGCCGACAGATGTGAACATTTCAGCTCATGAAAAGCGTTCGGTGACGATGACGCGAGTTGCATAATTTTTGTTCACCCAAAAAGTTTTAACTTTAAAGACTCTTCAAATTTCATTGCATACATACTTCCAAACTTTCAGCCTCTTAATTTGAGAAATTTTGTTTTTTCTTTTTGTAGTAAAAAAAAATATGGGAAGGTGTGGGTAGATAGTCAATTCATGTAAGTCGTCATCGGACATGGTCTCGTGACGTGTTAACGTACACACTATATCTGTTTCTATTAGTATAATTTATTGCACTGTAAACAGTTTTGGCTTACAAATTTTAATTTCAAGGTCAAACATTTTATTTGTATATCCAAAAATAACAAGTGTATGTTTATTGTTTTTAATTTTCGCTTCTGTCTGCAGTCCTCGTGACTGCTTTGAAATTTTTCGTTTGTAAAATGAATTTATGTGTGTGTAGCAATGTATTTTCTTTCTTTCAAATTCTCTGTATTTTAAAACCCATTCAGTCGTCACCAGTTCTTTCACAATTGGCTGATGTCTTTAACATTTTCCATATGTATATACCTTCTAAGTTCTAGAATCTGGTTACAAAGGGTTTTACGATTACTCTTGGTTCTAGCAAAAAGTCGCTTAAGATCTGAAATGGCGTTGGCTCCGTTGATGCAGGCCAACTAAAGGTACCTCGTCAATGAACGTGAGATCTAATGTACCTTTAACTAAACTGAGCTTTTGGTGAGGGGAAATATTGTGAGGAAGCCATAGCCTGGTGGTAAAGCTTTTTCTAATACCACTTTGGTTAGCTACCACCCTTAAGTTGAAAATCTGCCTCCGAATACCAATAGGTGTATTCCGGCAGTTGCCTTTGACAGCCAGTTCCTCCAATAGGCGTAGCGTTTCCAACATCTTGAGCCACATTGTCATGTAACACCAAGTGAGATTGTGGCCATAACGTTAAACCTATAATGTTTAAAGAAAATATTTGGAAGTGAATTAAGTGAAATTGGGCATACTGAAATAACGCATCGTGTAGTTAGTTGAAATTTAGAGTTTTTCTACGTGCCTTTCATACTCAGTCTATTAATATATAGAGTAAATTGTCTGTAAATTAAACTCACTGTATTCACTAATGTCGTATTTTAAAATTCTTCAAAAAATGTAATTTGGTCCTTCGAACTTAGTTTAATTGTAATTATTTTTTCATGTTATACTTGTGTTTTAGGATTTTGGCAGCGATTTGATGAGGAACGAGAAGATATATCTTGTCTGTCACGTGGTAAGAGTCGGTTCGATGGATGCGCAGAATTATGATCACAGGTAAGAGCAACGATTCATTCACTCATTCTTCTTTCGTTACCAATCAGTATTAAAGATAGTTTAATATTAATTTCTATATGTGACAGGCTGTATGTGTCCCATAAAGAGGATTTAGGTGGGCTGAGCACGTTTTTTTTGTAGGTATTGAATGAGACTGAGCCGACACGGTTGTTCGGGTAAAGTCGGTTCTTAAGGGAGCGATACAGATATAGTCATGTTAAAAACATGCAGAATATTGCTTAAAAACTCGTAGGTTCGTGATAAAGAATTCGTTAAAATTTCGTACCATATTGATTATGAACTCGCTAAAAACTCGTAGGGTATTGATTAAGAAATCGCTAAAACTCGTAGGGTATTGATTAAATACTTGCTAATAGCTTGTCGGGTACCGATTAAGAACTCGCTAAAAACTTTAAGAACGCGCTAAAACTTGTGGGGTATTGGTTAATATTCTCTAAAAACTTGTGGGGTATTGGTTAATAACTCGCTAAAATCTTGCGGGGTATTGATTAAGAACTCGCTGTGTTGTGACGTCAGACGCAGCTCGCTGGCTCAGCCAATCAGCGCCACGAGCGGTTTGGGGGCGGGTCCGGGGGCGGGGCGGGGGGCGGGGCTCGCGCTGCGGCGCCCGTTCGGTGTCGCGTGCGCGGACGTCAAGCGCGCGCTGTCGGAGGACAACCCGGATAAACATCTACAAGTGCCGTTCTACGCGTAAATATACTAGTTTTTACTATACTATGTTTTATTTTTTTAACGTAGTTCCATAAAGAGTTTCTCTTATTTTTTATATATACATATATATATCTTAAGAAACGATACGGCCAAAGTTGGTAGACACGCTAAATCTATGGAGGGACTGTCTCTCAAGTACAACTGCCGCAACACACCTATTGGTATTTGGCGGCAGGTTTTCAAATTGAGGATAGTAGTTAGCCAGGCGGGCATCAGACCACCGTACCACCATGCTACGCTCAAAACTCAAGTTCATTGTAGGTGGATTCGAACTCGTGTCCCTTGATTTCTGTACAGACAACCATTTAGCTATCATCTATAAATGTAGTTTTCAACATATGTAACTGAGAGAAGACAGAGTTTATAAAATAATTATTATTTTATATAAACCCGTAGGGAGGGAATTATCCCAACCTAATAGATGCCCAGTAGTAAGCCCTGCTTATTTATTACACCCAATCAATGTTTATATTACTTCCCTATTATACCTTGAAATAGCAAACATCCAGAATTTATTTAAATTTAATAAAAGTACTAGTCAAAAGTGTTTTTTTTTTATTTGTATCTGTGTATCACATATTTTTTATTTGTATCTGTGTATCACATATTTTTTATTTGTATCTGTGTATCACATATTTTTTATTTGTATCTATGTATCACATATTTTTTATTTGTATCTGTGTATCACATATTTTTTATTTGTATCTGTGTATCACATATTTTTTATTTGTATCTGTGTATCACATATTTTTTATTTGTATCTGTGTATCACATATTTTTTATTTGTATCTGTGTATCACATATTTTTTATTTGTATCTGTGTATCACATATTCAGAACTTATGAAAATAAATTTTAACATCGATAAAAAAAAACAAACAATCTCCCGGACTGTAAATTAATTGTAATCGCGTTTTCAGATACGAGAAAGAATATCTCGATACGTTACTGAAGAAGATCATAACGAACAGAGACTTGAAGGACGCGAAACACTCGCAGGGGCTTTGGGTCTCGTTGCAGTTTATCGAGGGCGACTTGAAACAGGTTCTAAACGTTATAATAGTCTGATGATGAACCCCTGACCGCTTTCAGGCCACAGAGACCGCCTCGACTTCGGCTTTCGTGGGTTTTGATGTGGCTGATGTTGGCGATATGTTTCTAAAACGGGCAATATCCTTAATTATGCGAATTTTTGTCTTTTTCACAGTCCGAATTTTCAATTCAAAAAAATTTTTTTTTTTTTCTAAAAAATGTTTACATTTTCTGATAGAGAATATTGTGCAGTTTTCAAAACCCTCCTTCAATTTCCTATACGATAATTATTTCCGGAGTTATTGATTATCAAAATGAAAAAGAACATTTTTGCTTTGATTGACGATAACTCCGCGGCAAATTGTCGTACAGGCTTTTTGAATACGTCAAATTAAAGAGTGTTAAATTTTCTAAAAGAGCTTTTGAATGAAACAAACAAAAAATTTTTTTTGAAGCCCGTGGACCTTTTTATCAGACGAGAAAAAATTTGGGAAAAATTTTTTTTTGTTGTTTTTTTAGGATTACTCCAGACCTGGACATGACAAAAATTTATCATAGTCATATCTGAAAACTAGACACACGGAGCTACAATTTGCCTGTTTTTGTTTTTTCTGTACGATCATTTTCCTCGGAGTTACAGCTCGTTGAAAACCACCCAAAAATTTGGATTTTTTTTTATATCCCTTAATTTTTGTGTCTAGTGTAGTAACTTATTTGATGTGAAATATATGTGAGCGCACCTTGGCGGTACTATCGACCTCTGTGCCGAGACGGCAAACGCCACGACGCTCGCTGGTGCCGTCACGTCTCCTCTACGCCGAATCTTTTCGTTTATTTATTATTATATTCCATAATTTCATTATTGTTTTTGTTAATAATTAAACACTCTCGTTTTAATAATGATTTCTTAGGTTTACGCGAATATTGTTCATTGAAATAAAACTAATTTAAACGGATTTTATCGCGGTTATTTATTAAATTTTGACTGAAATTGAAATTTATTTATTCAATTTGAGTTGAAACTCTCGTTTTAGCTTAAACGTTTCACATCTGCCGGACGTCCCGTGACGGCCAATGATTTTTCCGCTGTTCCTGTTAAAATGTCTCGGAATTTCTCGTGTAAGCCGGTCGGTCCGTTGACAGATTATGAAAGAGAACCCGCACATAGTGGTGGGCAACCCGGCGATAGCCCGCAAGATGGGCTTCCCCGAGGTGATAATGCCGGGGGACGCGCGTAACGACCTCTACGTGACGCTCTGCGCGGGTTCGTTCTCGAAGGGGGGCGGGAAGTCCTCGGAGAGGAACATCGAGCTGCTCGCGAGGGTCGTCGACAAGAACGGAACCATGCTGCCGGTCTGTAGCCTTGACAAACTTTCATTTCTGCATCACACATCGTCCACATTTATTCATATACTTTTTTGAAGGTCTATGGGTTTAACTTTATGGCCACAATGTATACACCGTCACTTAACATCAGGTGAAATTGTGGTGATAACGTTAAACCTATAAAGTTATTAAAAAATGTGTTACAACTACTCTTATTACAAATGTAATTAGACCTACTGATTATCTATATTAATATTATAAAGCAGAAAAGTTTCTAGTTGGATTCCAAAAATTCCTTTTGTATTCGATACAGCAATTATCGAGGAAGGCTTTAGGCTATTTTAACATCACGCTATCGACAATAGAAGTAAAGCAGTATTGAAGACAGTTACAAATACGGGGAAGATTTATTATCTAACCCTCGCGAACGACATTGTGGACACAGTTGATGATAAGTGTGTTTGTAACAATGGTAGCTCAGTGGTAGCGTGTACGACTTCGCGTCAACGGACCTGAGTTCGAATTCATCTACATTGAGGTTAAGCTTTCACTGAAGGTAAACATTGTGAGGAAACCATTGCATGGTGGTAGGGCTTGTGTCTAATGCCCGCCTGGGTACCACTCACCCTCAAGGAGGAAATCTGCCGCCGAATATCAATAGGTGTGTTCCGGCAGTTGCACTTGAGAGCCAGCTCCTCCACAGGTTTAACGTATCCACCAATTTGGGTCGTATCGTCGCTTAAGATCAGTTGAAATTATGAGCATAACCTTAAATCTATAAACTATAAAAAATAAATTAAAGCAGTGATAAGAACTACCGACAGAAGTTAAAACTTAAAACTATAAACAAACAGTTGTTATTTCTGTATATCCAGAATAATTGTTTGATCTTAAATTGAAACTTGTCAACGAAAACAGTTTCCAGCGCAATAAGCGTATACCAACAGGAACAGATGTAGCGTGTACGTGAACACGTCACGCGACCATGTCGATGACGACTTACATGAATCCACTCCCCGTACGAACCGCGCTATACAAGTTTCCGCTTTCAAAACGTAACACCAGTCATCTCCGTGTCCAAGCTGTTTTTGCCACTTATATTTAATGTGATGAAAATGTGAATTAATGTTTGAGATATTGTCGATTCCAGGGTGTGATATCTGTGGGTGCGAACATCCCCCTGTTGGACGAGTACACGTCCATAGTGTATTACCACGACGACCGGCCAAGGTGGCAGGAGGTCTTCAAGGTGAGAACTAACGTAAACACTTGTTTAAGGCACTAGGTGGGGGGGGGGGGGGGGGAGATACTATAATACTAAAGAATAGAGTCATTATGAATTGCCTAATTCCATGTGTAAGGTAGAATGTTGGTAGACCTGTGAAAAATTATGGCCAGTAAAGCGAATCTTAGCGCACTATTACACGAATGTATACGTTGTTTTTGTGGTACATTTTATTGAGAAACTATCACACGTTCAGGTTTGGGCTTTGATATAGTATCTTGTATTGTGTCTAGATGTGTTAAAAATTATAAAAATATTACTTTATCCACAATAGAAAATGTTTTGAAGATATACCAATTTTTATGATTTACAACTTTTATCGTTTCACTCTTATATGTTAAATTGTTGGAAACAATAAGACATCCGTATGAGATTTATTGTCATTGGATAAAATATAATAAAAATAAATTTGAAGAGCTTTACAATATAAATCATAGAGCATTATAATCATAAACACTATGTTTTTTTTTTTCATTAATTCATTTTTTTTAATTCTTTCAGTATTCATAGTTAAGACATGACAACGTCTGTCGGGTCAGTTAGTGTAGTACAGTAATCCCCCGTACAACACGGGTATTCCCCCATATAACGTAGTATTTTTTTAATTAAAATGTTCCTAGTTTGAGTTTAATAAAACGTAAATATTTCGTTCGTAATGTAGTTTATCTTAATATTCGATTGAAGCTCCCTTTCGTGAGAAAAGTAAAACATGAATAATATATACGTAAAGCGTTATACGGGGTCGTAAAAACGTTATACGGGAATATTACTATAACGCGGAACCAATCTACCGTGTTATAGAGGGATTACTGTATACGGTACAAGTTTTGAAACAATATACCACTGTCCTCAAAAATGTTACATATGATTTTGGATGCACAACGAAAAGTTATCGATATTGACAGGGACTTCTCGCTCTTATATAAACAGCCTATTATTATCCTTATTATTTATTTACTCATTCCTATGTATTATCACACACAATATACTTAACAAAGACCAAAACAATTATTTTTTTCAATATAATTTGAATATTTATCACCTACTTCTAAATGTATTTTGTGTGATGTGTAACAATCTATATATATGATGTATCAGACTCCGTGATATCGACTATAAGCCCCGACTGGAAACCAGCGCTTTTGTAATTTTCGTTGCGGAAGCATTTAGTTGAGTCTTGAGTCTTTTAATTAGCGTACCATAACAGATACAGTTAAAAAATTGAGTTGAAATGAATATATAAGATATTTTATTAAGGTTTGGCGACACAGTCAACTTAAATAAAATTGAGTTTTTCTGTACAAAAGGTATTTATTGTGTTATAGTTATATATTGCAAAGTTTACTAGTAGACTTTACTAGTAATATTACCTGTAAAAGAGACACGATATTAGACGTTCGTAATTACAGTGTCGATTCCCAAATAACAACTATGCACACAAACTACTGGATATGTAAAGACATTGTTTAATGTTTCTGATAACCGGTACACGATTTATAGACTATTTAATACACTTATATTATATATATAACAAATAATATTTTTGTTTACATACTAATATAACATGTGTTGTGTATGTTGTGGAAATAAACGATTTCTTTTTTCTTTCCTTTTATTCTTTCTTTCTTTCTTTCTTTCTTTCTTTCTTTCTTTCTTTCCTTCTTTCTTTCTTTCTTTTTTCTTTCTTTCTTGTTTCTTTCTTTCTTCTATAATATGGTTATATACAGTAGTACGTTCGGTCGCAGGTGTGCCTGGACATCGAGCGGTTCAAGGAGGCGCACCTAGTGTTCCTGTGCCGGCACCGCAGCTCCAACGAGGCGAAGGACCGCGCGGAGCGACACTTCGCGCTCGCCTACCTGCGGCTCATGCAGCGCGAGGGCACCACCGCGCCCGACGGTCACCACCACCTCGCACTCTACAAGGTCCTTTGAACTTCTTCTCCCCTCTTCTCCCCTCTTCACCCCTCTTCTCCCCTCTTCTCCCCTCTTCTCCCCTCTTCTCCCTTCTTCGCTCCTTCTCGCTTCTTCTCTCAACTCTAGATTATTATGAGTTTTTGACTAGTGCTCTTAAAATTACGTGTGACACCTCATTGGACCTAGAATGACGTCTTTGTTGTGTAGTCAGGTTTAGCGTTACGACCATAAACTCACCTGATCTTAAGTGACGGTACGGTCCTAGTTGGTAGACACGGTAACTGGGACTGGTTTTCAGTTGCAACTGCCGGAACACTTCTATTGGTGTTATGCGACAGATTTTCAATTTAAGGGTGGTAGCTAGCCAATCAGGCATCAGTAAAAGCCCTACCACAATGTTATGGTATCCTCATGATGTTTTCATTCACCCAAAACTCAAGTTCATTGTAGGTAGATTCGAACCCGCGCCCTCTGAAGCGGAATCTGTATACACTACCACTGGGCTATCATCGCTTCGGACATATAGAAAAATGTACCATAAACGTGTATTAGCACATTAAAATTAAATCAGTTATAAACAATTGACGATGAAAAAAAGTACTTTGTATTTTGCCAATATTTCATCGACTATTAATATTAAAGTAATTAAAAAAAAAAGATTCTTAAAGAGGAAGAATTCCAGAAAATACTTCCGGAATTCGTATCTGTATTATTTATAATTTTCAATTTAACACTGATAATGAGCCTCCTCGCAAGTGGTAGCGTGTAGGAACGCCGCGCCATGGGACGTGAGTTCGAATCCAACCACCTACACTGAGCTTGAGCTTTCGACGGAGGTAACATCGTAAGCAAATCATGGCATGGTGGTAGGACTTTTTCTGTTGCCCGCCTGGTCAGCTACCACCCTCAAGTTGTAAACCTGCCGCCAAATACCAATAGGTGTGTTCCGGCAGCTGCACTTGAGAGCCAATCTCTCTAATAAAGAAGGGCCGGAAAAGTACCTGCGATTCCTCTGCGGTCGCTTGTTGGTATCCATGAGCGGTGATCACTTACCATTAGGTATTACGCTTGCGCGTTTGCCCACTATTCCATAAAAAAAATACAGTTATGCCATTCTTTATCATAATATATTATACATTTCGATGTGAAACATCTATAGGCGAGGGTAAACCTGATTGTTAGCGTGACGATACAGGCCGTGGCGACGCATCGCCACGCTATACGGTGGGATATATGTATTATACCTAGTCTATACGTAGTGGTGTTAGTTAGGTAGTTGTTAATTAAATTTTGTATTTAATAAAAATGAATATTTATATAATAAACAGTCATTATTTTACGGAACAAATTTGTAATCTTTTCATTACGCCATATCGCATTCCTGTTGTAGTCTGTTCTTTTATGCATTTAACTCATACAAAATAATTTCAATGTTTCGCATCTGTCAGGTGTCCCGTGACAACTTACATTTTTATTGTTGTTGTAAGACGGCAAGCGAAGTCCTTCCACTTACAACTACAAGCGAAGTCTGCTTGTCTTTTTATTAATTGATACAATAGACGGTTTTTACTATTTAGTTTCTCGATACAATATAACTTTGTTAGGGGTTATTTATTAATTACGTGTGGATAGTTTCGGTCATTTTCGACCCCCCCCCTTCCTCACGTAAGTATACGTAAGACTTTCAAACCCCCTCTTTCCTTGCTCACGTAAGATTTTGTTTACCTTCTAAATTTTGTAATGTAAGCTAGATATTTTCTATCTTCTAAACAATAAATTGTTATGTTAGAAAAGAAAATGATTTTTTTCTTAGTTTATAAATAATAGTAATACGATAATACACGAAAAAATGTACTAGAATTTTATCTATAGAACCAAATATGGATAACAATAAAAACACGCGAAATAGTAAGTAATTTTTTCAATTAGGCATAAAAATTATTTTGATAAAATCAAAATTCAACTGTACTTGTGATACCCTTTAAACTAAGAAAACTATCTGGCATCCGAAATGGAATTAGACCTTTTAACATTGAATTTTGATTCACGAAATATTACGTAAGAACGAATTTCACCCCCTCAATACCCTTACGCAATTAATGAACGGCCTCCTGTGTTGAGTCTCGATAAGTCGTAATCGGCCGCTTAAGTCGAAAACGACCCTTTAAGTCGAAAAGTCTCGTTATATCGAAGAGATGTGTGTTGGTCGGGTAACGCGCAGATCGAGCACAAGCGCAGCGGCACGGCGCAGGGCGAGGCGGAGGCGGCGGCGGCGGCGCTGTGCCTGGGCCTGCCCTCGCGCCGGGACGAGCTGCCGGCGGGCGCCGAGCGCGGGCTCACGCGCGGGCTGCTCGCGCTGCTGCACAAGGACTCGCTCACCGTCACCACCAAGCTCTGCTCCACCAAGCTCACGCAGCGAGGTACACCCGCACCCGACCTCTCTACTCACCTACATACACACACACATACCTACATACACACACACACACATACATACATACATACATACATACATACATACATATATACATACATACATACATACACACACACACACATACATATATACATACATACATACATATATACACACATACATACATACATACATACACACATACACACATACGTACATACATACATACATACATACACACATACATACATACATACATACACACATACATACATACATACATACATACATACACACATACACACATACATACATACATGCATACACCACGCCTCTCTCCCATAAGGGTAAGCAGAGACTACATTCATCCAAGTAGGAGACAATTCTGCCATCTACGAGCTATTCTGGCGTGAGTTGCAAAAACCGTTAGAGATAAACGTATATAATGTGTAATGGAAATGTTTATTTTAAATAGCTCTACAAAAAACTCCGTATCAGCATACAGTTATCTTTTATGTGTAAATCATTATCGCCAATATAGTGAGCGGCCCGTGTATAAATTACATACATACATAGTATCACGCCTCTCTCCCATAAGGGTAGGCAGAGACCACATCCTTACACTTGCTACGATCCTGACATACATCTTTCGCTTCTTCTACTTTCATAGGCACCTTCATACATGCTCTTCGGTTACGGGTACTTTTGACCTGGCCTTTCTCCAGAACGTTCTCGATCTGATCGAGATATGTTCGCCTACGTCGACCCTTACCAGCTCGCCCATTCACACTCGCCTTGTAAATCTACTCACACTTTATCGTTAATCATGTTCCGGCACACTGCACATTGTAATATAATGCATACAATACGCGAATGTTTTACAACGATTCGAAGCACATCCAAAAGACTGTAAGCGCCAAACTTGGCATTTCATTATAGATCTGATTCCAGTATAGAGGTTAGTAAAAAAATGGAGTCTCACATTACCCATTAGCCTTGGTTAATCAAAATGCAAAGATGTCGCTCACGATCACCACAAAGCTCACCCAGCAAGATACACAACACACAGACTGACATCAATTCGAAGCCAATCCAAAAGACCATAAACGCCAAAGTTGACATTCGAGTTAACATTGAAACTTTGATAACTCTGTGATAGTGTGTACGACTGTACACCAAGGGGCGTGAGTTCAAATCCAACCACCTACAATAAACTTGAACGCACGGTGAAGGAAAACATCGTGAGGAAACCATAGCATGGTGGTAAGGATTTTTCTGATGCCCGCCTGGCTAGCTACCACCCTCAAGTTGACAATGTGCCGCCAAATACCAATAGGTGTGTTCCGGCTGTTGCACTTGAGATCCAGTCCCTCCACAGGCTTAGCGTGTTTACCAACTTAGACTATATCGTCACTTAAGATCAGGTGAGATTATAGCCATAACACTAAACCTTAAGCAAAAAAATAGGTAAACATGTTAAAGAAAACACACCTTACTTAGATAATACTGTAGGTTTTTTTTTAAACAGTACGATATTTATACTTATTTACGTCACATGAAAAATGATAACGAAACCCAAGATACTCATTTACATAATAAAAACTGATCCATTCTTAGCATGAATCAGGTCAAATAGACCAATAATTAATATTTTTACTGTCATTACGAAAATTTTGCTTAGTTATATACAGAGCTGTTCCAAACCGAATCTCATGTATCTAAATATGATTTGCCGAAATAAAAGGAAATATGCCAACCGACTGGATCCTGAATACTCATGAATATCTTGTCACCGCAGAGGAAATCCTGGGCGTGTTAAAGTGGAGTACGCATTACGCTGAAGGCACCCTCCTCCCGGCCCTCAAGCAGCTGCTGTTGGTGCCCAGCGAGGAGCTGGTCAAGTTCCTCCAGGACATCCTCGACGCTCTATTCAATATACTCACACAGGTATATAGTCTTCCGTTTGGACTCTTCTAGTTAGGAATCAATTGTTACGAATTTTGGCCTCAAGTGTTGCACTCTTTATCTGGGCAAGCTTTTTCTTATTTAATGTGATCTCTGCCTAATGTTTCTAAGCTTTATATATTTTTTTTTATACTTAAGGTTTAGCGTTATGGCCATAATCTCACCTGATCTTAAGTGACGATACGGCCCAAGTTGGTAGACACGCTAAACCTGTGGAGGCACTGGCTCTCAAGTGCAACTGCCGGAACACACCTATTGGTGTTTGGCGGTAGGTTTACAACTAGAGAGTGGTTGCTACCCAGGCGGGCATTAGAAAAAGCCCTACCACCATGCTATGGTTTCCTCGCGATGTTTTCCTTCACCGAAAGCTCAAGCTCATTGTAGGTGCTTGGATTCGAACCCACGTCCCTTGACGCGAAGGTGTGCACACTACCACTGAGCTATCATCGCTTCATACGATCATAGTCCTCTATCTAACTTTTAATTTTCTTTTATGAATTGTATACCTTTTTTTTTCATCATGTTCTTCATCTTTATTCCATGTTTTAGCATGAAACAGATTGACTGTGTCATCAGCAAAATAGTGTCAGAATTATACTGAACTTTTAAATGTATTCGTGTAATCTTTTATCAAACTTACTATCTATGAATTTACGAGCATTACTTCCTTACTACTATTACAAATGCGAAAGTGAGTTTGTTTGTTAGTCTGTTACGCTTTCACACCAAAACTGCTGAATCGATTGTGATGAATTCTGGTATAGAGATACATAGATGGGACCATGGAGTTTGCGATTGGCTACTTTTTCTCGCGAAAAACATTGGAAGTGGGGTAAACAGGGTAATAACCTTTGTATGAAGCTTTATAATCCGTCACCTGATTTGGCGAAATAAATGTCAAAGTGAGCGAAATGTGGGTAGTTGTTTAATAGTTTTGATCCGTTTCTGTAACTTTTTTCAATACAGCTTTGCTTCTATCGGCGGTAGCGTGATGTTAAACAGCCCTAAGCCTTCCTCAATGATTTCTGTATGAGTTACAAAAAGAATGTTTCGAATCCTACTAATAGCTACTAAGATCAGTGCGTTTGAGCAAAGTGGTGGGTGACAGTGTTGCCGAAAGATAACTGACGCATATTGTTTTTCTTCTCTGGCAACCTTTTTTTTTCTTGTCCGGCCAACGGACTGGCAGAGGAATTTGTTCAGTAAGTGGACAATCTCGTTAGTTTGTTTCCTCGGGGATTTAGTCTCCGTGCCATACCCATTGGCAGAAATTGGGAGGTTTGGGATAGGACCAGCTCGCAGTTTATATAGATATAGTTTATATATATATAGATTATATAGATATAAAGCGATGATAGCGTAGTGGTAGTGTGTACGACTTCGCGTCAAGGGACGTGAGTTCGAATCCAAGCACCTACAATGAGCTTGAGCTTTCGGTGAAGGGAAACATGATGAGGAAACCGTAGCATGGTGGTAGCTACCACCCTCAAGTTGAAAATCTGCCGGCAAATACCAATAGGTGCGTTCCGGCAGTTACACTTGAGAGCCAGTGCCTCCACAGGTTTAGCGTGTCTACCGACTTGGGCCGTATCGTCACTTAAGATCAGGTGAGACTGTGACGGCGGTGAGAATGTCGTCTTCCGTTTACCAGGTGGAGGAGGACCGCGAGACGTACTCGGACGAGAGTTACGGAGTTCTGGTGCTGGAGTGCCTGCTGCGTGTCATATCTCTGGTCGCCGACCACAAGTACCAGCATTTCCAGCCGGTCCTGAACGTCTACATCGATGAGAGCTTCTGTGAAGCTCTGGCATACGAGTCAGTGTTCAAACTACGTTATTACTTTTTAATTGTCCACTTTATAGGTTTAGCGTTATGACTAGAAAATCACCTGATGTTAAATGACGCTGCGGCCTAAGATGTACATCAAAACACTGCCAAATCGGTAAGTTCGAATACATTTATAAAGGGTTTCTTCATTTATGTTAAGTTTAATTCGTGACACTTAAAGGACTGTGTATGGTGTTATTGAGGATTGCCTTTAAATGGGGATAAGACATCTTTATATACGTATAACTAATTGATTTGCAAATGAAATTAAAAAAAACTATTTAGGCCTTAATATATACGTATATATACCATCGCTCACATATTAATCCAGCCTATATTAGCCTATGGCTAATATACTTATTATATACCTTACTGACTGGATAACTTACTGCAAAGGGTAAAGTTAAAATGCCAAATTAATATCATCGTATGGGTTCCCATCGAAAATCAGCGCTGCAGTACTGCTGTATTACACATTCCGCTGAATGGGTTTCCCAATTATTGGATTCCCAATTATGTTTCTTTTTATTTCTCAAATGTATTTTTTTTCTTGTTTAATTTGCTTGTGTCATATCAATATCAGAATGGGTCGTTTGACTGTTTTTGTCTTGTGTTGTGTTGTGTTTGAAGCGATGATAGCTCAGTTGTAGCGTGCACGACTTCGCGTCAAGAGACGTGGGTTCGAATCCAAGCACCTACAATGAGCTTGAGCTTTCGGTGAAGGAAAACATCGTGAGGAAACCATAGCATGGTGGTAGTGCTTTTTCTAATGCCCGCCTGGCTAGCAACCACCCTCAAGTTGTAAACCTGCCGCCAAATACCAATAGGTGTGTTCCGGCAGCTGCACTTGAGAGCCAGTTCCTCCACAGGTTTAGCGTGTCTACCAACTTGGGCCGTATCGTCACTTAAGATCAGGTGAGATTATGGCCATAACGCTAAACCTTAAGTATATTAAAAAAAAAAACTTCAGAGGTTCGCAAAGTGTGCGCCGTCACGCCCTGGTGCGCCACAGAGCGTGAAGAAGGGCACCGTGAAACGATTCTCTTTACCAGTGTCGTTTGTTTGTACCTATATATTTCGATCAGCTAGGGCTCAGCTGGGTGAGGGCGCCGTTACAAAACAGTATACACGTATGTGGAACACAGACTGAGAAAGATTGTTCTACTTTTTTTTATATGTAACAAGTAAGCGCTAGACCACAATCTCACGGTAAGTGACGATGTGGTCTATGATGGAACGCGCTTACTCAGCAAGTATCTGTACACCCTCTGTTTGAAGACTTCCAGATTGTAGGATATAGGAAGGACAGATGCAGGTAGTGAATTCCACTCCCATGCAGTACGCATTATAAAAGTAACTATACACGGGTGAAAACTCTCCTCAGATGGAATGTAGTTGGTGGAATCAAATCGTGGAATTTCTGGGCACACTCTTCAAAGTGTATTTTGTAAAGCACTGATAGTCAAATCATCTTACGGTGATGTTCAATGGATAGCATATTGACCGTCTCCAGCGCTTGTTCGCTGATTAACCGACGGGCGCTACGCTCGATTGAATCCAATGCAGCCAGCTGGTATTTAGCTGATCCATCCCAGGAGTGGTTACAGTAACTTAATCATGATCGAAAAAAATTTGCTCAGTGGTATTGTGTACGACTTCGTATCAAGGGACGTGTCTTCGAATGTAATTCTATTGATCTTGAGTTTTTCGTTATGAAAATTATTGTGAGGAAACCATAGCACGTTGGTAAGGATTTTTTAAATGCCCGCCTGGTTGAAAATCTACCGCTTAATACCAATAGGTGTGTTCCGGCAGTTGCACTTGAGAGCCAGTTCCTCCACAGCCTTAGCGTGTCTACCAACTTGAGCCGTATCGACACTAAAGATGAGGTGTAAATACGGGCATATAATAAAACCTCAGCTGTAAACAAATACATAGTGACTCGTGCGCGGTGTCCAGGAACCTGATCTCGGTGATGGTCTGGGTGACCCGCGCCGCCAACTCCAGCGAGAGCGCCCTCAAGCGGCTGCTCGTCTGCATGAAGTGCGTCGAGTGGCTCGTGCGCCTGCTCGTGCGCTCCCGCCAGCTGCGCAGCGCGCTCGGGGACAGCGCCGCCGACAGGGACTTCGCGCTGCTCTTCGAGGTAACCCTGCCCCCACCCCCCCCTGTCCCGCACCACTCATTCCTCACACACTCCGTCCGGCTACCCTTCCTTCCCCCTCCCATCCTTCGACACACACTCACTCCTACTACCTTTCCTTCGACACACACTCCATCCGGCTACCCTTCCTTCCTCCCTCTTTCCTTCGACACACACTCCATCCGGCTACCCTTCCTTCCTCCCTCTTTCCTTCGACACACACCGACACACACTCCATCTGACAACCCTTCCTTCCCCCCCTCCTTTCCTTCGACACACACTCCGTCCGGCTACCCTTCCTTCCACCTCCTTTCCTTCGACACACACTCCGTCCGGCTACCCTTCCTTCCACCTCCTTTCCTTCGACACACACTCCGTCCGGCTACCCTTCCTTCCACCTCCTTTCCTTCGACACACACTCCGTCCGGCTACCCTTCCTTCCACCTCCTTTCCTTCGACACACACTCCGTCCGACTACCCTTCCATCCCTCTCCTTTCCTTCGACACACACTCCGTCCGACTAACCTTCCTTCCCCCTCCTTTCCTTCGACACACACTCCGTCCTGCTACTCTTTCTTCCCCCTCCTTTCCTTCGACACACACTCCATCCGACTACCTTTCCTTCGTCCTCCTTTCCTTCGACACACACTCCGTCCGACTACCCATCCTTCCCCCTCCTTTCCTTCGACACACGCTCCGTCCGACTGCCCTTCCTTCCCGCTCCTTTCCTTCCACACACACTCCGTCCGACTACCCTTCCTTCCCGCTCCTTTCCTTCTACACACACTCCATCCGACTACCCTTCCTTCCCTCTCCTTTCCTTCGACACACACTCCATCCGACTACCCTTCCTTCCCCCTCCTTTCCTTCGACATTCGAATCCGTTGCTCTTTTCTTCTGCGTCTCCTCTCTCTCATGACATGTCCGAACCGAGACAGACGGTTTCCTTTTAACGTTCCTACCACTGGCACCACTCTCTCTCCTCCTCTAACATACTCATTCATGACTTTATCGGTTCTTATAACCCCACACATTCGTCTCTGCATTTCTGCTCCATGCTATATCCATATTCTTAGTAGCCCAACACTCCAATCCATACAATATGACAAGTCTTATTATGGACTTTTATTTTATCTTTCAAATAACACTTCACGGCGAATATTCGTGGTAATGAAAGTAAAAAAAAATGTTTGTGTCAGCTACAACGCTCGACTGGAGTTCACTCTTTAACGACCATTATTGTGTACGTTGTGTAGAAAAGAGGGTAAATGAAAGCATCTTAAAAATAATCAAAGCGTGTATTCAAATTCCTTACATTTTTCCAATGAATTATATTACATAATCTAAGTATACTTTGTTAATACCATATACATAAAGAAAGAGAAGGGGGAAGAAAGGTCAAACTAGGTTGCGCAAGGAACGGAACCCCTTACTATTAGTTAACCTTCGATTTTACGCCAAATAAGCTTTCATACCGTGGGCTTAATTTGAAAGTTGTTTTTTTCAAGAGTAAATTTCATAAAAATATTTTACATACAACACATCATAATAAAATTATCTTGTAAAGCAACAAAGAAAAAGTGTCGCATGGGGCTGCAGGCTCACAATTTTTGAAACGATGATAGCTCAGTGGTAGATCCCACGATTTCACGTCAAGAGACATGAGCTCGAATCCAAGCACCTACAATGAGTTTGCGCTTTCGGTGAAGGAAAACATCGTGAGGAAACCATAGCATGATGGTAGGAGTTTTTCTAATACCCGCCTGGGTAGCTACCACCCTCAAGTTGTAAATCTGCCGCCAAATACCAATAGGTGTGTTCCGGCAGCAGCACTTGAGAGCCAGTGCTTCCACAGGTTTAGCGTGTCTACCAACTTGGGTCGTATCGTCACTTGTGATCAGGTGAAATTATGGCCGTAACGTTAAACTTAAAATATAAAAAAAATTGGAAGTGCTACATCGCTGACATTCTAACAGGGCTTTGTGGTACGTACACACTCAACGTCGGACTATCACACATTGATAATTACATTAATATCAAAACGTGATATAACAAATACGCGCAATATAAATATAATACTGTTAGCAATTGTCCTCCACGACGACACAACTACCCTCATCACTGCTTATAGCCACTGCCTATAAAAGGGCAGCTAGACCGCCGATGCATTCACTTAGTTCCGAGCGTTCGTCGCGTGCACATCAGTTGTGTTGCGTTACCGTTAGGCCGTAGCAAAGTAGTTTCTTTTTATTAAGAATTTCTGCTTCTGATTGATAAAATACAATAAATATCTCCTTTAATAATAACGTGTTATTTGTAACTGTTAACGCAATTAATGTGGTCGGGTAGATCATTTCAGCACGTAGTATTCGACCCAAGATACAATGGGGCCACATTCGGTAAACTGGAGCGCATCAAAGATATCTATTTTTTTTATAGTTAGGGTTTAGTGTTATGACCGTAATCTTACCTGATCTTAAGTGACGATACGGCCCAAGTTAGTTGAGACGCTAGCCTTATGGAGGATCGACGAATCTTCGCCCGCTAATATAGCCTCAGTATACTGGATATATCTCACTGATGAAGGTGTTGCCATGCGGAAATTCAGCTTTCAATGTTCAGCTGTATACTACTTTGCACCGTCGTTTGGAAATGATTGACCACTGACGTCGTTTGTTGATGAGGGTTGAAGAAAATGTTTCCCTTCGTCACAGAACATCCTCGGACCGATGTTGACAACATATGGGTGATTCCGTTGTAACTGTGTTTTGTTTTTATTAAAAATTAAATATTTTCAATTTATTTATGCATATTACTTATCTTTTTTTATTTTAAAAAGCGTCAAGAACGATAAACAAATTTCAAATTTTACGTTCCACGTTACTGACATACTATAAATTGGGTAGAAATTAATTGAGAATTTTACTAAATTTATTAATAATTAATATTGATTATTAATTATTTACTTATAGCGCTCGTGTTACACAAATTCAAATTCAAAAATTTCGTTTGAAATTTAAATACAAACGTTATGGAACCGGAATTCAATGTTAACTTAATACATTGAACAAAAAGTGTCTTTTTTACAGTTTGATCATAAATATTAGAATGTATGAGGTAATTAATTGAAATCATTGATTTCGATACAGAAAATTATCAATTTATAGTTAAATTCTAGAAATAGACATGACACAGTATAGAAATTTAAGTGATATATTGTAAGTTTTCTTTAATTGGCAAGTTATATTATATAAAAATAATGTTGAAATATGTTTATAATAATCCAATTAACACAACAGTTTAATTAATTGATTAGAAATTAACGACCTGCGAGAACAAACGATACAAGACATTGAATATCACAGTTAGAATGGAATCACTCATATATCAACATTTATGCTGTTTATTCCTCTTTCCTCGTACTCGATATCTGATTTTTCCTTTCCATCTCACCTTTCTCCCCTTCCCTCTTCTAATTTCTCTAGTCTCTCCTCTCACTTTCTCTTCCTGTATTTTCTTTTTCCTTTACCCCAGCCTTTTCTCCCGTTCTTCACAATTCCTTATTTTTCCCTTCCCTCCACAGATCTTCTTTCTAGATTTTCTTTCGTTTCTCTATCAGTATTCTTCGCCTTCTCTGTTTCCTTGTCTCATTTCATTCATATTATCCGGTGTCCTTTCTTCCTTTTCTCTTCTAAGTTCTTGTTATGGAATGTGCTATTGATTTTGTAATAGCAAAGTAAAATTTCGTGTTTTACATATATAAATGCTAGTTTTGAAACGACATACCCAGTTATAATATCAAGTTATAATATCAAATTTATATATAGTTCAATCCAGACAACTAATACTGATCATGCCGAAATGTCATGAAGTCAATGCATCCGCACAGTTAACACTATCTGTAATATCGACACATGACATAATTAGTATGCAAGTTCAGCGTTAACACGGACGTTGTGAAAATATAACTACTAATAACTAATAAATATAATAAAACGGAGCTGGCTCAATGTTTTCTGGGGACAGCGTAGTGCAGTGAAAACTAAAGTATATCAAGACAAATAACAATTCAGCTTAGTCGGTACCGATCAGCACATTGCTAGGTAGTTGTCATCTCTCATGTTAATGTATATGTTACTTTAAATACTTTGTGTATACGCCTACAAGAGTAGCGAAAGGTCTCCCTTGTCTCTGATAACACGGGAGTTTGAAGTGTTTCCGTAATGCGTTTTACTGGGTAGTTTTGTGTGATTAGCATTCGATGAGTGACCACATGCCACTCACGCCGTTAACCTGGGCCCGGGTAAAGCCTTTGGAAGTCCGTAAAAACTGGGATTTTAAACAACACGTTAAAAAATAAAAAATTCAATGCAGTTATGAGGACTGCCGACATAAGTGAAAACTTGAAACTATAAATAAACATTTGTTATTTTCGTATATCCAGATTAATTGTTTAGTGATTAATTACACCATTTAAATCAAAACCGTTTACAGCACAATAAGTGTATACTAATAGGAATTATAATAGTAAATGCTCAGGTGAAATAAAGACGCAATTGCGTTTTCTGAAATAACAAAATTCTTTTATTCACATCACACTTATACACAAGTTTTACTACAATTAACACATTTTTAACAGGATAACTTACCTGAAATAACAAAAACAACATTTAAAGCCTTTACTTCTAGTTTAAATGATAGTATAATTCTATTTAAAATAAATCAGGAGAATATTTTCCACGTTTTTGTAAAAAGCACTTAACCTCTCTTTTTCCTTCTAAATTTATCGTCAGTGTCACACGTCACACTGACAGCTAATAGTTCCACAGATTCTATAATAACAATAGCGTAGATATCATATCCTTTACATATATATATAGTGTGTACGTGAACGCGTCACGTGACCATGTCGATGACGACTTACGTGAATTTACTTCCAATCCCAAACTTTTTATAGAAGTTTCCACTGCAATTAAAATGGTATATATGCATTAGGTTCTGTAAAACAATATGAATGTGTACTTCAGAGTTTCCTGGAGTCGATCGTGTGGCTGATGCGTTGCGGCGACCACGCGCTCACGTGCCAGGGCTCCGCCCTCAAGTACCTGCCGCACGCGGTGCCGCATGCTATCAAGGTCTACCCCGATACGGACCTTTGGTAAGCCTCTTATGTAAAAGCCCTTTTTTAGCATCTACTGTATTTAACAATAACGAAACTGCCATTTGACTTGACACTATCTATGCCTTATCAATATCTATGTAATATGTTAAGTGAGTAAATCTTGTGTAAAATATATACTAGCTGTTTTCTGCCGCTTCAATGGACGAATAATATATTAAAACAAAATGGCTGTCTTTTGTTGTTGTTGGTGGGAAAAATATTCATAAAAGTGAAACAGCAATAAAAAGATAAAGGATCAATGGAATTAAATCATTAATAGCCCTAAATCATCTACAAAGAATTCCGCATCGAATGGTCTTGGTCCCATGTCGATACTGTCAGTATAAGGAGTTATTTCGCCTAATCCCTACTCTCCACAGCAGATCCACCCCTGCTGAACTACGAAACCACAACTTTACCATAACCACCATTCCGACACGAACATAAAAGTTCGAAAAGTATTATATTTATCGCACAACCGTCTTCCGATCTGAGTGTTCCCTCCTTCCTATAATATTGGGTCTTTTAAACGAGGCGCGAAGTGATATTTAGTGTTACTAACTGTTACTGGACCGTACCGAAACTTAACATCAAATTAAGTACAGTTATTATAGCGAGCTACAATTAAAAAAAAAGGCAGTAGGCTTCGCAGGTTACATTATATATAGAGAAGGTCACAGTTAATCCGACATAAAACTGATGTTATCTACAACCGGTAGAAAGTTGTGCATTTCTTCATAACGTCGTATAAAAAAAATGCTGATGCATCATTACTTATATTAATAATATAAAACGATATCTCATACATTTAATATTATTGTGCTAATGGTGTTACAAAATTGATCCCTTTAACATTTTCATGCCGACTGGATGAATCACGCAGAAGTGATAAAGGTAAATTTCCGTTAGTTTGCGTACTTCGAAAGTGCCTCTTTGTTATAGTTTGTGAATTACATGCGGTATAAATTGTACTTAAATTGTATTGTCTTTCATTGATTTTGTTATAATTTAAGTTACACATGCAGCACTCTGTAATGGCCGTTTTGACACATACAATAGTGTATATGTCATATGTCGAGTTATTGTAGGAAAGAAATATAAACATATAGAATATAAAAATATATACAGTTGTATATAGGATACATGTATATAATATATATTTATATACATGCCGGTATGTGTGATAAATAAATAATATACTATTAATTATATTTCGTTAAGTATTCTGCCAAATGGTGTTTTTGTTAGTGAAACGTGTAAGATTTGTTCTTGGAACCTTATTATAAACATAAATATATACATACATAGTTCAGAAATTAGTGTAATTCTTTGTGTTGAAATTATCAAATCGATAAAACCGACCGATCAAATTATAAGTACAGAAAATCGTGGACAAACGTCAAAACGGCCGTCATAACGAGCGCGTATATAATGTTGTCATTTTTTTTTTTGTATCGTAACTTTAAGTAACAGCATTGTATCTTTTGACTAATGTTTTATTTTTATTGTTGTTAAGCCGTTAGCGTTATGGCCTTAATCTCACCTGATCTTAAGTGACGATACGGTCCAAGTTGGTGGACACGCTAAACCTGTGGAGGGACTGGTTCTCAAGTGCAACTGCCGGAACATACCAATCGGTATTTGGCGACAAATTCTCAACTAAAGGTGGTAGCTACCTAAACGGGCATTAGAAAAAGCCCTACCACCATGCTATGGTTTCCTCACGATCTTTTCCTTCACCGGGCGCTCGAGCTCATTGTAGGTCGGTTCGAACTCACGTCACTTGACGCTATCGCCGCTTCAAATGTAGTACAATTCGGTAGTATTCAGTACCGATGATCGGTTTTGTGACGTCCGTCAGCGCGTACATAGTGCGCGCTATGGAGGCGCTGCCGCTGGGCCGGCTCAGCAAGCAGCGCATGCTGGCGCTGCTCGAGCTGGTGCGGGGCCCGCTCTGCGCCGCCCCGCAGGCGCGCCCGCTGCTGCTCGAGCACTTGGCGGTCACGTTGCGGGCCCTGCTCAGAGATAAAGTCGAGGTACGTACGTCCCCACACACACACACAGATAACTATTCAAATACCTAAAATAACTCACTTATAAAACCCCCATTTTTACAACGGAATTCGTTATCGCACGTTATTTGTGAAAAGTGCAAACCGAGTTCCTTTGTCAGTGACTTTTGAGGCATTTCCCGAGTATCTAGTGGAAAAGACTTTTATTAATAAAAAACATTTTAGATTTTCATAATTTGTAAGTTACACAAACACAAAAAATACATAGTAACACATAAGATACTAGTCTCTTTGACGTTTTGCGAACACGCAAATGGAGGGGCTATGCAAGTATTACCGTAAGCAGAATTTTAGTGTACTCTCCCCCCCCCCTCCTTCTTTCAGCAAAAGTATGTAATAATCTTATCCCGTGCTTATGTCAATATTGTATCTATTTTTGAATTCACCATAAAGTCAACATGACAATGAGTTAGCACTGATAAATATTTAAGGGAATCCCCGAACAGTTTTCGCTTTCAAGCGCAAGTAAGTAGGGTCGCCTACCTGTTGAGGCTGAATATAGCAGCTAAGCAGTAGGCGTCTGATTGGATGACGTCCGCGCCTACATTCACACTATTCGTTCGTCAATCGACATTCTATCGATACTTATATATATACGACTTCCATTGTAAACGTTCTAATATATGATTCCACGTACAATTTTTACGTTTCATTGTAAACGAACATACAAATTATACACTACCCTATTGAATTTATAATGTATTAAAATTTTGCAGGGAAATTATAAAAACATGAATCATGTTTTTAGAGACCCATATTGACAAATTGACAAATATTACTTTAATTGTGCTCTATTTATTCGATTACATTTTTTTTAATAGCAACAACTTGTCAAAATTTAATATCGTAATGACTTATTCATAAAATTAATCCTTGCAATAAGATCAAGTGAACTTGTACACAATTTTTTTAAAGGTCCAGTGATTGTTTTTTTTTAATTACATTTTTTTTTTGTTTTTATTTTAATTATTGTGTCGATGAAGGCGTTTTTTTAAGTTCGCTTAGTCGGGGAGAGCTTTAATCAGTTCGCGTGCGAATAATCGAATATATTTTTTTTATCGAATAATCGATAATAAAAATCGATTGTATAACTGATAATGCTCGAACCGAGTAGGCAAACGTCAAGGTATCGTGAATAACAAACTGTGTTCGTGTCCGAAACCCACTTTATATTGGTATGTACGCACCACACTTATCGTCATATGTACTCGCGTTATGTTCTCGAAACATCGAGACGTCTGGACGGGCATTTAACGAGAATCGATCCATTTTGTTCTTCGGTAATGGATGTTGAAATATAAAAAGGAAAATCTTGAAAATTATCCTTTATTTAAACGTATCGGTGAATTGTGTGATGGGTGTCGGAGTAGCTAGAGATTTTTTATAGGAGTGAATACGTCAAGAATGACGTCATTAATTTCACTAACGCAAAGCTCACAACGACACATTTGGGCGGGTGAACCCATACTGCATTCCGATTGAGTTAATGTTAATAATGCTGAGATTAGACATTGTGGATTCAATAAATTCTTCAAGCTTCAGGGGGGCGACAATAAATAGTGTGGGCGTTGCCCCGGGAGTTTGAAGTGTTGGGGTGGTGCGTGTTAGTGGATAGTGTTGAGTGATTAACACCCGATGAGTCGCCACAAGCCCCCCACGTCTTGGCCTGAGCCCGGGCAATGAGTTTGTCCGTTGCGATAAGGGTGTCGGTAGACAATAGGATTTTTAAGACCACTTTAGTCAAACTTTACCTAAATAAATTAGGTGGAGGAATGTAGGGTGAATCCCCCACGGTGGGGGTTTTAGTGAATATTACTGGCCTATAAAGTCTGTCTACGTAAATTTGACAAGGCTACCCTCACTGCAGCATCCATTTACGTTTCCAAAGAGATAGATTAGCCCGTAAGGGTTTAGTTTGGGCTGTTGGCGATTCTCGTTAGATGCCCGCCCGGAGGGAGCGCGGCGCCGGCGCAGGGCTCGTGTTGCGTTGCGGAGGTGATGTCGAGGTAAGCACAGCATGCCGATGCATGCGTTCCCGCTACACCACACTCGGGTCTCTATCTCCTATCTCTCTTCACTGCGATATCTCTTTTTTTTCTCATCTTATTTCACCATATTTTAAAGTGAAAACTGCTATAGAAAGGTTTGGATAGGGAGTAAATTGATGTAAGTCGTCATCGAAATAGTCACGTGACGTGTTAACAATAATATTTTATCTATTCCTATTCATATAAGTTATTGCGCTCTAAACAGTTCTGATTTACAAGTTTAAATTTCAAACTACACAACTAACTACACAACTAGTTTAGATGTTCAAAAGCTTTAAGCTTTCACTTCTGTCGGCAGTTCTCATGACTGCTTTGAATTTTTTACGGTATAACTGACTGTGCCCGCAATTTCATTTGCGTGTAAGTTAATGAAGTTTTGTATAACTTTAGAATTTGTGATTTGATTTTTACGCGTGGTATTATGACATTCCATTAACGTGACATGACATTCCATTTGGCAATAGAATCTGAATCATACAGTCATAATATATAAAGTTTGTTGCTTACCCCCCTTACTTTAATCCATATTTCAAAACTGCACTTGCCTTGAGCAGTAGTTGTGAAGATATCTGTACTTCAACACAAAATGATCCTTTCGGTTTCAACATTCGATATTTCGGGCGCATAGGATCTTAAAGTGGTTTTAATAAAAAGAAATGGAAGCAAAATAAACATGCTATTTGACCCATTCGTTGGTTTAGCTCGACGTTTCGACGTCCGTAGACAGAGAAGTAAACTTAATTTTTTTTTTGGGTCCTTATTTTTTAAAACAGAATATTTTTAATAATAAAATAATCTATGTTACCTAAACAGTACACATAATTTGTGATATCTTTTTCGCGAATCTGGCTATAAGGAAACATTTTTTTATTTTTGTGTAAATTTCTATTAATAATTAGTACGTATGTTATATATTTGACGAAATTTTTCCTTTACTTGAAATTAATATTATTATTTGACATCATAATAATAATAAAAAACAAGCATCAAAATCTATCATGAAGTTTATTTATTATAGAACTTTAATTTCTGTCTCCCAAACCAACCCTTTTCTTTTCACGCAATAAAAAGTATCCTATAAGTTAGTCCATAATATTTGAAGCGATGATAGCTCAGTGGTATTGTGTACGACTTCGCGTCAAGGGACGTGAGTTCGAATCCAACCACCTACAATGAGCTTGAGCTTTCGGTGATGGAAAATATCGTGAGGAAACCATAGCATGGTAGTAGGGCTTTTTCTGATGCCCGCCGCCATAGCTACCACCCCCGAGTTGAAAATCTGCCTCCAAATACCAATAGGTGTGTTCCGGCAGTTACACTTAAGAGCCCGTTCCTCCACAGGTTTAGCGTGTCTACCAACTTGGGCCTTATCATCACTTAAGATCAGGTGAGATTATGGCCATAACGATAAAAAAAAAATTAACTATCATCGTGCCAAACGATAACAAAGCTATCCATTAGTTTCAGAGTTATGCGCATTTAACTAAACATACTATTATATATCGATAACTGGTGCATAATAAACCAAAGAATTGTACATAGATAAATATTGAAATGAGAGGACGCTGCCTTTCAATTTTCCCAACGTGTCGTCCTACACTTTAGTTCGTCACTTCAGTACACTGTCCCTACAAACATTACGCCGGCGCCAGTTTATTATATGTATTGTTTATATTTGCACAACTTTCGTGTTACCTTTGAACTTGCAAAGTCGGTCTGTCATAGGTTATGTGTCAGCTGCGCGGGCGCGTTCTCGTCTTAACATTCTGGCGTGATCAGAAACAAAGTACATCACTATAGTTATTTTAAAAAAAATTATTCGAATCGACTTACAGTCCTATTATGTGTGTAGATATCGCAGTGAAGATTCGGAGGTGATTCACCTGATTTTTTGTTCAGCAAAATATATGTTGTTAGTATGAGTAACATGACATACTAAGTTTGTTGTATAAATGTGTTAACTTTGTTCAAATTATTAATACGCAAGTAGGTGATTGATATTTCCATTGGTTATTTTGGCATTAAAACACAAGGTTATATTTAAATATAACCTAATTAGAAAAAGGTTTGTATATTTGGTACATAATACGGGACAAAACCACATACATCTAAAATTCCTATCGATACATGCTGTGAACATTAAGAAAGTGAACGCAGCATTTATATTTACTTAAATGTTGTTAAAATATGTGTATCAAAATAATTATAATAAATAAAGCATAAATATTACTCACATTGAAGCGATGATAGCTCAGTGGTTGTGTGTACGACTTGGTATCAAAGGACGTGAGTTCGAATCCAACCATCTTTAATGAGCTTGAGATTTCGATGAAGGCAAACATCGTGAGGAAACTGTAGCATGGTAGTAGGGCTTTTTCTAATGCCCCCCTGGCTAGCTAGCATCCTCAAGTTGAAAATCTGCCGCCAAATACCAACAGGTGTGTTCCGGCAGCTGCACTTGAGAGCCAGTTCCTTCACAGGTTTAGAGTGTCTACCAATGTGGACCCTATCGTAACTTAAGATCAGATGAGATTATGGCCATAACTCTAACCCCAAACTATTAAAAAAAAAAAAAAAAAAAACAAGTAATAAAATAATGTCCATTGTAAAAAGACTGTATTATCTGTGTCATAATTATGAATAAATTTTAGTGTGCTCGCAACACTTGCACCGTGTGTTTTATTAAATGTGAATACATATTTATTATCGGTATTTCGTATAGTTAGCGTTATGGCCGCAATCTCACCTGATGTTAAGTGACGATGTGGCCTAAGATGAAGTTCACGCTAAGCCTAGTCAACGGAGTGGCTCCCAAATTACAACTGCTGAACACACCTACATGTATTTGACGGCAGAATTTTAACTTTGGGGTGTTGATAGCCAGGCGGGCAATAGAAAAAGTCCTACCACCATTGAATTATAAGATGGACCAAATTACAATAAGCAAAATTTCATTAGTGACATATAAAGAAACATAAATATTATTTGTTATATATCAGTTTAATATTGATCATCTACTTTAAAATATACCCTCAAATTGTTCACAAGGAAATAACGTTTAGAGACTCTATTCTCCACGGGAGGTAGGTGATGGCTAACATTCTAAAATACTAAAATATTTGTAACATTTATATAATAAAAGTAGACATTTCCCTAATAATATATATTCATTTGCATGTGTTAACATTTCACGGTACTAACATTTATTTAAAAGAAACCCAAAGTAATTCAAAATATATTATTTCAAGGGATTTTTGGTCAATGAAAATTCTAAATGTTTTGTTTCAAAATAAGATTTCTTAACTTTTTCAAAACGCAGTTTTAGGTATCAATACCTAATTAGTTTGTTATATAACTTTGTGTATTTGTCGATAATTTGTTTATTAGATAAAGTAGATTATAAACTAGGTTTTGATAAGAATTATGAATGAATTAATTAATTCTTTATTGCACTTTAAATATGTACACTGGGGAGCTTAATGCCATAAAGCATTTTCTTCTAGCTAACCAGCAGTAATGTAGTAAGAAATAATTATTAACATTGTAGGTAGTGCAAATAAAATAATTGTTTATTTTTTTTAAGTTTAAATAAAATTTCAAGAATTAGCTTAACGAAAGATGTCTTGATTTATATTTTAAAGGTAACCATTGTAAATAAACCTAAGAATCAAGAATAGGCAATGAATGTTGTATCGGCTTATTGTAACCGAACAACATAATGTATTTACTTATTTGGTACTATATTATGATGTTATTATTTCGTTTTCTTATAGTAATCAACTTTAAATTTTAACTTTTAGACATCCTTTATATGTCCCTTGAAGTGATCTATTTTTATTTTAATATTTACTCAAATATTACAAATAATTTGTTTACTAATTTGGTGTTTTATAAATGATTTCGTATGAAATTAATATTTTAATTGACATGCACTATTGTACGAATAAATTATTTGTTAAATATGAGTTAGTAGATAGATTAATAAACAAATATATTGAAAAAATACAACGTCCATACCCCGTCGCACCCGCATCTTGAGATGTGCACACAAATTCGTAATGTTTTTACTGTAACTTTATTGTATTACACAGATAAAAAATATATACACAGAATCACTATCTAAACCTTCACAGATCTCAAATATTAATATGTATATATAAGTTACTAACTTCACTATCTATGTGTGTGTTAGCATGTAGTGTGAACACGTGTGTGTGTGTGTGTGTGTTTACTCAAGGCTTGAGATGGTTCATTTATGTTTTCATACAAAGGTAGAATTTAACTGATGTATTTCTGACTATCTATATGGTAATTTATCTGTGGGAATTTGTATTTTAAATTTTATTGAAATGTAATAAAAAAGTAATATTATTAATTAGTATGGGCCGGTATAATAAATCGTGAAATTATTTTGCTTTGAAGAATACTTTGTAGTTTCGGTTAAAAATAACTTACATTTTTAGGTTAACTTTAATTGGTTAGTTGTGTAATTATTACAGAATCATTATCAAAAATTTTGCTAATCTACTTTCGCTTATTTTAATTAATAAAAAAAAAAACTTATAAAAAAAATTTTACTGACCTAGGTTATAGTCGTGCTTAAAAATAACTGCTATTTATATAGATTGATTATCTGTACCATTGCTTAGTGTAACGATAAAAAGAAGTTAAATTCTAGAACATATTTTTCGATTATAAATGATATCACATGAACCGTAAGATGCTTCCGCTAATAGATCTGTGTGCCAGTGTGGACTCTGTTCTTCTCTTGTTGTCACACGTTATCGTAAGTCGTTTTCGTTTATTACCAGTTGCATTTGGACTCATTATTTATATATGGTTAACCATTACAAACGTATATGTATACAGATCATATTATATTTAATTTTGTCTTTCATATTTTTATTTATATTTGCTATATTTAAGTAGATATAACCATTTTTTTTTCTTCTAAATTCTCTTCGATACGATAACGGTGAATATATATTTCTTTAATTATCGCAATAATAATATACTTCTTCTAATTTTGATGGAGAAAATAACAAGCGAGCCTTTATTGTCGCTTGACAACTAAATTGTGTGCAAACTCTTGATGTGTTGCATGTTTGACACACGCGGGCTGTCAGTTTGACGTTTAGCTGTCAACGTGACGTTTGACTTAAGCGACAGCCGGCGGGTGTGGTACCGACTGATCATCATTGGCTTAAGCTATATTTAAACAAAAGTTCATGTTTGAAAATAATTCATTGATATAAGAGATAATTAAAAAAACACATTTATCCTTCATGATGATTAGTCAACACCTCGGTGTAAGCTTTTGACCAATGCCCGTTATGAAATATCTATCGCTCGTGGAACCCTTTTGACGTTACACAAAGTCAGAAATTTATCACATTAAAGTAATTATATGAAATATGATTTTATCGGTTTGATATAATATCGTCTTCGACGTAACTCGTATTATTATATCGTTTTCACTCCCTATGCTTCCTCGCACACTCTATTCAACTCTTCTTTGGCCTTCCTCGTCCTTTCCATCCTTCAACATTCATGTCCATTACTTATATCACCACAAACGTTTTCTCATTTACCATGACATGTCCATAGCAAGATCAACGATTCCCTTTCAATTTCTTTACCATTGCGCCCCCTCCCCCCCTCTAATATTTTTATTGAATCGTGCTACATTCTTCTACTATTCACTACTGTCATTGTCAACTAGGTAGAGTAGGTTGTGATGATTCCAGTCCACTAACAAAGAATTGACGTCATGTTACAACATTTCTGGTTATTGCATGACTTCTCGGTATACATGGTCCGTTTTATTATTTTACTAGCTATATTACACCATTATTAATATATACATAGAATTTTATTTATGATAAGTATGGATGCTTATAATATATATGACGTTTATAATAATGTATAACTTTGACAGAGAGTTAAGGGAGATATGGCAAATAGCTTTTCATCTGATGATTATTACCCGTTGTACGATTGAATCAATGTTTTAAATGTGTATATATATATGTTGAAATGGGATATAATTTGCATATATTAGTAGCAGCCATTGGATAAGCTTAATTAGTATAACCACTTGGTTACCACGTTGAGCCTTTGGCGGAGATTTAGTATGCACAAATTTCTATTCTTGATGATTTCTTATGTTGACGCGAATATTACTCATCGGAATAAAACTAATTTAAACGGATTTTATCGCGGTTATATATCAATTTTGATCCCGACTTCTCGAATGCTTGTGTTATTTGGTTCTGTAGTGACAACAAACTGTGTTTATTCCAAAAACATATTACATCGTTCATTTTATTTCCATGTTGAAAGACCTCTGTATATAATATATGTTTACTGATTTTGGGACATGGTTTTGAAGTGGACTGCAAATTGTGTCGGTATTACTTTATCTTGTTCCTTTCAATAAATATTGCCGAAGCCTGTGATATCAAAATACATTCGGAAAACTGTATAATAAAGGTAAGACTAGAATTCTGATGATTCACGATAAAACCTATGCACAGTTATGAGAGATGTGGTTTTTAAAAAAGGTAATAGCGTCGTTAATTGATTTACTAGTGAATTTTTCTGAAGACGGAAGCCAAGGGCAAATGCGAATTCGAAGGTTACGTGGTCTTGAATGCACTTTTACTCTTTTTCTTAGGCACTAACAATGCGCCATAGTGGAAGAAATCGTCTAGCGTATCGCCTCACTATGCCATTATTGGAAATACACTTTGCATCGCAATAATTTACTAAAAATTAAAACCTAAATGAATGCCATGAAAGAATGTTATGGATTTAATTAAAATTATATTACATGATAACGAATTTAATGAATTTGCGTACAATTATATAACGTAAATTGGAATTAATATTAGATATTAGGTGACTCGACAGACATTGTCCTGTTTTACCTATGAATATTAAATACGAATTGGTATAAATAATTAAAAAAATATATATTATTCAAAAACATAGCAAGTGTTTATTATTATAATGCTATTTGACAACCAAAAGTTATGTAAAATGAATATGGAATATTCCGCTTAACTTCCTTATTTATTTATTGCATAAGGACCTTCTCCTGACAATAATTAACACAACAAAAATAGAATTAGCTTAATTGTTCCATACGTTCACGCGTGATGCGATGACTAAGGGAAATAGAGATTTATTCTTATGTATATAGATAACGGGCCTTGAAAAAGTTTTATTTCAAAATAACGACAATTACATAACAAGTTAAGACTTTGCTAAAAATCCTATAACTAATGTTATTCTGGCAACCTTCTATATCTTCCTATGTTCAGGGAATAGTTTGTTTAATCAAATATTAGTTTCCGTTTTCGCATCATAAACGTTGCATTGTTATTTAAGCTTGTAACTAGTAATGTGTTCTGCAATAGACTAAACAATTCCATCTTTATTTGACTGACGCAATCATATTGTAAGCTTGTGAAGAAAGCTTGCCTACAAAATATAAGATATCAAGAAACTAAAGGTTTATTTAAAATTACAACTTAATTTATACCATTTTTTTATATTATAACATGCTACACTTTTTGTAATATCCTACCGCGCGTCATACTCATATGAATACCTTTACAACTCTAGCAGAGATACAACTCATTGTACAGTCTAGTTAAAGTCGGAACGTACTCGTCATTTAAGCTCGGAAGGAACCAACCATCAAAACACATATCACCCTTGTTTATTACTTGGGGACATTGATTTTGTGTGGCAAAAAAATTAGGGACAAACGCGTTTCAATCTCTGGCTTTGTGTTATTGTCGTAAAATGGGTCGGTCCGCTCACCGGGAGTGGATAATGAAAGGTCAGAGGGCTCGTTTCCATCGGGCATTGGTCAGGGTGCGCTAGCGAAGTGTCGGGTGTGACAGTGGGACCGGGAGGCTGCCCTCAAGTCGCGCTCGGTCGGCAAAGCGGCCAGGCTGCTAGGAGCTGACACCGCTCGTCTGCACGACCACACGCATCACCATGAGATCGTATGTATCGCATCGTATTCCCCTACATAACCGTGTATTTACTTTCAAATATATATTTGGATTGTTTTCAGCTTCCGTTCATGGGACCTGTGGTTTATTTTTGCGTGTTTTAGTGTGCTCCTTAAAACAATGAAGAATCTTTAAAGCCATGAGTAAAGTGTTCTATTAAATGACTTCTTAAAGTATTCGTTGAGAATGTATTTAACACACCATGAAGTTAGTTGCGCAAGTCGCCATTTCGATACGAATCGAACTGAAGTAGTCCTTTTTTTGGCGCGTTTATTGATATTAAATTTCATATTCATACTTTGATCAACAGTATTTAAAGCTGTGTTGTTTTTTGTATTTGTATTTATAATGTATAACTTACCACGTGCTTACTTCTACTTACTTACTGTCGATCTGCTACGTGTAGGTTGTGAGTGGTCCCTAGTTTAATGAAATAATACAAATCAAATCCCAACTTTCGAAGCAACTCTAAGCATAGTATGTGGTCGCTAAAAAGAATGTCCTCCAATCATATAAGACATTGTCAAATAAAAGTTCATATACCAGATATTGGCTTGCTAATGTCGATACTACTATATACCTTATCGTTACTGGCTTGTGTTTTTTTTCCATACAGCTTTGCTTCTGCTGTTGGTAGCGATGTTAAAAAGCCTAAAGCCTTTCTCAACGGTAGTTATGTCAAACGCAAAAATAATTTTGAAATCCGACCGGAAGTTCCTGAGACCAACGCGTTGAAACAAACGTTTATAGAGACTTCCGAGTAACACTAGACAATAATTAGGTGGAGTTGTGCGTGGAAACGTTGGGCGAGGTGATGACGTTGCTGGGTCGCGATGATGTGGGCCCGGTGGAGGCTGATCGCGGTGACCTCGCCCGGAGGCTGCTGCCGACGGTGCTAAAGACAGCCGCGTCCATGCTACGGGACAGGGCTAACGTGGAACAAATGTCTCCATCTGATGAATCCTTAGTAGTAAGTCTATATTTTTTTATATAGTTACGGCTTAGCGTTATTGCCATAATCATCTTAAGTGACGATACGGCCGGTAGACAAGCTGAACCAGTGGACGACTGGTTCTCAATTTAATCAATTAAATCATCAATTTATTAAAGTTATTCTTTACCCTGTCCGTGTATATCTATAACATTATGGACTCGCTACCGGATATAAAAATTGAATCCCTATTTATTTACCCATGTAAATATATCGCTTATAACATCGTATCTGATAAGCGGAATATCGGTTAAAGCAAAGTACTACAATCGGAATGTACGGACTTTAACGTCCAGCTGTCATCTATGTTCGCTAAAACAGAACTTTACAATTTACACTCTTCGTCATGGACTATTTAAAATTGGTCTGAAAGAAGACCGGGAAAACAGTTAACAGATATAGAAATTTGTCCTTATAACGAAGAGGTTAATTCTGGTTCTTTATTTGGTGTTCTGAAAAAAAAACAAATGTAAAATGCAAAACACATTTCAGATTCATTAGAAAATGCTTTTTTTTCTTCAATTTCTTGAATTCTCGATACCGTGAACCCCATAGATCCTTGTAAGTCGTTGTTATAGGCTTGCTATTCTGCGTGATGACTGTTGTTCAGGATAAATTGACGCCTGAATAAATTAAATAGAAGTACCGTCTCACTTCACAGCTTTTTTTTTATAGTTACGGCTTAGCGTTATGGCCATAATCTCACCTGATCTTAAGTGACGATACGGCCCAAGTTGGTAGACACGTTAAACCTGTGATGGTGCTGGCTCTCAAATGAAACTGCCGGAAAATACCTATTGGTATTTGACGGCAGATTGTCAACTTGAGCGAGGTAACTAGCCAGGCGGGCATTAGTAAAAGCCTTACCACCATGCTATAGTTTCGTCACGATATTTTCCTTCAGCGAAAACTCAAGCTCATTGTAGGTGAATTCGAACCCACACGTCCCTTGACGTGAAGTCGTACTCACTAACACTGAGCTATCATCGCTTGTATCTAAAATCGGTGCTGGATTCAGCATTCAGCTGTGAACTCTCATTATCCATTCTTAACATAACGGTATAATCCAGAGGAGAATGATCTCCGTGCTGATCGACATGGTGAGTCAGATGTCTGAAGAGCAGTACATGGTGCTGGTAAAAGCCTTGGAGTTGGAGACCGCTGGTAGCACAGGGTCCTTAGTGAGCGATGCCCTGGCTCTCATACTGACCCTGGTGCAGCAGCCGGTGTTCAACTCTCACTGGGCGGATATGCTCCATCTACAGCACTACGTTATGCTACACGCTTTAAGGTAAGGTTAATATAGCAAAGTTCTGTTTCAGTGTTAATGCTTTAGACCAGTGTTTCTCAACCGTTATGATTTACCGAGAACTTTAAGTAAAATTGATTGCCCAGGAATTCTTTATCTAAAGTGTTTACAGAAATTTGTACGAAAATCCCACCACCTACCGATTTTATTTAGCCTCCCCCAATATTACTTAAAGTAAGTAGTGAGAGGCAGTACCGTACACTTTGAGGACCTATGCTTTAGAGCCATGAAGAAGGAATGAATAAATATATCCTCGATTAGATAAGAGTCTGTCAGTGACTCGAATAAATGCGCCAAAGGGTCTATGTCACTGCCGAGTAAGAGGTTTTTTTAGTAGGTTTTTGAACGGTAGATAGAAAAAGATTTTTCTTGAAACCGAGATATATTCATACAAGACCACAAGGCAATATGCCATGTCCGATACTGAGGTAAATGGTGTGTAGCTTAAAGCTTCGGTGTATATATATATATATATATATATATATATATATATATATATATATATATATATATATATATATATATATATATATATATATATATATATATATATGTTGATGATATGGGAGCAAATAACGCACAATTTGATTTATCTAAAAATAGAAAAATCTGCAATTTAAGGTTTTTACTTCCAATATTTTAGTAGATCAACACTATTACTAAACTTAACGAATTTATGAATTTTACTTCTAATCAAATAAATAATAAATCATATAAATCACTTCACGAGCAGGCTTATATTCTACTACGTTATATATATATATATAATTATAAATTAATGTCTATTTCCCTCGGTCATCGCATCACTAGTGAACGCGTAGAACAATTTCGCTAATTCGTTGTTTTGTTGGGTTAATTATGGTCAGGATAAGGTTCTTCGGGAATGAAAAAATTAAGGAAGTTAGCCGGGATATCAGCAAATTTAAGAAAATTTAAAAACGTAACGATAATATAAATTTTTCATAACTAGCTGTCAGTTGTCATATAACAGGACAACGTCTGTCGGGTCAGCGAGTACAGTATCATTTTAATCGCTTTTTTTTTATACTTAAGGTTTAGCGTTATGGCCATAATCTCACCTGATCTTAAGTGACGATACGGCCCAAGCTGGTAGAGACGCTAAACCTGTGGAGGAACTGGCTCTCAAGTGCTGCTGCCGGAACACACCTATTGGTATTTGGCGGCAGGTTTACAACTTGAGGGTGGTAGCTACCCAGGCGGGCATTAGTAAAATCCCTACCACCATGCTATTGTTTCCTCACGATGTTTTCCTTCACCGAAAGCTCAAGCTCATTGTAGGTGCTCGGATTCGAACTCACGTCCCTTGACGCGAAGTCGTGCACACTACCACTGAGCTATCATCGCTTCATAAAACACGCACAGATTTAAAATGTTTTTTCTAGAAGTTTCTTTGTGGAAAGTGTACTGAGTTGCATCCGCTCTTTTTTCCATTTTAACTCGACTTTTAGTCGCAATTCTAAGTGATAATCATCAAGACATACGATTAGTTTGTCAAGTTAAAGGAGTAAACAAATTACTACAAAGAACTTCTTTTTTTATAGTTTATAGGTGTACCGTTTGATCACGATCTCATTTGATGTTAAGTGGACAAGATCTTGGACGGATTTGAAAACCATATAGTGGTATTCATTCACACGCTACCACTATGCGCTGCGGTTTCTTCATAATGTTTCCCTTCACTGGGCGCTTAGGTTAATCATAGGGATTCGAATTCACGTACATCGACGCGGTATCTGTAAATGCAACCAATGAGCCAATTTTTTAAATATAATTATAGGCTTAGCATAATGGCTACAGTCTCACCTGATGGTAATTGATAAAGCGGTCCAAGATCGTGGACGGATTGACTTTCAAGTTAAACCTAACTATATGGTAGTGTGCATTAGCAGAAGCAGTACCACCATGCCATGGTTTCCTCACAGTATTTTCCTTCACTAAAAGCTCATTGGAAGTGGATACGAACTCACACTACGAACTGGTTATAGGCTGTTATCAGTGACGCTTATCGAACGGTTGAACTCTGTGGAGAGTTCCGACCGGGAGGCGGTCGGGGCGGTGCACTCGCACTGCATGACCTGGTTCACGGCGGGCGCTGCCCTGGCCACCTCGGCCCCCCTCCAGCTGGAGACCCTCCCAGCTGCCAGGAAGCAACGGGTGCTACAGCTCTACGGGGATCTCAGAGTATCACTAGCGAACTGCCTCTGTGATATGTGGTTTAGTTTAGGTAAGACATGTTAAAATTATTCCTTTTTTAGTTCGAAATGTATTTTTGTAATTTGTGCTCAAAAAAAAAATATGTGTGTGTGTGCACGTCACACAAGGTAGAAGTGAAACTTCTGTAAAGTCTAATTAAAAATACTTATAGAAAAGTATTGTAAATACATACGGACAATGCTTAGTAGACGATAGTGGGACGTTACGAAGCATCGGAGAAAGAGAAAACCGAGAACGTATAGCGTGTTCTATCTCTTTCTCTCGCCGGCTGAATCTTATACATTTACGTGTTTGTGTCTCTGCGGACTCGCTTTTTCGTTTCATCGAGTTTGATATCACAACGAGTCTAAAGAAGTTTAACGTCAAAAAAATGTGTTACTACGTGATAGTTTATCCGTCTTACCTCGAAAAAGTTAACATAAGTATACGAGGATCTTTAAACGACCAAATACAAATATCGATTTTAAAGCTTTCATCGTATTTGTAATTTAAAAATGATAATACAAACAAGCGATAAATGTTACATGATCATAAGATAAAATAATATTAAAAGAACCTTCAAATTGGTGAAGTGAAAGAGACAGTGTCATGTTTGCGAGCTGCTTTTAGGAAAAAATATATTTCAGTAGAACTGAAGACGTAATTTGTTAATAGGATTTTTTCATGTAAACAGACATAACGTTTCTTATTATTGCTGTATATATACTAAAATTCTTTAGTTATTAAAATCGGAAATGTAAAAAAAAAATTATATAGCCACTTTTAACATGCATATTATAAACATGTTTTGTAATATACATCGAAATTATTTGTAAAATTTATATGTAATTTCGACACGACTTTCGCGTGATTTCATTTATAGTCTAGTCAACAAGTTCAAAAACGTGAAAAATAGAGATAAAGGTCCTAAAAATATGAGCGATGGCTCATTCGATTCGTAATCACCTCTAGAAAAATGTTTTTGAAGGATTTTGGTGCAGGTTAAAAATTGCAATTGTTATTAACAAAATAAGATAAAAAAAAAATGATGTTTCGTTTTTTGTTAATAACTCGAAAAATATTAACATTTAAGAAATTTTGATTTTTTTTTATTTATTACAATACACTGTATTAATAACAATTTTATAAAGAAATTACGTAAAAAATTCATAACCTATGTTAATTACTGCCATTGTTCAATGTGAAAACAGGCATAGCTAAATATTAATTGAAAAAATTTTTTTTATCAACATTTTTTATATTTTTAATTTTTCAATAGTTATAAAAAATCATAATTAACAAATTAATAAACTTTAATGAAAATTTACCGCAGGATCTTATAAAGTACATATACCAAAAGGGCTCCACGAAGTTTAAAATTTATAGGCTAATTATTTATACCTTTCATCCCATTGTTTATGCCAATGGAGATTGGGAAAAAAATGGTTAGTTAACAATTGAATAACTTTTTGAAAAATGGTGATTAAACTTTTTTTTCTTCAGGGCTCGATTCTTTCAAGTGTTAAGAAGATACCAGAATTTTTTCAAATTTTTAAAATCACATTTTATGTTATAAAAAAATTATTTTTACTGCTGAACTCTCTTTAGCGGCGGCGCGCGCATGCCGTAACTGCCGCGCGGAGCCCTATTTTCAACGTCTAATTAAAATTATAAATAATGGAGATAGAATTCCGGGAGTTAGGACTTTTTTATTGGAAATTTCCTCCTCTTTAACGAGCTTTTTTTCAAAATTTCTTAAATGTTAATATTTTTCGAGTTATTAACAAAAAACGAAACATCATTTAAGTGCCGTTTGCTTTGTTCTAGGTGAAATATAGATGTAAAACAACCGATTTAAAACGTTTTAGATAAAATGTCGCCGTTTTAAACCCCAAATAAATCGTTTTAAACGGTGGAAAACTCGCCTACTTAAATAAAAGAACTTCATTTTACATTTTTATTTCATTATTTATTTCTTCACATTGCAAACTCTTGGTCCGCATCGTTTTCATTTAAAAAAATTATTAAAAAAAGATCCACAATACAAATAACTTATTTATTAGTGGTATATATACTAGTTAACCTAACATTCTCTCTTTTCGAGTAGTCAATCACATCGACTACAGCGACATCTATCACGTTATGATTACGTATCGAGATAAAAAATATATCCTATCTCTCAATTTGGATCAAACTGCATACAGTGTTCATAAATTGATTAAAACCGGTTCACTACTTTAGGAGTTCATCGCAGACAAACAACGTGGAACGAAATTTTTATTTATAAAGATAATTGTTATTAATATTGCTATTTATATTACTATATTAAGACTGCTTGTGATGTTGTAACTCGCTGGGTCGGTCGCGGCCAACTCTCCAATGTTTTACACTGTTCATTGTGGGCAATTTGTGGTCACCTGACGTCATGATTATGTTTAATTCGTTTATGGAAAATCAATAGAAAGTACCTACCTACATTACCTACTACACGAAAATTTAAGTGTGTAGGTATACCTACCTATTAGGGTGGCGACTATTTTTTTTTCAGTCTCGAGTGAAAAAAATGTTAGCTTTTGATGTTTTAAGAGCCCTCTCCAAAGAACAACTAAAAAAAAAATTTAAGAGGTCGCTCCAAATTTTTTTAAATTTCAAAAATCGTCAAAAATCGATTTTTTTTTTTTTAAAATTATTTATCTATTATTGTAATAAATAAAAGAAAAAAAATGTATGGAATTTAAATTTAAATATTACAAGGTCGCTCGAAAAGATCTAAAGTAATGAACTAATAATTTAAAAAAAATTGAGCGACTTTTTAAAACTTAAATTTTGAACTGAAACTTTCAGAAACTTATTGTTTTTTGGTCTATAAAATTTTAGCGTAACGAGAAAAAAATAAAAAAAAAAACGATTTTTGAAATTTAAAAAATTTGGAGCGACCTCTTAATTTTTTTTATTTTAGTTGTTCTTTGGAGAGGACTCTTAAAACATCAAAAACTAAAAATTTTTCACTAAAGACTGAAAAAAAAAATAGTCGGTTTTTTTGCGCCACCCTACTACCTATACTTATTCATTTTCTTCCATTGTATTACATTCGATTAGAAGACATCATAAACACAATGCCTTCCGTTTTACTTGCGCGTGAAAGAGACAACGTTATGTCGTGAAGGCCGTCGCGTCGGCGCGAGTGCACAGTGCACGCTTGGGCTTGCGCTAGGTTTTGTGAAAGTGTATATTCGATATATTCAATTGAATACTATAGTTTGTAAAGCAGCGGTTTTTATCGGATATTTCTCCAAAGAACTTGTCAACTAATAAACAGCTCTGGCTAGTTTTGAGTAGTTTATGTATTTTTGATTATTTTCCGGAAGTATTTTTGAGTATTTTCGGATATTTTTATTCATTACTTAACATAAATAAAACACTATAAATTATTATAAAATAGTCCATATAATTGACTATATGGATACCTTTTTCCCATGTAGGGATTTTCTTACCTCAATTGGATATTTGCCAGCCCTAGTGTTTGCACAATATTAAACATACAATATTCCTATATTCCATTCAATTTAATATTTGTCAGCCCTAGAGGTTTAGTGATTGCGCGTATGTGAGAGTTGATTTTAAACCGAATCAAATTGATTATTTATATCGTTTGAAAAGAAGGGAAAAAATGTTTATTTACCAACACAGAGTGTTTAACTCATCAATAAAGTATTATAACTTACGTAAGCAATACCTTCGCTTGGTTGGACCGACCAACTAACACTGAACCCGCTAAGAATATTAATATCAGTATATCACACATATAAAAATCTGTATTAAGATTAAATCTTTATCTAAAATTAAGAAAAACACTAACGGTTCTAAGTCGAAGAAATGGTTTATTTCGGTTTTAAACGTTTTTTTTTTTTTGTTTTAAACGGATTGGTTATTTATTTGGTTTTAAACCGGCCTTACATCTATAAGGTGATCAAAGGATGTCCTTCATCCCGTGTCTGGTGGGTCCCTTCCTGGAGGTCAGTTTCCTCCGCAACGAAGAGGTCCGGAACACAACTATACCTATATTCTTCGACATGATGCAAACCGAGTACAGTCACAATGTAATGCGGGGAGAAACACGTGAGTTACTTTTGAGTGCATATAAAAAAAAAATTGTTTTTTATAGTAACCCGTTTACTGTATTCTGTTATTTTCGTACATGTTTTTCTATGGATTAAGGTTTAGTGTTACGGCTACAATCTCACCTGATGTTAAGTGACAATGTGGAGCAAGATGGTGAGCACGCTAAACGTGTAGAGGGACCGGCTCTCAAGTTCAACTGTCGGAACACACGTATTGGTATTTGGCGGCAGATTTTCAACTAGTGGGGGCATCTAATCAGGCGGGCATTGGAAAAACCCCATATAACCATGCTAATAGTACAATATTAAAAAAAATATTAAGTATATAGTATTGTAATGGAAATAGTATATAGTTCCAGTGGTTGTTATATTATTAAAAACAAATTGAAAATGTAAGAATTAAACATACATAAATCGTCAGAAGTGAGTATGCAAAACTGTCACTTCAAAAAAAGTGTGTGCAGTTTATAGGAGATAGAAGCGAAAACGTCTAATATTCGTTTTCTTATAACCACACGTGTACCAACACATACAATGCTTGGATCCTGCAAGAAACATTGTATAATGCCTTCTATTTAATTCTTTTGTACGTTGAATCCTATGGATTTACATATGTGATTATCTCAGACGTGCTTGTCACTTTTATCTGTCGTTTTTTCGTTTCATCGAGTTCCAAATCACAACGACGTTAAAGAATTGAAAGTGAATATGAAACGATGTGAAAGATGTTCACTTCAAAAGTTGTTGTCCGAGAACCGTGTTTTTTTTATAGTCAATGGTTAGTGTTATGGTCACGATCTCACCTAATGTTAAGTGACGATGTGTCCCAAGATGGTGGGCATGCTAAGCTTAGCTGAGGAACTGGTTCTTTAGTGAATCGCCGGAACCTAAACACCTAACACACCAGTTGCGACTGACAGAGGACATTTGCCCCTACAGCAGTCACTGTTACTGAACTGAACTGAAACTTAACATCAGATGAAGTACATCATTATACCGAGCTAGAATTAAAAAAAAGATAGGTATTAGACGGCGGATATTTTCAACTAGCCAGACGGGCATCAGAAACCGCGTGTATGTATGTATATGGTCTGGTGTATAGCGGAGAACTACCTGAAGGAGCTGGAGAGCGAGCTGATCGACAAGGTGGACGTGCTGGTGGAGCGCGGCGCCGGCGACGAGCCCTGGCGGGCGCGCTTCGTGCAGCTGTGCGGTGCGCTCTGCGGCGTCGCGGCCGGTGCGCTGCGGAGCTGTGCCGCCGCGCTCGTGGCCGCGGCCGCGCGCCAGCTCGACGCGCTGCTGCTGTACCGCGCGGCCGCGCTGCGCTCCTCCACGCCGCACCGCATGCACCTCACCACGCTCGTGCTCGACTTCTACGACGGCATCGACCGGCCCCACATGTACATACGGTACGCCCTTACGCCCTTACGCCCTTACGCCCTTACCTCACACCTGCTCATCCCTCTTACACTTGCCGCGTCACACATACTTACCTATCATACATTTACCACGTCTCATATACTCATCACTCATGCACTGCCACGTCACACATACTCGTCTATCATACACATGCCGCGTCACACTTATTCATCCCCCTACACTTGCCACGTCACATATACTCATCTCTCATGCACTGCCACGTCACACATACTCATCTCTCATGCACTGCCACGTCACACATACTCGTCTATCATACACATGCCGCGTCACACTTATTCATCCTCCTACACTTGCCACGTCACATATACTCATCTCTCATGTACTGCCATGTCACACATACTCGTCTATCATACACTGCACATGACTCACGTGCTTCTATCATATACATGCCGCGTCACACATATTCATCCCTCATACACTTGCCGCGTCACACACACTTTCCTATCATGCATTTACTACTTCTCACATACTCATCTCTCATACACTGCCTCGTCACATCTGGTCGTCTGTCGTACAATTCTTGGTATTTGGTGGCAGATTTTTAACTTGAGGGTGGTATCTAGCCAGGTGGGTATCAGATAAAGACCTACCACCACCATGCTATCGTGTTCTCATGATGTTTTTCTTCACCGGGTGCTCAAACTCACTGTAAATGGTTGAATTCGAAGTCATGTTCCATGAACGCGGCATTCCTCCACACTACTAATGAGCACAGAAGACAAGAAGTGTACAGAACAGTGTAAAAGCACTCGAGAGTAGGTTATATTTTGAGAGAAATAATTGTGTGCGTGCAGGTACGTCCACAAGCTGTGCTCGATGCACCGCGCGGCGCAGCAGTGGGCGGAGGCGGGACTCACGCTGCGCCTGCACGCCAAGCTGCTCGCCTGGACGCAGGACCCGCTGCCCGCGCGCCTCGCGCACCCCGCGCTGCCGCCGCGCACGCACCTCACGCACCGCCACCTCAAGGTACCGCCCTCCCCGCGCTCCCCGCGCACGCACCTCACGCACCGCCACCTCAAGGTACCGCCCTCCCCGCGCTCCCCGCGCACGCACCTCACGCACCGCCACCTCAAGGTACCGCCCTCCCCGCGCTCCCCGCGCTGCCGCCGCGCACGCACCTCACGCACCGCCACCTCAAGGTACCGCCCTCCCCGCGCTCCCCGCGCACGCACCTCACGCATGTTATGTAGGTACATCGATTTCAGCATATATATATTTATACATACATAGAGCTCCGTCTGTTGTAGGCCTATAGTTGGCAGGGGTTTATAATCTTTATCAGTTAGCAGCGCATATACATATTTACTATTGTGTCTCTGGGCCCTAAACTATCTAGGTAAATACATTTCTTATTATTATGTACCCGCGAACACTTAAGTTGAGGTTTCGGAGAATGGTACAGAGCGTCAATTTCTTTGATCACTCTCTACCGGTCACCAAGGTGCTGCGGCGCACACTTTGAGAACCGCCGGTATATGGGATTTGTGTGTACAGGAGTATCTGTACGGCGAGATAGCGGAAATGCTGAACCGCGGGCGGCAGTGGGAGCTGGGCGTGGAGGTGGTGCAGGAGCTGGTGCGGGTCTACGAGGAGGAGGCGCTGGGCTACGGGCCGCTGGCCGAGCTCCACACGCAGCTCGCGGGCCTGTACACGGCGATGCTGCGGACCCCGCGCTGCCACCCCAACTACTTCCGAGTCATATACTACGGGAAGGGATTCCCGGAGCTGCTCAGGAAACCGCTTGTAAGTATCCATTGATGGACATTGCTTGTAAGTACCCTTTGATGGAATCAGCTTGTAAGTACCCTTTGATGGAATCAGCTTGTAAGTACCCTTTGATGGAATCAGCTTGTAATGACCCTTTGATGGAATCAGCTTGTAAGTACCCTTTGATGGAAACCGCTTGTAAGTACCCTTTGATGGAATCAGCTTGTAAGTACCCTTTGATGGAAACCGCTTGTAAGTACCCTTTGATGGAAACCGCTTGTGAGTACTCTTTGATGGAAAGTGCTTGTAAATTCCCCTTTATTTTATAGTTTCAAAACACTAATTTCACCTGTTATAAAGTGCTGATGTGGCTTATCAAGTTAAAGATAATAGATAGCCATCCCTCAAAAAACGATTGAAATCAAATTAAAAATCTTTATTAAATTCAGGTAATACGTGGGCGCTTATTAACACAAAACTACCACCCGTTCCGAAAAGAAACGCGGTCATGAATAAGCACCAGCAAAAGTCGATCTGCATGCTTATATCTTTTTTTTTTACATAATAGTTTGTTGTATCTATTTACAGTAGCTATTAAATGATGTGCAGAAAGGGGGTGTCTATTTCAGGCATCACGATCGCTTACATGTTGATCCACCTTATAGTAACCATTTCACATGGTTTTTAAAGGCCCTGTCCGGTAATTCAGTAATGTGCTTTGGGACTTCATTATAAAACTTAACACTATTATGTAAAAAAACTATTATGGGTCTTACTGAGTCTCAATTAAGGGATTTTACCAGTTTCTTACGATTTCTAGTATTTAAATCATGTCCGTCTTTCACAAAATCCAACTTTTCCAAGTTGTATAAGTACTGTTAATTAGTGTATAACTTGTAGAATTTGCCTTCGATATACGGAAATTTAAGTAATAAATACTAATAATAATTTAATTTATTTATTAGACCTCACATTTATTACATTACTTTAATATGCACAAGGAAATATTATTTGCAACAATAAAGATGATTTTACATTTTTTTTTAAAAATCATTAATAAAAATATTAAAAATCAATTTTCTAATGGCGTCCCAAAAATGATGCTTTGAAATTATATATACCTTACATACAGTTGAAGCGCCTTTCTTTTGTTAGATATTATGTTGTATATTGAAAACTCTAGAATTTCCAATTATTTCATGAGTGTTCTGTAAGTTCTATACTGTATTTGTTAAGCGGTGATAACTCAGTGGTAGTGTGTACGATTTCGCGTCAAGGGACGTGAGTTCGAATCCAACCACCTACAATGAGCTTAAGCTGTCGGTAAAAGAAAACATAGTGAGGAAACCATAGTATGGTGGTAGGTTTGTATAATGCCCGCCGCTATAGCTACCACGCTCCAGTTGAAAAACTGCCGCCAACTACCAATAGGTGTGTTCCGGCAGCTGCACTTGAGAGCCAGTTCCTCCACAGGCTTAGTGTGTCTACCAACTTGGGCCGTATCGTCACTTAAGATCAGGTGAGAATATGGCCATAACGTTAAACCTTATTTATATATATAAAAATACGTTAATATAAAAATTTATTTAAAAAAAAATGTCAAACAATTTATTACACTTATAAAATATGTATTTCTTATTTAACACAATTTCACATATTATAATGTATACTTATAATTTAATACGGAATTAGTATTCATATGGATTGTGAGTATCGCGGACTGAATCTAGGAAAGCATTGATAAGTGGTATCAAGTATCGTGAGAGACTCGGAAAAATGCTGCTAAAATTTATATATATTTAGTTATTTATTAATAATTGATCACCCACAGTGACTTATACTAATACATTTTCACAAACAACATATAATTCATGGTAAATGCTGCAACTTCTTACGGATAAACACACCGCAAATAAATATCTTGCATTACCTTCATTAGTTTTTTTTTTTTTTATCGAATCGAAAGACCTTCCGTTCATTCCACATCCGTCCACATCCAGGGTGCGAAGACGCCCCCCTGTTCCCTCGGGTTCGTGTACCGAGCCAACGAGTACGAGCAGCTCCAGGACTTCAAGGAGCGCATGCTGGACGAGTGGCCCGACGCGGAGGTGCTCTCCAAGCTGGACCCTCCCGGGGAGGACGTCACCGACTCCGATGGCCAGTGTATCCTTTTACCCCCCATCGATAATCGATACACCTACGATCGATTACCCGTAACATCGATTTCACATTCATATCTTTCAGACCGACTTCATTAACGTATAGTAGTAGGACGAGCGTATGTTTAAAGTGAATTCATGTAAGTCGTCATCGACACGGTCACGTGACGTGTTCACGTACACGCTACATCTGTTCACATTGGTATACGATTATTGCGTTGTAAATTGTTTTCATTTACAAGGTTCTAATTTAAGATCAAACAAATAATTTGAATATACAAAAATGACAACTGTTTGTTTATAGTTTGAAGTTTTCTCTTGACTGCGTTCAAATTTTCATACTAAATAGTAGTCTAAATTCTGTCATAATCATGATTATAACTCTTGTATAGGTGACAAAAATGTGGTTAATTTTGTTTTCGTTTGTAACATTAAAGTTACTCAATGACGTCACATAAAAAAAAAAAATGCTGGACAGAGTAGGAAATATCATAAAGGCCGTTTTCGATAATAATTGTACATAATTATATGTATGTGAATAATACTGTTTTTATAGCAATAATAAATGGCTTGTTATATATCTAAGTCATTACATGTATCGTAGTGTTACATTAGCTCTACTTCAAGTTAAATACTTACGTTTGAAGTCGACGACTTACGAGGAAATTGCTGTCATCTTGGACTTAACTTAATTAGTTACTAATAGTTAATAAATAACTTAAGTTAACTTAGTATTACGGTCCGACTGTGGCTCAACGACAAATATATAAGTTATATATAAAATATTACGTCCTAAGCAAATTCACTAAGATTAAATCATTATCAGATAATATTACTAATTGATTTTAGATAAATATGTCGAGATAAACCCAAAGGATTTACGAGGTATATTTTTTCACCTTCATTCGTGACGTTTCCTTGACCCGTTCCGGTATAGATTTACAAATCAACGCCCTGGACCCGGTTATGAGCGACCGGTTGAAACGGTTATCCGGGAAGCCGGTAGCGGATCAGATCCTCCAGTACTACAAGCACAACGATGTGGATAAGTTCTATTTCTCGAGGCCGGTTTACAAGCCAGGTTAGTACGAAAAAAGCCGTCACGGGACGCCCGAGAGATGCGAAACGTTTATGTTATAATCTGTGATTTCCTTGTGTATATATTATTATTGATAAACTTGAAATAAAGCTAATTTAAACGGATTTTATCGCGGTTATTTATTCAATTTTGATCCCGAAGTTTCCAGGGTGTAGGTTGTCCAGAAAAGTTCATGTCACTGTGTCTACCTTCAATTTAATTTTTAATTTTAACATAAACTTTTCTGGACAACCGATACCTCAGTCTGAAGGCTGAAAAGCTTTCGAAACGTCGGGATCAAAATTTAATAAATAACCGCGATAAAATCCGTTTAAATTAGTTTTATTTCAATGAATAATATTCGCGTAAACCTAAGAAATCATTATTGATAAACTTGCTATATTATTTATTAACAAATACATATAAATAAATTACTATCGTTTACGAGCAGTTAAATGAAAGGCAGATCTGGCCAAAGAATTGAAGGAGTTTTAGGAAATTTCTTAATTAATTACGTGTAGTGGTAATGTTTTTATTAATGTCTGGCTAGCTACCACCCTCAAATTGAAAACCTGCCACCAAATACCAATAGCTATGTTCCGGCAGCAGCACTTGAGAGCCAGTTCCTCCACAGATGAAGCGTGTTCACCAGCTTAGGCCTTATCGTTACTTAAGATCAAGTGTGATTATGGTCAAAACGCATAACCTTCTGTAGAACAAAAAATAGTTTTTCTACTTGTAATATTAAACATTTTTTTATACATCATTCAATCCATCTAATTCATTATAATACATAGGAAACATTTGACGCGTATTACTTACTGACTGTATTGTACCAATAAAGGCTCACCTATAACTGGACATAGCCAATAGCTTACGCGCTATAGATAACCGTCTACACTATAGAAATATTGCTTAAATATTACGTTTAAATAGTTCAAACGGATTTTAATGCAGTTTTTAGCAAGAGATTGACTGATCCATCAGGATGGTTTATATGTACAATTCATACTTATTATATTACAGAAAGGATGGAAATTTTAATGATTTGGAATGCAATACGAAGTTACATGAGTCAGCTAGTAAATTATTTAATGTACTTTCCTTCCAGACGAAGCTCTCTCGGGCTCTAGCGAAGATCTAACTCGTAAGAAAAACACGTTCGCAACGATGTGGCTTGAAAGGACCGAGTTGGAGATAAAAGACAAGTTACCTTGTAAGTAAATGTTTGTGCATAAATTAGTTTGTATTTCAATCAATAATTTTTCTTTCTCTCTTTTTATATATATTTTTTTTATGCCTATCGTTTAGCGTTATGGCCATAATCTCACCTGATCTTAAGCGACGATACGGCCCAAGTTGGTAGACACGCTAAACCTGTGGAGGGACTGGCTCTCAAGTGCAGCTGCCGGAACACACCTATTGGTATTTGACGGTAGTTTTTCAACTTGAGGGTGGTAGCTAGTCAGGCGGGCATTAGAAAAAGCCCTACCACCATGCTATGGTTTCCTCACGATGTTTTCCTTCACCGAAAGCTCAAGCTCATTGTAGGAGCTTGGGTTCGAACTCACATCCTTTGACGCGAAACCGCACACACTACCACTGAGCTATCGCTTCAAAAATAGGATATTATTCGTAAGAAAAAAAAACTGCGTTTGATTACCTTCGGACCTAATATGAAAACCTGTAGCACCCTCTTTCTAATAAATTTGCTAGCATTTGGGAAGAAAACAATTCTATAATTGTTTCTATTACAAAATAGTCATTCATTGGGTTTTCTCAGGCATTAGATATGTTTGAAGAGATTCATTAGACTTTTAATTAATTTTTTTCGTTAATAGTTTGGTTAAATTAGGTGATTTTAAATACGTCGTTGGCTGACTATTGCAGTTACAGAGTTTGAAGATCATTAAAGATGACGTCTTGTTATTTATACTGGCAATAATAATTTAATTATATTGAATACTTATGTTGAACTGTATCAGTATCAGTTCAGTAACATGAACTTTTCTGGACAACCTACACCTCAGTCCGCCCCGTGACCGCGAAAGCTGAAAAGCTTTCGAAATGTCGGGATCAAAGTTAATAAATAAACGCGATAAAATCCGTTTAAATTAGTTTTATTTCAATTAATAATATTCGCGTAAACATGAGAAATCATTATGTATCACAGACTTTAACACCTTCCGAAATTTACTAAAATAGCTCGTAAAATAAGAGATCAAGTATATTGGTTTTCTTATTTAGAATTTTTATGATTTACCTCTGTCCCAACACTTATTACTTCTCACTTTTTCGATGTATATGTCCCGTAAATCATGTTCTCTATTTTGTCACCAATCAGTGCAGTAACATTTTCGATGGGGTTAGTTACTAAGGGAAAGATGACAAAAATCTATATCTATACTAATATTATAAATACGAAAGTGATTTTGCTTATTTCTTACGCCTTCTCGCCTCAACCTCTGAATCGATTATAACGAATTTTGGTACAGAAATAGTTAGGGTCTCGGAGACGGTGATAGGAAATGCTCTCTCGCGCAAAACTAGGGGTATAGAGAGGGATAAACTCTGTATGAAATATTATGTTACGTCATGCGATATGTTTGAGGAAATGAAAGTTAACGCGAACCAGTACAGTATAGGAATAAGTTGTGTATGTCGGTGAACGTTGTCAGCCGTACTGCGCTGGTCGGCGGTGGTGCGGCAGCGGCAGTACAGCGTGTCGCCGCTCGAGGCCGCGCTCGAGTCCCTGCGCAACACCAACCGCACCCTCAAGTGCGTCACCTGCGAGGCGCGCGCGCCCGACGCTCCCCTGCACCCGCTCACCATGCGCCTCACCGGTACGTGTGCCCGACCTCCCCCGTGTACACGCACGCACACGTGTGTACGTACCCCGACCTCCCCCATACGCATACAGAAACACACGCACGCACACCTGTTTACGTACCCCGACCTCCCCCATGTATACGCACCCACACGTGTGTACGTACCCCGACCTCCCCCCATACGCATACAGAAACACACGCACGCACACGTGTGTACGTACCCCGACCTCCCCCATACGCATACAGAAACACACGCACGCACACCTGTTTACGTACCCCGACCTCCCCCATGTATACGCACCCACACGTGTGTACGTACCCCGACCTCCCCCCATACGCATACAGAAACACACGCACGCACACGTGTGTACGTACTCCGAACTCCGCCCATACGCATACAGAAACACACGCACCCACACGTGTGTACGTACTCCGAACTCCCCCCATACGCATACAGAAACACACGCACCCACACGTGTGGACGTACTCCGCCCTCCCCCCATATGCATACAGAAACACACGCACCCACACGTGTGTACGTACTCCGAACTCCCCCCATACGCATACAGAAACACACGCACGCACACGTGTGTCCGCACTCCGACCTCCTTCCATACGCATACAGAAACACACGCACCCACACGTGTGTACGTACTCCGACCTCCCCCCATACGCATACAGAAACACACGCACGCACACGTGTGTATCTACTCCGACCTCTACCCATACGCATACAGAAACACACGCACGCACACGTGTGTACGTACTCCGACCTCCCCCCATACACACACACACACGAACACACGCACGTACACGATTCACTATTCTCACTCACTATTCTCAAAATGACCTGCCCCTAGAACGAAAGATCACTCCTTATCCATTATTAACAATAATTAATTGTGTAACATGTAACAATACATTATAATTTATTTAAAAACATTCTTAAGAACCATAATTAAATGTATACTTGGGTAAGGTATCCAAAATGCTCAGGATTAGTTTAAGCTGCACATGTAACATATATATTTTTCGTAACTAATAACTATCATAAAAAGGGACGTACGAACAGACTGCAAGAGTAATATTATTAGAAAAAAAAAAATTAGTGCTCTTACACATACACACGCTCACACGCGTAAACACTAGTACATCCCCAACGTTCATGTTTCAATGGTCTTTAGACCTTATTTGTATTTAATTATTTCCTTGCAAAATAAATTAATATCGATAAAAAATACGATCTCATGGGACCTAAGTTAATTTTATTATTTCCTTGTGTAGTCCATAGAAATTCATAGATTTTTGAGAAACGTTTGATTCGGTAGACCGTATTTATAAACATATCCATTTGATAATAGGTAGCTTAAACAAAGGTTTTTTATCTAATGAATATTTCATGTGATGTTTAAGTGTCCTTAGTAAGTTGCACAATTTTCCGACTTACGGAAGCCATCCAAGGATATTAAATTGAAAATAAAGAAATTCACGTATTATCCAAAACGTAAGGTTGCTTCAGTTATAGATTTTTAGATGGGCGTTACTATAATTATATTGGTATGTTAACGCAGGTATCTTGGACCCAGCGGTCCAAGGTGGAATAAAGAACTACGAGGAGTCATTCCTGACGCCGGCTTATGAAGCCAGGCACCCGGAGCACGCGTCCCTCTTGACTGAATTAAAAGATCTCATCGCTGAACAAATACCATTGCTCAAGTTCGGTGAGTAATAAATTACGTAAAGAGAAAATGTGTAATAATAAAGGGAAAAATTATTGGCAGTAAATGAGAAGGTCTGGCAATACTGGGAATATGTTGACGACAAGGGGAGTATATTTACCGATAAGGAGAAAGATCTGGCAATAAGGGGTAATGTCTAGCTATAAGGGAAATATGTCTGGAAATTAGGGGAATGTCTGGCAATAAGGGGTAATATCTGGTAATAAGAGAGAACGTCTGGTTATAGGCGAACGGTCTAGCTGACAGGGGGTCGAAGGGGGGGAAATGGCAGACAATAAGAAGGACTGTTTTTGTATAAGAACAGAATAATGCCTGTTTCTACACTGCTAAGGAAAAAAAGAATCTAGAAAAAAGTTAACAAAACCTGATGTTAATTCTCGCAACAGTTAATACTGTTTTAAATTAGCAACTAAGCAAACTAATTGTACATGAGAAGAATGTTGTAGTGTAGAAAGTGTAGAAAGTTCATTCGCGGATGACCTACAAATGTATATATTCCAATAATAGCTATGTCTGTCGTAATATGAGGGTATATCGACCGTTACTTTACGTCTTCGATCTTCTATGAAAAACTCTATGAAAATGAAAAACTTTATATAAAAATATCCTTGTATACATATAATATTGTCAAAATATTATGCTACAAAAGTGGTTAATTTTGTAGACGTTTCATGATGTGTGAGTTAAACCTGATCCAGTAGGCATAGTGTTAGATATAATGTTTAATCTATACTTGGAATGATTACTGTATGATAGTTATCACTAATTAGAGTTGGCTATAAAATACTATATATGCTAATTACTTCAGTTTACATGGAACGGTTCAAGCAATGGGACATGTCAGAACCTATTTAAAATATAGGTTTTTTATAACATATATACATGAAAACATGAATTGATATAGGGAATGTTTAACACTCTTATATTGTAGTATAAATGCAGCTAGTTTGATAAAATTGTCTATGTGCATATAAGACTTCAAAAAAGTGTTACAATTTTATTAATGGTCATATGCGGCTTATAACCCCTTTATCCATGTTTTTATATGGAGTTTAAATGAAAGAGGAAGTTGAATATAATAAGGGATAAAAGTTAAGTGGAAGTGTGGCCATAGAAAACAGTCTCTGTTTACTTTGGACAGTCTAAAAAATGAGACGTATCAGAATCTATTTATATTTTTATTTTTTTTAATACGTATACATATATGAAGACATAAGGGTATGAAGGGGTTAATTAACATTTTACTTTAAATTGCAGCAAGTTTGTAAAAATGCTTCGTGTGCACATGAGAATCAAACACTTTTTACAATTTTACTATATACTGTCTTAAGTAGTTTATAACCCCTTTAACCACTAATGTCTTTATATGAGGGTTAAATATTTTGATGGTTCATTGTATGAACGAAAGTAAGGAAAGTTATACACACATATATATATATGTATATATATATATATATATATATATATATATATATATATGTTAGAAGCTTTGTTAATCAAGGGTACTTTATAACACCGATTACTATATAAGTGTCAGGCACTCGAGGCGTATTCATCGTACGTATAGTCCTCTTATATTTTAAAACTACTTATTTTCTTACTTCTAATTATATACATATATTGAAGGTATGAGTGGATGAAGAGGATATTTAACAATTTTATACATTACTATAAATGCAGCAAGTTTTTTAAACGGTTTGTGTGAACATGAGAATCGAAAAAATATTGCAATTTACCTACCAGTAGTATTTAGTGGTTTACAACCCCTTTAACCACTAATGTTTGTATAGTGTGGTTGAATATTTCGATGGTTCATTGTATGTGGGAATTTGAGGAGTCGGGTGAAAGGGTGGCGACTAAGGCATGTGTATGGTGGTCGGTCAGGTCTTGACGTGCACGGGAGCCGCGCTCCGCCCGAGCAGGAGGACCTGCACGCGCGGCTGCTCTCCTGCTTCCGCACCATGCAGCAGCACGTGCACCAGCGCTACGGACGGAAGGTAATGCCATAGCATCCACCATCACCTTTCCACTTCCTTGTTTAAGTTTGAAGCGGTGCTAGCTCAGCGGTAGTGTATACGGACGCCGCGTCAAGAGACGTGAGTTCGAATCCAACTACAATGAGCTTGAGCGCTCAGTGAAGAAACCATAGCGTGGTGGTAGAGGCTTTTTTAATGCCCGCCTGGCTAGCTACCACCCTCGAATTGACAATTCGACACCAAATACCAATGGATGTGTTCCGCAGTTGCACTTGAGAGCCAGTCCCTTTACAGGTTTAACGTGTCTACCAACTTGACCCGATCGTCACTTAAGATCAGGTGAGATTATGGTCATAATGTTAAAACCTATAAACTATTATACTTTTTAGTTTTAATGATGTGGCTAGACTTTCACCTGATGTCAAGTCACAATGTATCCCAAGATGCTGGATACACAGAGCCTAGTAGAGGGGTTGCCTCTTAACTGGAATTGCTGGAACACACCTATACGTATTTTACGGCAGATTTGTAAGTTGAGGATGGTTATAAGCCCCACCACCATGAAATCTTTATCCTTAGTCATCTCCTTTCTGAAGTCCATTCTACCTAACTGTGTCCATTCCGTCAGTTTATTAATTTGCAGGGCTTTTTTTAATGCCTGCATGGCTAACTATCACCTTCAATTGGTAAGTCTGTCGCCAAATGCCTATAGGTATATTCCGGCAGTTGCACTTGCGAGCCAGCCTCTCCACTAGTGTGTGGGTGGTCACCATTTCGGACTACATCGTCTCTTTACATCAACGACAGTTTTTAGTAGTTTTAGTGGTGTTAACTCCTCATTTCGCGACAGCCAAATTTTCAGTACTAACCGAAAATATTCAAGTTCGAGTGTGTGAATTTGCAGACCTGTGACTACGAAACGGAAACCCAGGACATTCAGTTTCGGATAACCCTGAGGGACAGCCTGCAGACTGACCCGGGCAGCCTCACCAGCAACCGGATATCGGATATTTCGACTGAGAATGAGTAAGTTGTACTTGTTTATTGGTAATCGTTAGTAGAGTCACGGGGGATAAAGGGGATGTGTTTGTTTAGTACATTATCAAAGATATGTTGTATGCGCCGCACTTGGAAACCAAGGTAGTTTAGTTCACTTTTAAATACTCGTTAGTTAAGTCACCGGGGATAAAGGGGATGTGTTTGTTTGGTACACTATCAAAAGTTTTGTTGTAATCGCCGCGCTTGGAAACTAAGGTAGTCTAGTTCACTTCTAGACATTCATTAGTAGAGTCACCGGGGATAAAGGGGATGTGTTTGTTTGGTACAGTATTAAAGATCTGTTGTATGCGCCGCGCTTGGAAACTAAGGTAGTCTAGTTCACTTCTAGACATTCGTTAGTAGAGTCACCGGGGATAAAGGGGATGAGTTTGTTTGGTACATTATTAAAGATCTGTTGTATGCGCCGCGCTTGCTAACTAAGGTAGTCTAGTTCACTTTTAGATAACCGTTAGCAGGGTTACAGGGAATGAAAGGGATGAGAGGGTTTATTGCACGCCTCATAAGCGATTCGTGTCTACTACTGTCACTTTATGAAAACAACTGATTTTTCAAACTTAAATTGTCTCTATTTGTCATATATTACACTTGTAAAATAATATACACACACAAATATCAAGAAAAAAACACTATTTTTAACACTCATAATATTTTTGAACCCATTTTTGTTATTTAAACTGGTTAAAAGACTGTTGAAAAAAGTTCAGTCTTGAACGTCCATGCGTCTGCATGTGCGGATCCTGTATGAACCCTATTACTTTTCATGGTCTGATTTGATGTGGTTTTATTGTTATTAAGTATACGAAAACAATGAGATTAACAGGCGAGTTTGGATTTTCCAAACTTTTTAATTTTTTTTAGTTTATTCTACGCCTTGGTGTAACACTTAATATTAATATTAAGTGTTCAAACTTCCCACTTCCCACGATATTTTAAGGTGGTAGTGAAAAAAAAGAAATGCTACATAAAGCACCCTAATATATATAATTTATACGTTAATGGTCTAACTACAATCTCACCTGATGTTAAGTAACGATGTGACCCAAGCTGGTGGCTCTCAAATGCAAAACCATCCGTAATTGGCGAGATAGTTTCAACTTGTGTGTGGTAGTTAGATAGGCCATAATGCTATGGTTTTATCCTGTTTTCCTTCACCAAACACTCAAACTCGTCGTAAGGATTCGAAGTCGGGTACATTGTCGCAATGTCGATGCACTCTACCACTGAGTATTATTGCTTCCAACTGCCAAACCAAACATAGAAGTAAAAAGGTCACTGTGACGTATTTATAGCATTTAAAATTAATGAATAGTACCTCCAAAATCCTTTAAAAACAAAGGGAATGTATAACTTTCATATTTGAATATTATTTTTTCACAGCGGACCGTCCAAGAGTAGTGGAAGATTTTTCAGCGCCATAAATCCTCGATCAAGGTCAGTAGCAAATATAAAACTTGATTGATGAATTAAATCATATGATAATATATAACAAAGGTCTACCAATCCAAGGTTTTATTTTAGGTTAGGTCGCGTCAAGGGACGTGAGTTCGAATCTAACCATCTACAATGAGCTTGCAACGTACGATGAAGGAAAACATCGTGAGGAAACCATAGCATGGTGGTAGGGCTTTTTCTGATGTCCGCCTGGGTAACTACCACCATTAAGTTGAAAATCTGCCATCAAATACCAATAGGTGTGTTCCGGCAGCTGGACTTGTGAGCCAGTCCCTCTACAGGTTTAGCGTGTCTACCAACGTTACATCAGAAATCATTTACGCAAAATACAGTCCACTATATCACTCGTACCACCAGATTGTATGAAATGAATGTATGATCTTGTAAGAAATGGTATGTAAGGGATTTTGTGAAGTGGTTGTATGACTTATGCATGTCGCTAAATGGCTATAATACGTTCGTGGCTTAAACAGTGTTTTACATGTCTTCTAATAAAATAAATATAAGGTAACGAAGGGGTAGACACTGTATCATGAACTTTTCTGGACAACTTACACCCCAGTCCACCCCGTGACGTGACCACGAAGACTGAAAATCCGCTTAAATTAGTTTTATTTCGATGAGTTATATTTGCGTAAATATAAGAAATCGTTAAAATAAATATATTCTTGATGTGAAACATCTATAAGCGAGGATAAACCTGATTGCTGACGTGGCGATACAGGCCGTGGCGACGCATCGCCACGCTATACGTTTTTTACTTTTCATTATGCCATATTTCTTGACAACTTACACCTCAGTCCACCCCGTGACCACGAAGGCTGAAAATCCGCTTAAATTAGTTTTATTTCCATGATATATTTGCGTAAATATAAGGAATCGTTAAAATAAATATATTTTTGATGCGAAACATCTATAAGCGAGGATAAACCTGATTGCTGACGTGGCGATACAGGCCGTGGCGACGCATCGCCACGCTATACGTTTTACTTTTCATTATGCCATATTTCTTGACAACTTACACCTCAGTCCACCCCGTGACCACGCAGGCTGAAAATCTGTTTAAATTAGTTTTATTTCGATGAGTTATATTTGCGTAAATATAAGGAATCGTTAAAATAAATATATTCTTGATGTGAAACATCTATAAGCGAGGATAAACCTGATTGCTGACGTGGCGATACAGGCCGTGGCGACGCATCGCCACGCTATACGTTTTACTTTTCATTATGCCATATTTCTTGACAACTTACACCTCAGTCCACCCCGTGACCACGCAGGCTGAAAATCTGTTTAAATTAGTTTTATTTCGATGAGTTATATTTGCGTAAATATAAGGAATCGTTAAAATAAATATATTCTTGATGTGAAACATCTATAAGCGAGGATAAACCTGATTGCTGACGTGGCGATACAGGCCGTGGCGACGCATCGCCACGCTATACGTTTTACTTTTCATTATGCCATATTTCTTGACAACTTACACCTCAGTCCACCCCGTGACCACGCAGGCTGAAAATCTGTTTAAATTAGTTTTATTTCGATGAGTTATATTTGCGTAAATATAAGGAATCGTTAAAATAAATATATTCTTGATGTGAAACATCTATAAGCGAGGATAAACCTGATTGCTGACGTGGCGATACAGGCCGTGGCGACGCATCGCCACGCTATACGTTTTACTTTTCATTATGCCATATTTCTTGACAACTTACACCTCAGTCCACCCCGTGACCACGCAGGCTGAAAATCTGTTTAAATTAGTTTTATTTCGATGAGTTATATTTGCGTAAATATAAGGAATCGTTAAAATAAATATATTTTTGACGTGAAACATCTATGGGCGAGGGTAAACCTGATTGCTGACGTGGCGATACAGGCCGTGGCGACGCATCGCCACGCTACACGTTTTACTTTCCGTTATGCCATATTTATTACTCGTCGTAAACTATATATATATATATATATATAAATCATTTCTATGTTTCACATCTATTTTATTCTCTTAGACATATTTCAAAGTTATTTTGGATCCCACATAAGTTGGTATGATATAATCAGGAATAGCAGTGCGGGTGTGACCGGGTACTTTGGCACCCTGCAGAGCACGCCCCGGAGGCGGAACAAGCGCCCTGCCAGGAAGGTTAGTGTGCTCTTCTAGAGGGAGAAGACAGGAAGTGAGAGATTTATTAGTGGATAATATACATGATAATACAAAATAAACACACATCAAATGCTATTATATCTAATGGGAAGGAAGGAAGGAAGAGAATGGGCAGGTGGAAATACTACCTCGAAGTTGTTAAGCGATGATAGCTCAGTAGTTGGTGTGTAGTGATTCTTTCTTAAAAATGTCGAATATTAAATCGATTTGAAATGAAATCAAATGAATCGATTTACATTAAAAAAAACACGATCTAAAAGATCGATTCGGCAATAATCGTTTTTTTTTTTTTTCTTTCGATTCGCTATTCGTGCTTATATTTTTCAATAGCCAATCATAAAAAAAAAAAAAAAAAAAAAAAAAAAAAAAACACCACGACAAGCGATAACGATAATTATATAATTGATATGTTATCATTCTTATACTAATTAAAATTTCTATACATGGGTTTGGATAGAACACTTGAAATAATTGTAAATAATGTTTTATGAAATTAGATAAGAATCGGACCTCGATTTTAAGGTCGTAATATCGATTCATTAGATCGATTCAGAACTGTGTATCGATTTAAAAAAATCCTTATTTAATCGATATCGGATCGCTATCCCTAGTAGTATAGTAGTATCCCGCGGTATGGTTACAACGTACGGTAGGTAGATTCAAACTCACGTCCCTTGACGCGGCGTCCGTACACACTACCAACTGAGGTATCAACGCTTCAAAAACATGTAATATGACATTATGTATTCAAGTATTACAACAGTAATAATTATAATTGTAATATTTGGCTACTCATATTACACTTTGCCTCTACAAATCTGTCACAGTGTCTGGTTTTTGTATTTTTATATTGCTATATATATTTAAGACTATAAATCTAACTTTATACTTTAATACATCTGAATGGAGAAATATGGAAATAGGTCAATTTGTGATAATTATTGGACGAGTGCCCCAAGCCAAGTTACTATTTAACTATCGATAATGTAATTTATAATAGTTTTTATAGACAAACGCCCCTCCAACTATTTCCAGCAATCGATAATGTAAAACAAAAAACAAATGTATAGGTCAAAGTTATTTTGACATGTGTCATTGTTGCCCCATTTTTTTTTAAGTGAAATCTTCTATAGAAAGCTTTGCATAGGGAGTCAAATTGTATAAGTCGTCATCGACATAGTCACGTAACGTGTTCACGTACACACTATATCTGTTCCTGTTGGTATACAAAATCGCTGTAAATTTGAAGCGATGATAGCTCAGTGGTAGTGTGTACGACTTCGCGTCAAGGGATGCGAGTTCGAATCCAAGCACCTACTATGAGCTTGAGCTTTCGGTGAAGGAAAACATCGTGAGGAAACCATAGCATGGTGGTAGGGCTTTTTCTAATGCCCGCCTGGGTAGCTACCACCCTCAAGTTGTAAACCTGCCGCCAAATACCGATAGGTGTGTTCCGGGAGCTGCACTTGAGAGCCAGTTCCTCCACAGGTTTAGCGTGTCCACCAACTTGGGCCGTATCGTCACATAAGATCAGGTGAGATCATGGCCATAACGCTAAACCTTAAGAAAAAAAAAATGTTTTTGTTTACAAGTTTTAATTGAAAACCAAATAATTTCACTTCTGACTGTAATCCTCATGACGGCTTTAATTTTTTTTTTTATGTTTACGATTGTTGAAAGACAAGTTGGCTGGGAGCAAATGTGTATAGTCTGACATGATGATGTATGAAAATAGAGTCTGGTACCGCAGAGCGAGGTAGGCACTCAGGCGAGCAGCACGCAGAGCCAATGGTACACCTCCCACGGGACCCCCAACGGGTCCCTCAGCAGCCCCCCGGCCGTGGGGGGTGTTAGCACCATCAGCACCAGCACCCCCACACCCTCGCCCAGCGCCGGGGTGCAGCACCAGGAGCCGCTGCGGGAGTTGCGCCAGGAGGTGCGTGTGAGTTGTTTTGGGATGGTTTATGGTGGTAACATTGCTACACTATGCCCATCATAACAAAACTTTGCATGACATATCCGTGGAACATGAATGACGTCTTGAATAATATTGAACACTAGCTGTGTCCGCGAATCCGTACGTTTATTTAATCATTTTCTTTATATATATATAAAAAAAAAAAAAAAAAAAAAAAAAAAAAAACACAATTTTATATAGCTTATATTACTCAAGCCTTCGAGTACTTCCTGAGTTTATTGGATACAAACTGTAAAACAAAATTAATTTCCTCTTTATAATACTAGTGTAGGTAACCTAAATATAATAATTTTATTTATCACACCAATGACACCCTCGCATGGTGGTAGGGCTTTTTCTAATACCCGCTTGGCTAGCTACCACCCTCAATCTGCCTCCAACAGTTGCAGTTCAGAGCCAGCCCTTCCAATAGGCTTAGCGTGTCCACCATCTTGGATTACATCGTCACTTTACATCAGACGTGATTGTGGCAATAATAATAATAAAAAAAAAGAAAAAAACTTAAATAATGACTTCCCCTATTGAATTGTTTGTAAGCTGTTCGCTCGTTAAACTGATTCGTTGTGACTCAGTTTCCATAACTCTATATTAAATTTACATATGGGTTTAATAATTAAAATGTGTATTGAAACTGCGTCACCGAAATAACTATTCGCAAAATTGTCATGCAATTTTTTGTTATAATGAACATGAAATTAGTTTTGTTGAAGCACTTTACTAACCTTTGACGTGTGATAGAATTCGTGTATACCCTTTATTTTACTTTAGGTGCCATGGTTTAGTAATAATGTCGGTTTCGGCCAAAGCATCTAATTTCGGCCAGAACATCTATTTTCGGCAACAGTTTCGGTTCCGGTTTAAAAATCAGCAAAAACTTCGGCCACACCGAAACTTAGATTACATTAACTGTTGTACGTAATTCTGTGGATTTCGCCGTTTTTTTTTTGTCTTCATAAACAATTTCAGTTCATATTTAAATGTGTTTTTATTCGTAACTTTGCCAGATTAAGTCATTAATATACGTAGTTTTTTTTTAATTATATGACTGTAGTGTATATATTTTTGTGAGATTTTTTTTTTTTTTTTATACTTAAGGTATAGCGTTATGGCCATAATCTCACCTGATCTTAAGTGACGATACGGCCCAAGTTGGTAGACACGCTAAACCTGTGGAGGAACTGGCTCTCAAGTGCTGCTGCCGGAACACACCTATTGGTATTTGGCGGCATGTTCACAACTAGAGGGTGGTAGCTAGCCAGGCGGGCATCAGAAAAAGCCCTACCACCATGCAAGAAAAAGCCCTACCACCATGCGAAAAAGCTCTATTTTGTTGAGAGACATAATTAGATTACTTATTATTTTATATTGTCACGTTGTAGAATACATAGGTACAAGTCGAAGGTTGTGTTTGGGCTAAAAATCCTGTTTCTGTGAGACAAGTACATAGTAATATTTACCTACAGATCACAAGTAGCATAATATATTCCTTTAAACAATCAGAAAATGGCTTCGGTTATTTTTTTATAGTGACTGGAAACATGTTGAAGCGATGATAGCTCAGTGGTAGTGTGCAGGATCGTTGCGTCATGGGACGTGAGTTTGAATCCAACTACCTACTTAAGCTTGACCTTTTGCTGAAGGAAAACACATCGTGAAGAAACTATAGCATGGTGGTAGGGCTTTTTCTAATGCCCCCTGGCTAGCTACCACCCTCAAGTTGGAAATCTGCCGCCAAATACCAATAAATGTATTCCGGCTGTACCATTTGAGAATCAACTTCTCCACAGGTTGAGCGCGTCGCTTAACATCACGTGAGATTATTAGAGAGCTCAAGCTCATTATAGATGGTTAAATTCGAACGCACCTTCCATGACGCGGCGTTCCTACACACTACCACTGAGCTATCATCGCTTCAAAATGGTTGATACATTTAGCATTGAATTACGCATGGAATGAAAACTAATTTAAACGGATTTTATCGCGGTTATTTATTAATTTTGATCGCGACGTTTCGAAACCTTTTCAGCCTTCGTGGACTCAGCGATAAAATCCGTTTGAATTTATTTTATTTCAATGAGTAATAATCGAGTAAACATAAGAAATAATTACGTTTATTTCCCGTTCTTCCTTGATTTAGTATAAAATGTATTATTATTTTTTCTGTTTGACGTCACAATTAATTTTTTTTATTTTTTATTTATTATGTTGCACTCGTGCAGCCACTGTCTTATCACTAATTAATTAATCTAGGTTATTAATTTAGATTAGTATATGTTAATGATATATTACATTGATAGCATACATAATGTGCTATCCAAGACTAGATTTACCTCTTGAAATCTATGTCGCCTTACAACGGAGTACGTAGAGGTTAGAAATTTGGTATTATTTCCTAATAGTTGGTGACTGAGAGGCCGTTACGTGCAGAGGTGGAGCGCGAGAGGAGACTCTCCGCCAGAACCAGCCTCATCAATTCCAACTCAGCCCCATCATCCAACAGGGATTCAATGGGTAAGTGTCCCAGCTAACAGCGGATGTGTTGCATACTGGTTAGCTCAGTAAGTACAGAGGTCGTGTCAAGGGACATGAGTTCCAATCCACCTACAATGAGTTTGAGCTCTCGGTGAAGGAAACATTGTAATGAAACCATAGCATGGTTAGCTGAAAATCTACCGCCATAACCCTATGGGCGTGTCACAGAAGTTGCACTTGAAAGCCAGTTCCTCCATCAGGTTTAGTGTGGGCCACATTGTCACATAACATCAGGTGAGATTGTGGTCATAACGCTAAATATAACTATAAAGAAACCTATCAGTTACACCTGACTTAGTTTCACATTTCAAAATCGCTCTGTATATCCAATTGTCGAGAGGCTTAGAGCCAACATCTCAATGAGAATTCCTGTGTACCTTACTTTGCATTTTTTTTTATTTATTCTAATATTCTCTCTGACCAAGATCAGAGATTTTTGTATTACATTAGAAATTAAAAAAATAGCACCTTACATATACTTTTGAAATAAAATAATAAAACTAGATAAGTTGCACGAAATTAAATTGTAAGTAAAGAAATATATAATGAAGAATATACAAAGAAAATAAGTAAAGAAAGTCAATAAAAATAAATCAACTATACAATTTTGTTAGTAGTAACACAGTGCTAGAATGACCTTACATTTAAAATGTTCAGTTTTTTTATACTTTGCACTTTTACTACGGGTATGTGACGTATCCATTACCCATCTGCTCCGTTTTCAAATCGTTGTTGGTAATTTCATCTGACGTTAAGTGACGATGTGGACCAAGCCCTAGGTGGAGGTCACGCAAAGCCTAGCGGATGGACTGGTTCTTAAACGCAACTGCCAGAACACATCTATAGGTATCTGGTGACAGATTTTCAATATGAGGGTATCAGAAAAATCCCTACCACCGTGCTATGGTTTCCTTTCATCGAAAGCTCATTTCCATTGACGCGTCGTCCGTACGTACTACGAACTGAGCAAATATATATATATATATATATATATATATATATATATATATATATATATATATATATATATATATATATATATATATAAACACCGATCTAACAAAACTGTGTATACCAATAGGTGCCACCGATTCCAACCAAGAGGAGGAAGAACCACCGCCGTTGCCGCAGAAGTACTCGCACCGCAGCATGGAGCTGGACAACGACACCAACAACAACACCAACAACGCCAACAACACCAACAACACCAACAACACCAACAACACTAACAACACAACCAACAACAACACAGACTCGACCCCGCTACCCCGCCGGCACAACTACGACACGGTGTGGACGCCGCGCGGCTCCACCCTCTACAACTCCATCGTGCAGCGCCGGAACACCACCACCACCACCGCCACCATCACCACCAGCTCGGGGGAGAAGGCTCCCACGCCACCACCGAAGAAGAAGAACGCGCTTTGAACGTCGACTTCGTTTGTAAGTCTTCAGACTTTCCCCAGTTTGATTCCGACAGAAACATTAATTATAATCCAAAATGGCCTCTCTTATTCGACTTCTCGCTGCAGTATTCTATTCATCTTAATAATGTTTGTTTAAGCAGTACCGGACTTATTCCTTCTAGAACCTTCACGAGCACATCATTTATAAGTCTTGAAAACCCTCAAATATCCATCATACTTTATTCGCAGGACAATGTAAAAGAAAGATTTAGGACAAAAAGAAGTCATGAGGACTGGCGACAGAAGTGAAAACTTAAAACTATTAACAGACAACTGTTATCTTTGGATTAATTGTTTGATCATAAATTAGAACCTTGTAAATGTAAACAGTTTCCAGCGCAATAGGCGTATACCAACAGGAACAGATGTAGCGTGTACGTGAACACGTCACGTGACCATGTCGATGACGACTTACATGATTTCATTCCCTATACGAATTTTCACATTGAAAAACAAACATTAAAAACTGTCTAACTGTGTTCTTAATAATGGTTAGTTTTAACAGTACCTAGAATTTTCACCAGCACAAATAGACTCCAGGTAAAGTCTTCAATATACCAGGGTGATTAACTCAATGTTAAAGCTATTTAAAATAATTTTAGATTTACAAAGCGGCAGGGCTTTTTCTAATGCCCGCCTGGCTAGCTACCACCCTCAAGTTGAAAATCTGCCATCAAATACCAAGAGGTCTGTACCGGCAGCTGCACCTGAGAGCCAGTCCCTCCACGGGTTTAACATGTCTACCAACTGAGGCCGTATCGTCACTTAAGATCAGGTAAGATTATGGCCATAACGCTAAGGCTTAACTATAAAAAAAAGTTAGGTGTGTTCCGGCAGTTGCACTTGAAAGCCAGTCCCTACTATAAAGGGTGGCAACGCTCCTGCATTCCTCTGGTATAGTGGGTGTCCATTGACAGTGGTGATCATTTGCCATCAGGTAACACGCTTGCTCGTTTGTCACCTATTCCATAATAAAATAACTAAATTGGTCATTAAACATGATGTATATATAATACACATCTAGTGGGACATATTTATCGATGGTCGAACACTTCTTTGAGTACTTTAAAAATTAATCACAAGTATCATACTACATAGGTACTCCTTCTTGTATATAATGAGTTTTATCAACATATAATTAAATTTAAAAATCATTTATTTTTAATTTATTATTTAGGGTCTTCTGTCCAAAAAGGCATATCAGTCATATCGTACCCTGATCTTACAATATACACATATATTACTTTGAACTAGAGGCAGATTTCCATAAAATCTCCTGACTCTTTATCGACTTTTAAATGCTTCGACAAATTAGCAAATTAAGCTGGTCTACGTTTTTTTTTTTTTTCATTTAAAATTATATTTTCTAAGTAGAAAGATCTTAGGAATTTAGGAATTAAAACTAAAATAGGTCATGGCGTTAATTTATCGATAATTATCAACGACCCTAGAGTCATAAGAAATACTTTTAAAACATTTACGCTCACAAAAATGACAGATTAAAATATTATTTTGTATTTTCAAAATTTCAATTTTTCTAAATATCGACATTCGATAGAATTACAAAACAGTCGTTATGAAGGATAATTCGATCCGAAAATTACCGCTTTTTTATTATTCTATCTGTACTTCTATACTTGTGTGCTAAATTCGATAAAATGTATCGATTATTTATTATATTACGTATCGTAGATTAGATTATGTAACTAGTTGGGTCACTTAGAAGTCATATTATTATATAGATTATAAGTAAAGGTTATAGACTAAAGTTATAGCATGGATTTCAAATGTCAGGGAAAAAATACAAATTCCCATGATAACTATTTACAATCACGTGAATTGTCTGCCTCTTTACTAACCTTTTTCATTGTAAATCTTTTTATTTTTTTCCATGACAGGGATTTATTTATGCATGCGGTTTGACAATATATGACAACACTGCTACCGCACAATTAAAATTAATAGCTATTTCACTGCTATTGCTTCTATATGACTCACATATCACTCATAAAAATATCACAGTGTTATTAAAATAAGGATGTCGTTATAAAAAGTTTTTTTATACCTAAGGTTTAGCGTTACGGCCATAATCTCTCCTACGTGACATGTGACGATACGGCCCAAGTCGGTAGACACGCTAAACCTGTGGAGGGACTGACTCTCAAGTGACAGCGCCGGTATTTTGCCAGACGGGCATTCGAAAAAGCCCTACCACCATGCTATGGTTTCCTCACGATGTTTTCCTTCACCGAAAGCTCAAGCTCATTGTAGGTGCTTGGATTCGAGCTCACGTCCCTTGACGCGAAGTCGTACACACTACCACTGAGCTATCATCGCTTAAGAACAAACTAGACTTTATCTAAGATTGTATATATGAAATATTATTTCTAGTTTACAAATAGTAAAATATATATTTTTATATATAACACAAAGAGAAATTAAATTTTGTATTTACCCCACCATCATAATCGATTAATATATATATATATTTTTTAATTTCTTGCTACAAGCACATTCGGCCACCGAAAAATTATTTATAAGTGAAAATAATTATATATGTCGATGTCAAATAAATATATTTTTGCAAATGTAAATATGTAAAAGAGATTTTCTCTTTCATGAATCGTGATCAGCGGATGCCATTTTTTTTCCCAAAGCGTTTTTATTTCATTACTCTCTGTAAGTTAAAAGTAGCATACTCAAATGGAATAGACATCATTTTTGTTATTTATATAATTCGTTAGTAAATTTGTAAATTGTGTTTTTAATAATACTCTATAACTAAATATTGTGACGTCCCGAACTGACGTTTTTTTTTTTTAAATAAATATATGTGTATGTAGAATATATATCTAAATATAAAATCGGATAATAGAGAAATAATAATGCCCATGTAAATTTTTCGATTTAATTGTGTAAGTAAAAATATGAAGTATTGTTATAAAAATCTTCCGTAAGTTCTTCCATCTTATAGTTTTTGTCTAGTTGTAAAATTAAATATACGTAATTAAGTTTAAATTATCTAAGATATTTACAGATATAACTTTTGTCTTAATTGTAAACACCAAGGTATCGTTTAGGAAACAGTAAAAAACTGAACCCGATATGTAGATTTGAATATTTCACGCGTGATTCGTTATATATAACAGGTGATATGATAAATCATATATCACGCGCGTTGCATGAAACGAAAATTCCAATTATATATGACGCAATTTAATAATACATCATACGTATTCAACATAATAGATAGATAAAAAATTTTCACGTTTTCGATTTTAATTTTTTTTTTAAATATTATAAATTAAGGTGCTTCTTATGAGGACAATTTTTTGTTTAAGAAATTGAATTTCCTACAGCTTTGTCATTTATATTTTTTCTGTAGCTTTTGTCATTTACGAAAGAGAGAGATAAAAAAACGAGGATTTCATGAAAAAAAAATTAGGTTTAGTAACTAGTCGTCTGGAAAACATAACTAGTTTCTACCATAAAATACCTCTGAGCTGTAGAACATTCCGGAAAACTCAAAGTTTATGTGCATTTTATATGGTAAATAATTGTACGCCTTAGTGGAGCGCTTAATATCAATAATGGGGATTCAAACTTTGCAGGGAATTTTCATTTAAGTATCAACCACAATATTTCGAGATGGGAGTGAAAGAAAATTGTCGTCACAAAAAGTTACCTTAATATATATATATATATATATATATAATCTGTGGAATCCGAAATGGCGGGACCGATTTTGATGAAATTTTCAAGCGATCTTCAGGGACCCAGCGATTGTTTCCGTGTGGTTAAGAGCAAAGCCGCGGGTAGAAATGCTATTATTCATTTTTAAGCTTTTATTCCGACGTTCTGAGACAATAATTTGATTTGCTTCTCAACTTGTAGTAAATTTTTTGAGGTCGTACGAATAACGTTCTTAGAATGTCCTTTAACGATGCAACGAAATCGTATGTACATACACATGTATTAAAACTAATTACATGTTAATTAAGAGGGTGAGATATAAAATATACGTCGGCGAGTTTTTATTCAATAATTCACACACGTTTTTAACACTGTATGACACAAAAAACTGTGTGTGGGTATGTTGATTCAAATTAATCGTCGATTCTTTATAGCGACTGTTGTCGTTAAATAGAATGACGTCTTTATATAGGCGATAAGTTAAACATCGTGGTGAAACCCTAGCATGGTGGTAGGGCTTTTTCTAATGCCTGGCTAGCTACCACCTTCGAGTTGAAAATGTATCGCTTAATCCTTATAAGAACAAGATTATATACTATGATGCTCAGTGGTAGTGTGTATGACTTCGAGTCAAGGGACGTGGGTTCGGATCCACCTACAATGAGCTTGAGTTTTCGGTGAAGGAAACATCGTAAGGACACCATAGCATGGTGGTAGGGCTTTTTCTAATGTCCGCCTGGGTAACTACCACTCGCAGGTTAAAAAGCTGCCGCCAAATACCAATAGGTGTGTTCCGGCAGTTGCACTTGAGAGCCAGTCGCTCCCTAGGATTAGCGTGTCCGCCATCTCGGACCACATCGTCACTTAACGTCAGGTGAGATTGTGGCCGTACCGCCGAACCTATAAGCTATAAAAAGTCCTTTCGACCTTACACTCTTTATAATTAAGACCCTAACGTTATTATTACATTACTCGGTACTCTGTGGGATGTAATTAAAAATACGCGAGATTCGTCGAGATTCGACGCGAGAGATCCAAGTTAATTGTTAAGTTTTGTTAATGTGAGGTCGCTGACCTATTTTTAACTGATAGAAAAAGATGGACATTATTTGATGGTTCTTAATATAGTCGTTATTTATCTTATAGATAGTGCAGAGAAAACAGCTGGTGCACTTGTAGTTTATTCGATTTCTTGCTCATACAAAAACCACGTTCAGAACCGACCATGTTCGTTAGTGTATTGAATTTGTTTACTTTAAAAATATCGATAGTGATACTACTATAATCATTATAAAACCGAAAACAATTATGACGACACGGAAATAGGCTTTTTTCATGTTTCACAACACAATCGCAAATTATATTAAGCGACGATATGGCGCCTGAACATTATACAACATCCGGTGTAATAACTTAAGTGAAAGTAAGATATATTTTGTTACTTTATGGATTAAGCGTTATGGTTACAATCTCACCTGATGTTAAGTATGACAGTATAATATGATCACAAGATGGCGAATACGCAAATCCAAATTTTTTTTCTAACCTGGTCTTAAGTGACGATAAGGCCCAAGTGCAGCTGCCGGAACACACCTATTGGTATTTGGCGGCACATTTTCCAGCTGAGGGTGGTAGCTAGCCAGGCGGGCATTAGGGAAAGCCCTACCACAATGCTATGGTTTCCTCACGATGTTTTCCTTCATCGATAGCTCAAGCTCATTGTTGGTGGATTCGAACTCACGTCCCTTGACGCGAAGTCGTTGACATTACCACTGAGCTATCATCACTCGATAGAGACTGGCTTTCAAGTGCAACTATTGGATCGCACCTATAGGTGGTGGCATATATGTTGGTATATATTTGAGCCTGGTAGCTAAATAGGCACTACCAACATGCTATCGTTGTATGACAATGTTTTTCTTTACCGGAAGCATTAGTTGCAGGGAATTGAACCCGCGTCCATCGATGCGGTGTCTGTAGACACAGAGCCTCTATTTGCTTCCTGGGCTTATTAAAGGCTAGGAAGATGGGTATAAACTTCCTCATACAAATAAGTAAAAAAACATATTTATTATAAAAGTGTCGTATGGAGTTAGGTGGAATTTTTACTACCCTGTTTTATTACTACACTACTAAAAATGTTTTATTCAACTTTTTCGTTTTTATAACGTTTCCCAATACAGCTTTGCTCATATTTTGACAGTCTAATATGAAATACAAATCCAAAAATCAAGTACAAAAACAGTTTTTGATATGCGACTAGTGGTTTCTAAGATTAGCGCTTATCTATAATATAGATAGCTTTCGGAACAGACTTCCTTCACATGGAGTTAAACTCGTGTGGTCACTGTCACATCAGTTCACTTTTGTGCTTTAAAAACCCCCTACTGTTATTATTATTATTAAAAAAAACGAGTTATGTTGTGAGACACCATATAGGGACGAAGTTTTGTATTATAAAAATATTATTATTTCAAGCTCTATTCGAGGTATAAAGAAAATAATTATTTGGGTATACATTAATTTTTTTTTTTTATCGTTAACAAGAAACCACTTTACAAAATTATCTTAACACCTTTATTTTGTTTACAATGATTTATAAATATATATAATAATAACAGTGATCACGTAGACTATACATTAGACACTGTATAGCCATCATACTTAGACTATACATACAAATCTTACGCCTCTGTGACGCCCCATAAGGTACTTCATTCCAATAACATTTCTTTTTGTGGACGAAAAATGGTCTATATTTTTTTGCATTAGTGTGATTTTATATATAGTACTTGAGCCAGCTGTTTTCTATGTACTCTGCCACCGTATCACAAATGAGTATTCAGGTGTGTTTGTTCGGGTTATGTTCAGTATTTAATCACGTGTCATTGTCGTATCCGAGATGCCATATAGCGCACCAAATGTATGAAAGAGTAGTTGATTTTTTTTTTTTTGAACGTTGTACATAATATTGTATGATATAATGTTAATGTGTTAAGGCTTATTATAGTTTGTGTATTAATGCACGGTGATTATGGTATTACCAGTAACAGTAAATATAGTTTTTGTATAGACGTTCCGTGGTTTTATTTCGTCCTTTATGAACGGGTATTCCCGGAACGTTTGTGCCGGTGAATCCCCGTGAGAGATGTTTCACGAAAACGACGCAATCTCGTATTACTAATTAATTTACTTAATTAATTACTTCATGTATTTATTATTATGTAATATATATTATATTGTTTCCAATTGGCTCATTCACAGCACTAAAAGCGACACGGGATTTATTTCCTAGTGCGGGGATCAGCAGATTTTTTTGTATGCATTATATTATTAATTTCTATTAAATAAATATTTTTTTCGTTTCATTTTTCATACTAGTACTTTCTGAAACTGTTACATATTTAAAACATCGCGTATACGCTTACTTTTTTATAGTTAAGGTTTAGCGTTATGGCCATTATCTCACCTGATTTTAAGTGACGATACGAGTCAAGTTGATAGACACGTTACACCTGTGGAGGAACTGGCTCTCAAGTGCAGCTGCGAGAACACGCGTATTGGTATTTGGCGGCGTTCAACTTGAGGGTGGTAGCTAGCCAGGCGGGTATTAGAAAAAGCCCTATCACCATGCTGTGGTTTCATTACAATGTTTTCCTTCACCGAAAGGTCAAGCTCATTGCAGAAGGATTCGAATTCAAGTTCCTTGATGCAGCGTTCCTACAAAATACCAACTGAGTTCTCCTCGCTTCTAATAAATGTATTATAAAGTTACCGTGTTAGAGAAAAAAGTATATTGATAAGATACTGTTTTCAAACAGTTTTTTCTGTATAAATAATGTCAATATAACCTCGTTTTGAAATTTTTAGTTCGAATGTTACGACGTAAGAGTTGATAAGTATGATTTTTTGATGTAAAACATATATAGGCTAGGGTAAAATTGATTGTTGGCGTGATGATACGTGTTTTACTTTTCATTATGCCATATGTATTAGGTACCTGTGGTAAACTATGCTTTTAGGTATATTACGTGTACAAAATAATTTCTACGTTTCACATCTACCAGGCGTCCAACGAAGACTGATTTTTTATTATCCTGCACACCTAGTCAGATCATAAATTCCTTGAAAAACATTTAATGTATTTAATGAAATACTTTTTGATAGATAACTGTTCAAAATTCTCTGTTGACGCACATCCACGATGCAGCACAGCACTGCCAAAGCGCGAATTTGACTACCTTTTGTGACGATCTTTGAAAGTGAATTTAATGAATCACGTTTTTACCTTCTGGGAGCGTCTACGGGGTGATAAATATTTAGAAAAATTGATAGAAGACATTAGCCTAAAAAGGCTTTGTGAAAATTCACATCTACCGGCATTCTCAAATAAAAAAATTAATAGCATTTGACAGCGAAAAGTTTTCTGTAACCATCGACAACCAGAATTGTTGGATAAAATCGTTATTGACAGCGAAAAGTTAGTGCATTATATAACAAAACATAGACACCGTTACTGTTCAAAAAGTCAAATATAAAAAAATGTGTTTGATAGAAAAATATATGAAGAAGAATTTAGGCCGTTCATTTATTTATTTAGCTAGTGTACGTATATATTACGAATACGAAAAATAAACAAATAAAATTGAACATATTTGTATGAACAAAGTCATTTTTAAAAACAGCTGCAAGATAAAGTCATTTCACATACAAATAACTATTAATTATACTTAAATCGTACAGTTTCACACATGAAATAAAAATAAATTACAATAGGTTTTACCTTGTTTTTATTATAAAAATGTGCGAGTCGTTAATGATGTCAATAAAAACTTAATTTGGTTAGTAATATTTTGAATTCAATTATATTTTCGTGGCATGTCTATATTAATTCAATGAATGAATGAATGAATGATTTTTATTGCGCTTTAAATATGTACACTAGCGAGCTCAATGTCATAAGGAATTTTCTTAATTCATTTTAATTTTTTATTTAGATGTAAATGGCGTTGAAGTTTAAACAGATTTTGTAAATATAATTAATTGGGTTCAGTATTACACGTGCCATTTCGTATGAAAATATTTATAGAGAACTCATCTTCCAAATTAAGAATATGACAACCTGCATTTGTAGCTTTGGCTTCCCTTTTTACAAAAACGAGCAGTTCAAGCTATTTACAATATGTACCCTCGCGAATCATTAAAGGCTATGTTTCCGGAATTCGGTATCTTAACACTGCCCTCCCAGTACAGCCTTGACAGTTTTATGTATGCCCGCAAAGACATGGGTAAGCTGGACTGTGTAATGACCGGCATGACTTGAACTTTAGAGATCGTGACAAACTGGTCACCCCATATTTTAGATTCAGTAACACAGGTAAAAGTTATATAGTTTTAATAGTTTTTGGCTTTATAGCAAAGGCTTTTTTTATACTTATAGCCATAATCTCACCTGATCTTAAGTGACGATATAGCCCAAGTTGGTAGACACGCTAAACCTGTGGAGGAACTGGCTCTCAGGTGCAGCTGCCGGAACACACCTATTGGTATTTGGCGGCAGATTTTCAAATTTAGGGTGGTAGCTAGCCAGTCGGGCATCAGAAAAAGCCCTACCACCATACTATAGTTTCCTCACTCTGTTTTCCCTCACCGAAAGCTCGAGCTCATTGTAGGTAGTTCGATTCGAACTTACGTCCCCTGACACGAAGTCGTACACACTACCACTGAGCTATCATCGCTTCGAAAGTCTAAAAGCATGTTACCTATTTACCGGATAGCAAATTCAAGCGCCATGTCAAGCGGGTTTTGTTTACAGAGTGGATCAATATGTGAACCACGGTAATGTCTATAGTTGACCCCCCACTCTGTACGTACCCTATATACTGTTGTCAATGTATTTAAATTTTCCCATATTCAATTATGTACTTACCCAGAATAGTACAAATAGGCATAACTTTATCGAGTTTCTTGCCTGTTATTTTCAGTGACTGGGTAAGTTTTCGAACCGGTGGTACTTTTTAAATTGAATAAAGTGTCTTGATTTGATTTGATAAAAAATAATGTTTCAAGTTTTTCAAGAGCCATTGTCCCGCGTTTCGTGTCCTGAAATTGAATACACATATACATACATATTAGGTATATTAATGAACTAGCTACGTCCGTGACTTCGTTTGCTCGGTACTAAACTTATTAAACAATTTTTGCCTCGATTTTAGTAAGTTTTTTCAATACAGTTTTGCACCTTTTAAAGCGATTATAGCTCAGTGATAGTGTGTACGACTTTGCGTCTAGGGACGTGAGTTCGAATCCAACTACCTACAATGAGCTTGAGCTTTCGGTGAAGGAAAACATCGTGAGGAAACCATAGCATGGTGGTAGGGCTTTTTCCGATGCCCGACTGGCTAGCTACCACCCTCAAGTTGTAAACCTGCCGTCAAATTCCAATAGGTGTGTTCCGGCAGCTGCACTTGAGAGCCAGTTCCTTCACATGTTTAGCGTGTCTATCATCTTGGGCCGTATTTTTACTTAAGATCAGGCGAGAATATGGCCATAACGCAAAACCTTAACTATAAAAAAAGCCTATTGTTGGTAGTGTGATGTTAAACAGCCTAAAGCCATCCTCAGTAATTCTGGTAAGATAATGGATTATTCGGATAATTCAAGTTCACACGAACGAAGTCAAGGACACAGATATTATTTTATGCAATTGTTTAGGGAAAATAGCTACTAAACGAAATGAGATTTTTTAGACAAAGGGCATCATATATAAGTCTATTATAATGAAATCAAATACAATCAAAAATATTGATTCAATTTAGGCCCTAAGAAGGCGCTTATGAACGTCAAAATTACTACCGGTTAGGAAAGTAACGCAGTCATCGAGAAGAACCGGCAAGAAACTCGATCTGCCTCTTTCTTTAAAGTCTTAGTCTTATTCTTATATACAATAATTTAATGTGTTACATTAGGTATTAGCGGATGTACAGAGCGGGGCGTCAATTCCAGAAATCACGATCGCTTACATATTGATCCACCCTACAATAGCCTTTCGACATCAAAACCCGTTTGACATGATCCTTGAACCTACTGTCCGGCAATTTAATAACCTGCTTTGGGATTTTATTATAAAACTTGACACTACTACCTAAAAAATTGTAATTTGTTACTGTTATAAGATCAGTCATATTGTATGGATCGGAGTGCTGGGCTACTATGAGGACTGATGAGTGTCGATTTTATGCCGCACCAATGTTGAGATGGATGTAGAGCATTACAAGGACGGACAAAGTCAGGAATGAGGATGTAAGAGGAAGTTTAAAAAGGAAATCACTTACTTCGAACATGTCATGAGAAAAGCAGAAACGAATGCGGTGAGAAAAGTAATGGATATGAATGTTGAGGGACGGAACGGAAGAGGAAGACCAAAGAAAAGATGGATAGAGCGTGTCAGGAATGGGATGAAAAAGGAACTGAATGAAGAGATGGCAGCTGACAGAGTACATGGAAGAGAAAATGTATTGCGCTGACCCCGTATAACTTGGGAACAGGACAAAATGATAATTATGAGAATTTTGTTTTATGTTCAATATTGGCAGGAGTCTATAGTCACATATAAAGAACCTAGACTGTTGTTCACACAAAACACGTACATCATTGTTAGCGTGTATTGAAACCGCGTCTATAGATATATAGATATATAGCTTGCACTTTCACTAAAGGAAAATAACGTGATGACGACATATCACTGTGGTAGGACTTTTTCTAATGGCCATTTGGCTATAGCGTTTTGACATGAAAATTTGAGAACCAGTTTCTCCATGAGGGTCGGCGTGTCCACATCGTCAATGAGCTGGAGGTGAGATAGAGGCCATATCGAACGTTAAATTTATATAAAAAAAATCAATACTGTTAGCAATAAGTAGCGTTTTTTTTTAATAATAAACAACGATAATGACACGATGAAATCTAAATGCGCACGTTTCCAACGAAGGTTCTGGTTATTTCTGATGAAGGAACAGAATTACCACTATAAACCATTCCCGATGATGACTTAAAGCACATACCCCAAAAATATGAAAAGTAATTTTTACAATAGAATTATATAGATGTTATGTCCCTACGATGATCTCGTCTAGAGTGCCTTGCAGTAACTTTTTTTTGTAAGGATATCCGTTTAGAATACCCTCCCGATATAATAAACCTTTACTTCTTTTTTCATAGTTTAGCGTTTTTGACCATAACCTCACCTGGTCTTAAGTGACGATACGACCCAAAATGGTAGACACGCTAGACCTGGAGTACACCTGGGATAAACACACTTGTGGTGGAAAACCAAGGGACATACCTATTGGTAATTGGCGGCAGATTTTCAACTTGACGTTGGGTATTAGAAAAAACCCTAACACCATGCTATGGTTTCCACACGATGTTTCCCGTCACCGAAAGCTCAAGCACACTGTAGGTGGGGTGGATACGAACTCGTGTCCCTTGATGCGAATTCGTACAGACGAACTCTATGCTATCATCGCTTTAATAGATCACTTAGTGGCAACACTCGCGTTCAACAAAGTTCCGGCAGTAATGCGCAATAGGTTCCCGAACTCAGGCAAACAAAGGTGAATGTAGAATCACCGTGGTAATTATTAGCGGGTATTTCCTGTTTTTTTTATTAATTAACATCGTACCTACAGACGTACACTCGATCCGCAAACCTTTTTTATTGGTGTTTATTAGTTACAAAAAATTGCCTCATCGTTCAACTTGAACCAATCGTATGTATATTATTATTAATTTATTGCATACGTATTTCGGTATCTCTGAGTCCCAGATATGTATACTTTTTATAGATTATAGATTCTGCGTTATGGCCGCAATCTCACTTGCTGTTATATGTTTTTTTATTTTTTTATTTTACAAGGCACTGATACAGATATGAGATTAAATACAAAAACAACTTAATTCTAGATATCATTTTAAATCCCATACCCTATTACATTAGTGCACAACCTACAAAGTTAGGAACTTTCATTATGAGTGAACATGAACAGAATACAGAATACATAAATTGTAATATTTTTTACAGAAATTATAATATTTTAAAGCATTTAGAACGTAAATGTACACAAAACAAAAACCCTAGTAAAAATTAGAGATGTATCATCAACCAGTTATGTATTTAAACTTTTTAATTTTACTAAGCTATTGAAGAATATGTCGTGTTGAACATGACTTTCATTGTACCGCCTACACATTCTATAAATCGGATTATTATTTGACACGTTAAGTGACGATGTGGTCTGAGATGGTGGACACGCTGTAGCTACGTAAAGTGCGACCCTCTCAAGTGCTACTGCCGGAACACCCCTATTGGTATTTGGCGGTAGATTTTGAACTTAAGGGTTGTAGCTAGCCAATCGGGCATTAGAAAAAGCCCTTCCACCTGCTATCATGATGAGATTTCCTTTCACCGAAAGCTCAAGCTTATTGCAGGGGTTCGAACTCACGTGCATTGACGCGACGTCCGTCCACACTACCAACTGAGCTATCGTCGCTTCTAAGTTATTACCAACTTCAATTACCTACAGTTTGATTTACACAGTGTACGAATTTGCCTCAAGGGACGTGAGTTCGAATCCAACCACCTACAATGAGCTTGAGCTGTCGGTGAAGGAAAACATCGTGAGGAAACCATAGCATGGTGGTAGGGCTTTTTCTGATGCCCGCCTGGCTAGCTACCAGCCTCAAGTTGAAATTCTGCCGCCAAATACCAATAGGTGCGTTCCGGCTGTTGCACTTGAGAGCCAGTTTCTTCACAGGTTTAGCGTGTCTACCATCATGGGCCGTATCGTCGCTTAAGATCAGGTGCGATTACGGCCATAACGCTAGGCCTTAACTATAAAAAATGTTATAGTATTAGGATAGATTAGGATAGATTATGAAATGTTACTATGAAAACATGAAATATTACGGAAATCGAACCCGAGACCTCAGCTTTATTATACACCTAAATAACACTATATTTACAGCTCAGTTGGTAATGTGTACGGACGTCGCATCAATGGACGCGACTTCAAATCCAGCAATGAGCTTGAGTTTTCGGTGAAGGAAAACATCATGACGAAACCATATTATGAAAGCAGGGCTTTTCTTAATGTCCGCCTGCCTAGTTACCACGCTAAAGTTCAAAAGCTGCCGCCGAATACCTATAGGTTTGTTCCGGCTGTTGCACTTGAGAATCATCCCTCCACAGGTTAAGCGTGTCTACCAACTTGGGCTGCATCGTCACTTAAAATCAGGTGAGATTATGGCCATAACGCTAAACCTTAACTATAAAAAAAGTGTGTACGAATGTCGCGTCAATAGACGTGTCTTAAAATCCACCTGCAATGAGCTTGAATTTTCGGTGACGGAAAACATCGTGATGAAACCGCATTATGGAGGTAGGGCTTTTCATTATGGCCACCTGACTAACTACCACGTTAAAGTTTAAAAACTACCGCCGAATACCTATAGGTGTGTTCCGGCAGTAGCACTTGAGAGCCAGTCCCTCCACTAGGCTTAACGTATCTACCATTTTGGGCCACTTAGTAACTTAACTCCAGGTGAGGTTGTGGACATCACGTAAACCAAAAAAGTATACAAAGAGAAACTTCCAACAATTTCTTAAAGATATTGAAAATATTCCATTTTTCAAAAATATGGAATGGAGTGCTAAAGGAAACAGTAGTGCTGTGAATGCATTACGCAATGTTGGTATCGAGCCATGGCTCACCAGTTTGGGCCACATCATCACTTAACACCAGGTGAGATAGTGGCCTGTAAACTATGTAAAGAAACTACGCGACGAGACACTTACTTACGAGTACTTTACTGATAAGGCAAATTACATACAACAATTTCACAACACAGCGACCGTAATAGAATTTATTTCGGTGAGTATTCTTAAGCGATTATGTTATCTGCTAATGGAATATATGCGCTGTATATAAAACTTTCTGTTACAATTAAACAGTTTGTCACAGACCACATACGTCTCGACGTGAGTTATCGAATATCTGCTAAATATTTTCGGAACGAAGTTAGCGTAAGATTTGTATGTATAGTCTATGTATGATGGCTATACAGTGTCTAATGTATAGTCTACGTGGTGACTGTTATTATATATTTTTATAAATCATCGCAAACAAACTAAAGGTATTAACATAACTTTGTAAAGTAGTTTATTTGTATTTTTATCGATATAAATCATAATAAAAAATGTATACCCGAATAATTATTTTCTTTATACCTCGAGTAGGACTTGAAATAAATATTTTTATAATAAGGAACTTCGTTCCTAGCTGGTGTCCCACGACACCACACGTTTTTTTTTTACTCTATAGGTCTATCGTTATGGATACAATCTCACATGTTAGTTAAGCGACGATGTGTCCCTAGATGGTGGACACGCGTAACTTAAAGCCGGAACACACTTATTTAGCGGCATATTGGTAGTTAAGCGGCTTAAAAAAAAACTCAAAAACATTATAGGGATTCGAACTCGCGTCCATTGACGTGGCTACCATACACGCTGCCAGCTGAAGTATCGTTGCTTCCTTCCTGGTGTTAAATCCCTTTTACAACATATCAATAACGCCCTAAGTTTATTCCTCCCTCAGGGGATGAATATTAAATATGCAAAAAAAACAGTGTTGGAGTTTTATAGAGATTGAAATTCAATCACAGTTTATATTTTAAATTAATATGTTGTCAGCTATCGAACAGGAAAAAAATGAATCTGAATCCATTAAAAGTTAGTTTACTACATAATTGTAACTCTTAGTCCTTATACCGGAGGAACCATTTCGTTTTATGAGATATCGACTATCCTATATGTTTCACTGTGTCAAATTTTATCAAAATCGATGAAGTATTTTTAGAGTAAGAGTCGGAAAGGCGAATTTTCACGCATATATTAAAACTGCCGACATTTCCCCTTAAAATGCCGTAGCAAGCGTGTAGATATCTTAAAAGGAAAATAATTAGATGTAAAATGTTTAAAACATGAAAAGACAATTCTTGCAAATTTTAATTCAATAAATATAGTCTCTAAAAAGAGTCGCTCAATGTTACAAGATTTTATTTTGATATTATTATACGGCAGGACGATTTTATTAGAAATGACACTTCTTATTAAAATCTACTAACAATTCACATCTTAACCATTTTTTATAGTTTACAGGTTTTTGGTCTTATGGCTAGAATTTCACCTGATGTTAAGTGGCAATGTGGCGCAAGCTGGTAAACACTATGTGCCTAAAGAAGGGACTGACACTCAAGTGCAACTGCCAGAACACACCTGTAGGTATTTGGCGGCAGATTTTCAACTTGAGAATGGTAACTAACCAGGCGGATATTCGAAAAAGTTCTACCATCATGCTAAGGTTTTATTATGATGTTTGCCGTCACCGAAAGCTCAAGCTCATTGCTGGGATTCGAACTTATATTCTTTGACGGGACATCCGTACACGCTACCAAAGAGCTATTATCGCTATGAATAGTGGGTAACACGTAGTTTATCTACAAAGTCATTTTAATTGATGTCCTCGAGAGCCTACAGAATTTGTTCAACTTCTGTATTGATTAATCTACCACTATGATTGTTAGAACATATTTAACGTCTTCCCTTTCCTTGCTTACAATTCCATTATATTCTTATAAGATTATTCTTAATAAGATGAGTTGGTTTGTTTGTTTGTTTGTTTCATTGCGCTAATCTTAAGTAGTAACTCTCAGTTCTACTAACTAAAGTAAGTAACTAAACTCTGTGTTCCGGCATAGTTAACAAGAACCAGACCCTTTCTGTCAAGGTCTTCAACGTGGATGTACTCATCTCGTGTTGCGGCTGTCCACGGTAATCATTTACCATTAGATGGGCCATCTGCCTGTTTGCTGGCTATTAACATAAAAAAATGTTCATAGAAATAGTACCTCCATGATATCACAGATGTCGCTATGGCACTTTCTGCGTACACGTTGTAAATTTGAAAATGCATATAGGAAATGGTTTTTAACGATTTTTTTTTACACTAATTGTGTGGTAAATAATAATTTTTAACGTTTACAAGGATAGTAGTGTTGGGGTGGCAACCTCCAAACCCACACCGGATGAGATATTCTACACCGGATGTTTGTTTAAAGTGGACTGTATTATAACATGCTTGGAAGTAGATATGTCATAAAATTAATCCCAAATATTACCCAAAACTATACGCAAACGATACTGCCTCCGTTGCTTTTGGGGTATTCAAAGCCACCAAAGCTCCTTCCTTAAATATTCTGAAGGTATACACGCACAATGCAAATGGTTCACAAAACAATTACCTGCCGCACCGACTCCCTTGCAAGAGACCGGTCATCTACGATTTGTTATATATATGTATAGAATCGAAAAAATAATTTCGCCTACCCTCCAACTAATTTATTAACCCGCACAAGTATATTATATAAAATGTCGATACACAGACATATATACAAATATACAAAGTACGTTCTATAGCCCTTTAATTATTATTGTTTTTTTTTGGGCGTTATGGCTATAATCTCACCTGATCTTAAGTGACGATAAGGCCCAATATGGTAGACACGCTAAACCTGTGAAGGAACTGGCTCTCAAGTGCAACTGCCGGAACACACCTATTGTTATTTGGCGGCAGATTTTCAACTTCAGAGTGGTAGCTAGCCAGTCGGGCAACAGAAAAAGCCCTACCATCATACTATAGTTTCCTCGCGATGTTTTTCCTTCACCGAAAGCTCAAGCTCATGTAGGTGGTTGGATTCGAAATCACGTCCCTTGACGCAAAGTCGTACACACTACCATAAAGCTATCATCGCTTAACTTTAATTTTTTGCGGACTAGGAAGCTTTAGCGGTTGGTTATACATGACTTAAGACTGCTGTGAACGTGTAACATCTGACCAGAAGTATTGCGAAAGCTGTCCTAGGTTTCTGGCAACACGGGACTTGCGTTGAGGAAGTCCGTAAAACCTAGGATTTTAAACACCACGTTAATAAAAAAAAGTGGACAAAACACTTATTTGCTAATTCGTTACATAAATAAGTCACTACCCGAACAAACAGAAAACATATTTAAGGCATTAAGGAATACTAAGTAACATTATAAATGTGAATGTGTTTTATTGCGTTTTCACGCCTCTATTATTATACCGATCATCCTGAAATATTAAAAACAGGATAAGGAGTTATTTAGAGAATCGTAGGCTCCACGAGGTTTATTAAAATAACTTTTAGTACTATGAATTATTAGTGAAAGAAGTCGATGACACAGCTGGTGTATCACCGTTAATATTGTAAGTGGAAAAGTTGTGTTTTTTCTAACACGTTTTTCTTATGAAGTACAAGTCTGATTTCAAAAATTGTTTTTGCATTTGATAAATCCGTCATTTGGGCTATTTAACGTTGAAAAGAGTTACAAAAACAATTTTCTTAAATAGTCTTCAGTTCCACGCGAACGAAGTCGCGAACACAGCTATGTATAGCGCACACGCGCAGTCAAAAGTTGTCAATACTTTTTCGCTGTCTATTTCGCAACTGATTTTCTTTTTTTTTTATAGTATAGAGGTCTATGACCTCAATTTATTATTTTTATTTCGTTACTATCGGGAATATTGAATGATTTTCCACTTTGGCAAACATTTTCTCGAATTTTCTTTAGCAGTTTCATTCGAATTTCCAACATCCCCGCAATTAATGCCAATTCATTATTTTATCTAATGAATTAAACATACTTGTATGTAAATTGAAGTCGAAGCGACTCGAATGAAGTATTAACATAAATTCAGCATTAGGTTCATTGAGTTGCGAAGGAATTAAATTTACCACGATAACAATGCGGTGAGTGAATCATCAAAAGCGCCGAATACCTATTGCTTGCTTGGAAGGCACTAGAATGCAAAAACTCTTGTTGGATAATATAGCAAGTAATAATTAGATATTTTGTAAGAATTCTAGACAGTAATTCGGTACTTTCAGTGACGTAAAACATCATCACGAAACCATAGCCTGGTGGTAGAGCTTTTTCTACTGCCTACCTGACTAGCAATCACTCTAGAATTGAAAATCTTCCGCCATATCTATAGGTGTGTTCCGGTAGATGAACTTGAAAGCCAATCCCTCCACTAGGTTTAGCATGTCCACTGTCTTGGGCCGCATCGTCATTTAACATCATATGAGATTGTGGCCACAATGATAAAACTATAAGGTTTTTTTTTATACTTAAGGTTTAGCGTTATGGCCATAATCTTACCTGATTTTAAGTGACGATACGGCCCAAGTTGGTAGACACGGCAAACCTGTGGAGGAACTGGCTGTCAAGTGCAGCTGCCGGAACACACCTATTTGGTATTTGGCGACAGGTTTACAACTTGAGGGCGGTAGCTAGCCAGGCGGGCATTAGAAAAAGCCATGCTATGGTTCCCTCACGATGTTTTCCTTCACCGAAAACTCAAACTAATTGTAGGTGCTCGGATTCGAACACACGTCCCTCGACGCGAAGTCGTACACACTACCACTGAGCTATCATCGTTTCAAAAGGTATTAAAATGTCGTCTAAATGTCGCTACATAGAGGCCATAGTGTAAATATATTTCATAACAACGAATTAAATGCGTGTTTATTATTTTATATGCGAGTGTAAATAATACTTTAAACAGAACTGACACGGCATAATCGTGTAGGCAAAGTTAAAAGTGGGCCTTAACCCACTGAGATAACGTGTGCAATCGCTCTTCACTGGTGACGAAAATAAATGAAGAATCAAGCTCATTTAAAAGAAGGTGTCTACTTTAGATTTATTTATTTAATCTCCTGTAATGCCTATTTCATTTTACAGTATTACTTATTTTATTTTGCTATTAATGTCGTAGTTAATGCTTAGTGTTAATGTTAATACGGATAATGAACGTAGTTTTTAACGCACCGCAACCGGACTTGGGTTCTAGTTGAAAATCAGTACTGAGTATTTCGAAGGCAGACGAGCAAGCTTGTCACCTGATGGTAAGTGATCACCGCCGCCAATGGACACCCACAACATTTGGGGAGTCGCGGGTGCGCTACCGGCCTTTATAGGAGGGACTGGGTCTCGACTGCAACTACACACCTTACACTTAAGCTTTTAGCGTTATGGCCATAACGCCACCTGATCTTAAGTGACGATACGGCCCAAGTTAGTACACACGCTAAACCTGAGGAGGAACTGGCTCTCAAGTGTAGCTGCCGGAACACACCTATTGGTATTTGGCGGCAGATTTTCAACTTGAGGGTGGTAGCTAGCCAGGCGGGCATTAGAAAAAAACTCTACGACCATGGGAGATGGAAATTTTTTCAATGTTTTATAGTTTCCTTTGTTGCTCGCATGTCTTTTGTTAGGATTAAATTATATATATATTTCTTCACGAGGCAATATAAATCAAAGCGGGTTTGAGCGCCTTCAGCGCTCACCCCACTAGTTCAGGTGAAGCTGTAAAAGCCCCTAAGGCTAACAGTGTAGGTCCTTTCGGAAAAAAAAAAAATATAAATCAAAAATATTTTTTATCAAGTTAAGTTAAGGGTCACCTATGATTTTCTGTATCGTAGGTAATATATTCTTTATAGCCCTCCATTTGCGAACAAGTAATAATACTCTATGGCAGTGGTTCTCAAATGTTTTTGATGACGGAACGCTTTTGAACAGCGAAACACTTGATGGAGCCCTAGAAAACAAAAATTGTTTATGGACATACTTTATTAATTATTTTATTAACAGTTTGTTGATATAAAGTTTAATAGAAGAGAGTTGAAGTCTGATATCATGTCATCATGATATATCATGATATCATGATATCATCAGTATTCTCCGGCAGTCCTCAAAAAGGCTTTGTGAAGCCCTAGTCCTCCATGGAAATATTTTGAAACCCACAACAGCCGAAGCTAAAATATACAGTAATATAGTAAGCTATATATTAAGTTATAGCAAGCTGCCACAGCCGGCGGGTATGCTGTTATATATATATTTTTGCAATCATTAGCTCTGCGGCCGTCGTTGCATGAACACGTATTTGTACTATATTCTTAATAAAGAGTGTTCTAATTCTAGATATCGTATAATGCATCTAACTAGTTATGTTCACAGCGCACACAAATGGCATCCTTTTGTTCTTGAAATATATCAAAATATACGTTAATATATCTGACTATACCAAAATATGTCGTGCTATATCTGTCGAATAAAACATAAGTTATAGCTGCGTCTGTGGTCACTCGTCGGTTACTATAGAAAATATACCGTAATATACCATGCTCTAATTTATATTAATATATATTATAGCTCCGTATGTTGTGAGCTTGAGTACGGATGCCCTACAGTGATCTTACTTTATGTAACAACATGTATGTAACATGAAGGAAAACATCGTAATGAAACTATAGCATCGTGGTAGGATTTTTTCTAACGTCCGCCTGGCTAGCTGCCACCATCAAGTTGATAATCTGCCGCCAAACACAGAAGGTGTTGTATTTGAGAGCCAGTCCACCTAGAGGCTTAGCGAGTGAACCATTTTGGACCACAATGTCACTTACCAACAGTTGAGATAGTAGCCATTACTCTAAACTTATCCTTACTAATATTATAATTGCGAAAGTGAGTTTGTTTGTTACGCTTCCACGCCTAAATGCTGAATAGATTATGATTAATTTTGGTATAAAGATATGTCGTAGGAGACGCCGGTAGGTTATTTTTTCTCACGATATACTTATCGCAAACGGGGTAAAGTGAGAGACAAACATCGGATGAAACTTTCATTGCGTCATCAGATTTGTTTGACATAATCATTATGTACGCGATCGAAAATATAATTGTAATATTAAGGAACGAAAGCATTCGTAAGGTAACAAGAAAATGCCCAAGGAGGATTGGCTCAAATATTTGCCAAAACTGCTCCAGTAGAAATAGAAAACGTACTGCACCAACCCCAAAATGACTTAAAACAGGACAAGAAGTCGATAGGGGAAGATACTATAATCTGAAGTATAGATGATGATTTTAAACCATAGAGTTTCTAACTAACATTATTATGTATAGAAACGTAGATCGTTTCTAACGCTCATTATTCAATGAACACAGTCAACTGACATTACACTTTATTATTAAACTTATGATTAATAACGTATGAATATCATAATAAAATGCTGGCACGAGATTATCGTTAATATCTTAAAGTCACTACCGAGACAATGTTGCTATCATTAAAAGCGAGTGTTGCAAACTTTGTTACGTTATTTGAGAATTGTTTAATATATTTGCACGGTGGCATAATGCTAATGCGCACCTAGCTACTACCCTAAAGTATTGAATTTGATGCGAAATACCTATAGGTGTGTTCCGGCAGTTACACTTCAGAGCCAGTCCCTCCACTAGGCTTAGCGTTTTTTTTTTATACTTAAGGTTTAGCATTATAGCCATAATCTCACCAGATCTTAAGTGACGATACGGCCCAAGTTCGTCGACACGCTAAACCTGTGAAGGAACTGGCTCTCAAGTGCAACTGCCGAAACACACCTATTGGTATTTGGCGGCAGATTTACAACTTGAGGGTGGTAGCTAGCCAGGCGGGCATTAGAAAAAGCCCTACCACCATGCTATGGTTTCCTCACGATGTTTTCCTTCACCGAAAGCTCAAGCTCATTGTAGGTGCTTGGATTCGAACTGACGTCCTTTGACGCGAAGTCGTACACACTGCCACTGAGCTATCATCGCTTCAAGCTAGCGTGTTCACCATCCTGGGCCACGTTAACTTTACACCAGGTGAGGTTGTGGATACCACGTTAACCCTAAAAAGTATACAAAAAGAAACTTCTAACAATTTCTTATAGATATGAAAAGTATTCCATATTTCAAAAATATGGTATGGGGTTCTATGGAAAACGGAAGTGCTGTGAATGCATTACATAACGTTGGTATTAAGCCATGAATCATTTGTAAGACACTTTGAAAGTTTATTATCACTCATATATTCTTATATCGTACTACATATAGATTTATTTTAAAGCGATAATAAAATGTAGTGCTCAGCGATAGTGTGTACGACTTTGCGTCAAGGGACGTGAGTTCGAATCCAAGCACCTACAATGAGCTTGAGCTTTCGGTGAAGGAAAACATCGTGAGGAAACCATAGAATGGTAGGTCTCTTTCTAATGCCCGCCTGGCTAGCTAACACCCTTAAGTTGCACCTGCGAGCCAGCTCCTCCAAAGGTTTAGCGGATCTACCAACTTGGGCGGTGTCGTCACTCAAGATCAGGTGAGATTATATCGCCATAACGCTAAGTCGTAACTATATATATTTTTTTAATATCCAAACTTCCTCAGTCAGAAATGGTATTTAATTGGAGCAGCCGCATCTGTATTTTATAATCCCATCTCTTTACTATGGGCTTTTTTAGCAAACACGCTGACGGTCCATCTAAAGGTAAATGTTTACCGTCGCATATGAACAGCAGAAACACCAGGGTAATTACAACCATGTTCCTAAAATAAATAATACTCATAAGTCACAATGAAAGACCGTAAAGAAAGACAAACTGATTCTGCTATAAAAATCTTGTGAAACTAACATACAATGGCTATGAAGCCAAAGCGATGAGTCGATATTCTGATAGCTAGTAACAGCGTCTTCCATAGAAGAATAGATTAGATATACCAAGAAGAGTGTATAAGACTAAAAGTATGAGCTTTACAGAGTAGATTGTTATTATAATTGTTAAGACTTTTGACGATACGGCCCAAGTTGGTAGACACGCTAAAGCTGTGGAGGGAGTGGCTCTCAAGTGCAACTGCCGGAACTCACCTAATGGTATTTAGCGGCAGATTTTCAACTTGAGGGTGGTAAGACAATGCAGTAGAGGAAAATAATACAGAATATCGTAAATTGCATCTAGCATTTCTGAATACTATTAGAAACACCACAATATATCACAGGATGAAACAAAATCCTAGTGAAGGCAATAGGTACTTCTTTATGGAATAAGAGGAAAGCAGATCACATGATGGTGAAGTGACGGCTTCCTATGGACACCTGCAACACCAGAGGAATCGCAGGTACATGGCCAGCCTTTAAGATATGTGCTAGCTCTCTTCTTGAAAGTTCCCAAATCGTATCGGCCCGGAAACACCGCAGACGCTAGTTGGTTCCACAACAGATCCACCCTTGCTGGACTACGGAGCCACAGCTTTACCATAACCTCCATCCCGACGCGAACCAAAAAGTTCGAAAAGTTGTTTCTTTGTCGCACAGTGGAGCTGTGGAACCGTCTTCCGATGTGGTTGTTCCCTCCTTCTTATAATATGGGGTCTTTTAAACGAGGCGTGAAGAAACATTTAGTGGGCCGGCAAGACAGTTGCGACTGACGAAGGACATTTGCCCCTACAGCAGTCACTACTGTCACTGGACTGTACTAAAACTTACCATCAGGTGAAGTACAGTCACTTTTCCGAGCTAGGATAAATAAAAAAAAACAAAACAAGAAGGTCGTGTGGGATAAGAAATTCCGCGCGGTTCAATTCGATTCGATCGCGCGATTCAGTTTAAGGCACGTTATACGTTGGTAGAATCCAGCTTCAGGTATTGATCCGAACAATTCCTCGAAACACTCTCCATGGTAAATTCTATAATAAAATCCAAAGTGATGCCACGTCTTTTCCCAAAGCCAGTAGATCAATCGATCGGGAAGAACTTGTTTATTGCCACTCGAGAGACTCTACGTTCGATGTGCTGGATTGATTGTAAATTTATAAATGTTAATATAATTATTACTGCCTAATGGCAATTACGTTAAATGTGTTTTTCCATTTAATTTGAGTCAGGGCCGTTCGGAAATAGTTGCGTTAGTTTGTTATCAACAAAAACGAGTTTAATAATCACTTGTGTGACATTTTTAAGACGTTCCGCGCGTTATCGTTAGGAAAAACACCGCGCAAGACTCGACCGCCGAATTGCCGTGAATAATTTACTCTGTACCATCTAATTGATTTTTAATCACTCCATACATTTCGGTATGATCTCAATCTGGAATTAACATCAACGACAAGAAAGTAAGCTTGTTTTATTTTAATCTAAACATAGATTATTTTCGCAAAGACACGAATTGGTCTATAAAGAAGTATGTAGGCGGCTTATTGTGACCATTTTTATTTTTTTATACTTAAGGTTTAGCGTTATGGCCATAATCTCACCTGATCTTAAGTGACGATACGACCCAAGTTGGTAGACACGCTAAACCTGTGGAGGAACTGGCTCTCAAGTGCTGCTGCCGGAACACACCTATTGGTATTTGACGGCAGATTTTCAACTTGAGGGTGGTAGCTAGCCATCAGAAAAAACCCTACCACCATGCTATTGTTTCCTCACGACGTTTTCCTTCACCGAAAGCTCAAGCTCATTGTAGGTGGTTGGCTTCGAAATCACGTCGCTTGACGCGAAGTCGTACACACTACCACTGAGCTATAATCGCTTCTATATTGCCTATCGTTATTGTTAGTTGCATGGCAGTTAGTTGAACGGTTCCGTTTAGTGAAAAGGCTAGACTGTTAATTGAACGGCGAATTTATCTAGTTGACTGCGACATTTATGTGTATATAATGAAAATGTTACTTGTTCGAGACACAACACGTCAAAACTAGTGACCGTAACGACATGGGATCATGAGTAATCGATGCGAAATTACCTGTAGAAGGTTTATGGGTACTAATTATTTGAATTCTAACAATCCTTCAACGTTATATTGCTAGCGGGCAAGCGTGTCACCTGATGGTAAGCGATCACCGCCGCCCATGGGCACTCACACCAACAAGAGTATCGCCGGCCTTTATATTGAAAGGACTGGCTCTCAAGTGCCACTTCCAGAACACACCTATTGGTATTTGGAGGCAGATTTTCTACTTTAGGGTGGTAGTTGGTGGTAGCTGGTTGGGTGGGTATCAGAAAAAGACCTACCACCATGCTATGGTTTCCTCACGATATTTTCCTTCACCGATACCTCAAGCTCATAGTAGTGGGTTGGATTCGAACTCACGTCCCATAACGCGGTCTTCCGACACACTACCACTGACCGTATAATCGCTTATACATAAGTAATTACATACATATCCTATATTACTTTATTATAATACTAATTTAATAAAATATATATAATTTATTATAATGTCCTTACAAACGCGTGATAATATGAAATAATCATATTCTTAGTTAACAGGATATATTGAATTATTTATTAAATGAGTAATTAGTTATGGTAATATGTGCGGTAATAAAAATGAAGTGTCCTGTGTTATGTTGTTTATTATATATCTAACTTACGTATGTACATATAACATAACTATATGATTCATAAACTGGTTTAATATATATATAAAAACGCTTGTCTGCATATTTATTTTATAACAATACTACAGTCACCGACCACAATTTTGATTTAAAACCAAGCAGCAAAAAACGATAATGTTTAGTTGAATTAAGGAAAAAAATCGGTGTGTGGTTAAAACCACACAGCAGTAGTGTGAAATTCCTTATATCGAGGTTAATAAAAAAATACAACAATAATGTATTAAATAAAACGTATTATTTTATTTTTATTTTACAAGGCACTGATAAAGATGTAAGATTAAATACAAAAGCAACTTAATTCTAGATATCATTTTAAATCCCATACCCTATTACATTAGGGCACAACTTACACAGTCAGGAACTTTTATTATGTGTGAACATAAACAGAATACAGATTATATAAATTGTAATATTTTTACGGAAATTATAATATTTTAAAGCACTTTGAACGTAAATGTATACAAAACAAAATCCCTAGTAAAAATTGGAGATGTAGCATCAGCCAGTTATGTAATTAAACTTTTGAATTCTACTAAGCTATTGAAGAATATGTCATCATACTACAATAAAAGGCTGACAACAAATTACTTGTGTCAGGATTCCATTATATGATACCTGGTACACTAGAGTCATGGCAGGATATGAAAATTGTATCACACTACATATGGAGCCACATACACCAAGCATAAAGTTTTCCGTTGTGATGCACTCACAGGAGTTGTGTTTTGTGATCATTATACACTTTTACTTATATTTTGTTAGGGTTACGGCCATAATCACGAAGGTGAAGGGACTGGCTGTCAAGTGCAACTGCCGGAACACACCTGTAGGTGTTTGGTGGGAGATTTTTAACTTGAGAGAGGGAGCTATTATTTATGGAATAGAAGCCAAACGAGCACGTAATGAAACGATGATGTCTCAGTAGTAGTGTGTACGACTTCGCGTCAAGGGACATGAGTTCGAATCTACATGCAGTGAGCTTGAACTTCCGGTGAAGGAAGGTTTCGTGAGGAAACTGTAGGATGGTGGTAGGCTTTTTCTAACGCCCGTCAGGCTAGCAACCACCTTCAAGTTGAAAATCTACTGCCAAATACCGATAGGTGTCAGCAAACTTGTATCGTCACTTAAAATCAGGTGAAATTATGGACATAACACTAAACTATAAACATTGAAAATAGTGAATCACCTGAGTGGTGAGTGATCACCGCCGCCCATGGACTCTCACAACACCGAAGGCGTCGTAGGAGCGTTGCCAGCCTTCAAATTAAGCTCTCTTCTTGAACATTCCTAAGTCGTATCGGCCCTGAAAAACCGCCAACGCAAGTTGGTTCCACAAGGTAGTCGTACGATGCATGAAATTCCACGTGAAACTTAAGTTGAAAACTGGAATTTAAGTTGATGGCACTTTGACCGGTGGTAGAATAAAGACCTTCCATCATACCTGGGCGGATGCTAGATGGGTATGGGAAACTTAGCAAACCAAAAATCCCCAGACACTTTACCGTTTGCGGACTTAAACTTAGAAACGTGACCAAATAATTGTTTTCGGTAATGCGTTTATTACACTGTCTAGTGACGTCACAGTATGATACATTTTTAATACCGACGTTCAAATCATGTGATGTTACCGCAGACGTGAACGAGATCTGCACGCGTCATTAGAATGTTTTAAGATCGCGTCTGTAACCGTAGTGGGAACACGGGCAAACTACGTGGTGGTTAATCAGACGTCGAAGTTATCTTGAAGTTTGTATCTGGCGTTTGATTGTAAAATTCGAGCCGGTGATTTGAAAAAAACTCGATCGTAGCGACACCTGCTAAGTTCGGGGTCAGCTTTAAAGCTTCTCTACGAAAGAATGAATATAGGTGCCAATTTTCAAGGTAATCGAAGGCGTTGGAGTCTCATTATTCGAAGCGATGATAGCTCATTTGGCAGTGTGTACGGACGCCGCGTCAAAGTGCGTAAGTTAGAATCCATCTCTAATAAGCTTGAGCTTTCGTCGGAGGAAAACATGGTGATAAACCATATAGCTTGGTGGTAGAGTTTTTTCTAACGCCCGCCTGGCTAGCGACCACCCACAAGGTGAAAATCTGCCGCCAAAACCCAATAGGTATGTTCCGGAAGTTGCACTTGAGAGCCAGTTCCTCCATAAGTTTAACATGTGTGTCTACTTAGACCGTATCGTAACTTAAAATCAGATGAGATTATAGCCATTACACTAATCCTTAACTATATAAAAAAAGCTTGATGGTAAGGCTTTTACTGAGGGTAATAATAATTTTAAATATATTTTTGTTGTTAATTTGGTTGTAAGGGTATCAAATACCATCTGAATTGCCCAAGCCAAACTCACCTTCACGCGGTGCAACCTGCCGAGTAACCGACGAGACTCTGGCGATCGTTGGTCCCACATTTGGTGTTGGTCATAACCGTTAACCGTGTAATTCTAGATCCATCAAAGCTTGAGTATATTTGGTAATAAACCTACTAGGTTTATTGCTCGACTGGTAAGCGAGTACCCTCGAGTTGAGACTACCATAAAATAAAGGTTCAGTATGAGTCTTTGGGTTCCGGGGTAATGAACGCGAATCAGCCATTTCCATCAAGGCCAGCAACGTTGTGGTAACACCACTGATGTTGCGGCTGCCCATAGGCGACGGTAGCCGTTTACCATCAGATGAGCGGTATACCTCTTTGCTGCTTATTTGCATTTAAAAGTACGTAGCTACCATCCGCTTTTTATTAGCGTGGTTCTTAAAATTTTCTTATCGCAATGCGCATTACCCGAACTCAGGCAAACGCGTGAGGGCCGTGTGGTGACTCATCAGGTGATAATCATTCAACAGTACGCACTAAAACACACCACGGCGACACTTTAATCCGTGTTGAGACCAGATATAGTCTTCACACTTCATCTGCTGCTAACTACCACCCTCAAGTTGAATATCTGCCTCCACATACCTATAGGTAAACTCCGGCAGTTGCACTTGAGAGCCAGTGTCTTTTCACTAAGCTTAACGCGTTCATCGTCTTACGCCACATTGTCACTTAACATCAAGAGAGATTGTGTCAATAAGGCTTTAAAGTATAAACACAATGAACAAAATCGTCCACACGGTGTGTCTAGCACAATTTATTTTCGGGCAGACTAGTCAGTTAGACATTCTCCATTATTTATCTTATATCTAATAGATAAAATATTTTAGGTAATTTTAATGTACATTTCGAATTATAATGGCTTACGAACGTTATTAAATTGCCAAATAAAGTAAGTAAGGGAAGAACCTTGTAAATAGATTATGTTGTATTTTTATTGCTAACTTCTTGTTTCGTCGTTGTAAAACGTAGTGAGCACATTAGCAATTCATCAGGCATTGTTGTGATGCCTTCCTGAAAGCCTTTTGCATGTGCGCTCGTGACAAAACGGAAGAGAATACAGTTTAGATTGAAGAAATGATATCTCAAACTCGAATGCCTGCAATGAGCCTAATCTTTCAGTGAAAGAAAACATTTTAATGAAGTTCTAGCACAATGGTCATGCATTTTATAACGTATGCCTCGATGACTACAACCCTTGAGTATATGAAGAGACTCATCGGGCCACAAACACAAAAACAACATAGCACAATAACACTTCAAACTCCTGTGTTACTAAATATCACAAACAGTTTTCTTACTCTTTCTAGTTGGATAGCTGCCAACCTCAAGCTGAAAGTCTATAACCAAATATCTATAGGTGTGTTCTGACAGCTGTACTTGACAGCAGGTTGCATAGCTAGCATTCGCATGTCCGCTGTTTTGGGCCACGTTAACGCTTAACATCAGGTGAGATTACAACCATATACTAAATTTTGGTGGCGGGAATTCGTGCGCACTACCACCGAGCTATCACCGCTTTAACACCTACTTGATGATCTTAATTTATCATTACTTGAAACGGTGCGATAATATCTCTCGGGGCAGCTAGTAAAAACACATCACACATGCAAATTTATTTACGGACCGTAGAAATGATAAGACCGTAATTCAGTATTGATTTATATCTGAAAATGCAGACCGTTTCCGTCAGGTTTTGTGTTTGTGATCGCAAAACTTATCGCGTAGTGATTCATCTGATATCGTTAGAAGACGAGCGCATGTCAAATCGTGACTAAATTTTATCTCGGTGATGACGCAGCGCGTGGTGCTATATTATAGTATAATAATCTATCAGAGATATTGCATTCATAAATTTCTTGATAGCAGATTTTCCGTTTTTCATATGAAAATTAGGGGTGTCGAATACCGAATCGAATACCACCCCAGTTACCCAAGTCAACCTTCACTTCACTTATCATATCAAAATGACAATTAAAACAGGGACATGGAAACGGTGAAAAAGATTTTCAACATAATAGGTTCAATGATATGACCATAATCTCACCTGGCCTTAAGTGACGATACGGCCAAAGTTGGTAGACACGCTATACCTGTGGAGGAACTGGCTCTCAAATACAACTGCCGGAACACACCTATTGGTATTTGGCGGCAGATTTTCAACTTGAGGGTAGTTGCTAGCCAGGCGGGCATAAGAAAAAGCCCTTCCACCATGCTATGGATTCCTCGCGATGTTTTCCTTCACCGGAAGTATGAATATGCTTATGACAGATTCTCATTTCGTTTGTAGAACAATCATATCAAAGTTTGGACTCGGTAGCTACTCTCAGGGGAGACTGGGGCCCTTCCGTACCCCGTGACGACACTTCACATAGCTTAACTGTCTAGTAACTATATACTTGGTACTTTAGTTCATTAGTAGTATCTTGGCTTATAACACTTTCCAATTATACGTATTTCTTAAATCTCACTAATGTCAAGATGTCTAAGAAAACGTAGAACTTACATCCAGCGTTGCTACGTTTTCTGTGAATTACTACAATATAAGGGGTCTTTAAAAAGGGATTAAAAAGGAAAGACGAAGATGGGATTGATTTCCAGGTCGGCAATATTCATTTATTTATTTAATATTTACACAACTTATAAGAGATATGCCTAAAACTGTATGACCAAATATTTAATGCCTAAAAAAATTAACTAAACATAACTAAACTATTTATAAAAACTACACAATCCAGTCACTCCAACCTTTCACAAAAGATGCTAAGTCTGGTACACAATTCCTTACACTCATCAGCCGACTGATCGATTAATGGAAACTGTGCAAAGACGCTATTGAGATGTTGAAGTATTTGAATAAGAGTTGAGGTCTGGTATGGTATAGTTCGACCTGCGGTATGCTAAGTTATGGCGACGTGCAGGTTCATATATATTTGGCAAATGAATTCGACATAATCTAGACACAAGTTGTATGGCTTCAGAGTTGGCTGTAATGCCATTGGTGTTGCGGCTTTTTTTTATACTTGAGGTTTTAGCGTTGTGGCCATAATCTCACCTGATCTTAAATGACGATACGGCCCAAGTTGGTAGACACGCTAAACCTGTGGAGGAACTGGCTCTCAAGTGCTGCTGCCGGAACACACCTATTGGTATTTGGCGGCAGGTTCACAACTAGAGGGTGGTAGCTACCCAGGCGGGCATTAGAAAAAGCCCTACCACCATGCTATGGTTTCCTCACGATGTTTTCCTTGACGCGAAGTCGTGCACACTACCACTGAGCTATCATCGCTTCAAGCTGTTCAGTGTTACATAAAAAAGTGCTGAAATCACCTGAAGATGTCTTCATTTAAGAAAATTATAAATATAGTTTGGAAAATCCAAAAGAGCACGCCTCTTAGTCTCAATTTTATTTTTATTTTTTTATTTGACAACAATTGAGCCACATCGAGTCAGATCGTGAAAATTAATACGAGGTCTTGTTCTAGAAATTATACTGAAACGTAAGCAAAAAAAGGACTCGATTAGTCAATAAAGTATTTCGGTCGTTGTCGTGTTAAAATAGAGGACTCGCACGTACAGACACACGGCACAGTTTTATAACGAGTTTAGATAGCAAAAATAGCATCAAAAATATCATGAGTGTTAAAAATAGTGTTTTTTCTTGTGATGTGTGTGTATATATTACTTCACAAGTGCAATATATGATGAATAGAGACATTTTAAGCTTGAAAAATCATTTCTTTCGCGTGAAGTGACAGTAGTACCCACCACAACGCTTCGCTTATGAGGGTTGCAATAAAATATCCCCGGGAACTGATTTTTCAACATAAACCAAATGTCATTATAATGCTTAGTGTAACTGCTACTATAATACACTCACTGAAGCGATGGTGGCTGCTTAGTGCGTACGGACACCTCGTCAATGGCCGTAGGTTCGAATTCCTGCAATTAGCCTTTCGGTGTAGGGAAATATCGAGATAAAACCATAGAATAGTCGCAGTGCAATTTTTAATGTCCCCCTAGGCTTAGTGTTCAACATCTTGTGCCACGTCGTCACTTAACATCTGGTGAGATTGTGGCCCTAATGTTATGCCTGTAAGGTATAAGAATCAACAGAGACAATTCTTGATCGAGGAAATAATACAGTAAAAGAAAATAATTAGAAATCCAAAATAATAGTGTACATGCGAAATATCTGTATATTTGGGATTTATACTTAAATCGATAGACGGATTTATTAAATTTTGATATAATTTTTCTTGTAGTTAAAATTTAGCGTTATGGTCATAATCTCATCTGATGGTAAGTGACGATGTAGGTCAAAATGCTGGACACACTGAGCCTAGTGGAGGGACTGGCTCTCAAGTGCAACTGCCGGAAAACCCTTACAAATATTTGGTTGTTGATTTTCACCTTAAGGGTGTTAGCTAACAAGGACATTAGAAAAAGCCCTATCACAAAGCGAAATATAAGGATGTAAGTAATTTATTATTCCAAAAATAAAACTTAAGTCAAGGACATAAAAACTGACATTTTATTTTATTTTAAAAGGCACTGATACATATATGAGATTAAATACAAAAGCAACTTAATTCTAGATATCATTTTAAATCCCATACTCTATTACATTAGTGCACAACTTACACAGTTAGGTACTTTTATTATGAGTGAACATGAACAGAATACAGATTACATAAATTGTAATATTTTTAAGCATTTTGAACGTTAATGTACACAAAAATAAAAAGAAATTAAAAGGTATTTCATGTTTTTTTTAAATCATTCTTAGCTAGGTGATGAATTTACACATTTAAGGCCCACGCAAACGCATTCACGTGTGCTACTTGTATTTTATATTCATGTATGTTAAGGATAAATACTTTGCATTATGTTTTACAAATTTTACATATATCTGTCTCAGCGAAATGCATCACATGAGTTCTATTAAAACAATAAGGCCTTATTAAACCGTGTCTCGGGTGACCATAATTGCACTGTCTTCAGGACAGTCTCACAGAATCACAAAAAATAATTCAAGTCACCATCTATCTAATTTATATAAAAATAGGTACAGACTTAATATATATTGAAGTGAAACTTCTTTATAATTGTTGTGATTTCAAACTCGATGAAACGAAAAAGCCAGTCCATAGAGACACAAACCTGTAAATGTATAGGATTCGGCCGGCAAGAGGAAGAGATAGAACACATTACATGTACTCGGTCTACTCTTTGTACAATGCTTCGTAGCGTCCCCACTATCGTCTACTAAGAATTGTCCATATGTATTTTTAATACTCTATAATAAGTATTTTTAATCAAGGACTTTTTAGAGGTTTCACTTCTACTATGTGTGACTTACACACACACACATTTTTTTATACTAATGTAAGTTTATTTACGTTTAGGTACGTTTTGGCTGCAATCTCACTATATGTTAAAGGACGATGTGGCTGATGATGGTTGACACGCTAAGTCTAATGACACGACTAGTCCTCAAATGCAACTGCTGGAATATATAAATGAATTTCTATTTCTCTTGGTCATCGCATCACGCGTGAACGGATGTAACAATATAACTTATTCTTTTTTGTAGTGTTAATTATAGTCTGGAGATGGTTCTTATAAAAGAAAAAATTAAGGAAGTCGAGCGGAACATAATATTAATTTTCCATAATTGTCAGTTGTCATAGAGTATTAAAATAGTAATTGCAGTATGTTTTTACATATGTTTTTTATTAATTATATCAATTTTAATTCAATATTCATAGTTAAGACAGGACAACGTCTGTCAGGTCAGCTACACGATAACATAATACGGATATCAATAATATACTACCAAAAAAAATTCATTCCAACCGACTGTTTCACGACACTCACGCATCTTTGAAGCACGTTGAAAGGCACACTGACGTCTGCAATACGTGCAAATGATATACAAAAATGTTGCATTCGAAACAATTTTTCAAAAACATCACTCTATAATTGAAATAAAACTAATTTAAACGGATTTTATCGCGGTTATTTATTTATTTTGATCCCGACGTTTCGAAAGCTTTTCAGCCTTCGTGGTCACGGGGCGGACTGAGATGTAGGTTGTCCAAAAAAAGTTCATGTTACTGAATACATACATACATAAAATCCGTTTAAATTAGTTTTATTTCACTGAATAATATTTTCGTAAACATAAGAAATCATTATCACTCTATAATTTTTAAACCCGCGTCCGGAATGTCCCGCGCCGCTGAAACTTCATGGCCGCCCCGTTATATGTCTCGGGTCGGGTGTTCCGAACGTTTTGTTTACATTGCAAACATAGAATCGAGATATAAGCCGTCCAAGTTCCAATACATGAACACGCGTTCATGTAACGTTTGCTAGCAGTCTGTGTCGCGAAGTGCGCGCCGGTTCACGTGTCCCTCGACGCAGATCGAACCGCCGACCCGCGTCCGAATACGTACCGTTGTGGATTGAAGCCAAAATTTAATTTTAACTCCCTGTACAAGGAAGAGCTACTGTAATATGTGAGTACACGCATTATTTCTCTTGTTTACATTTTATATGTTTTATATGTTGTTGAGATAATCAAATAAAAATGTAAAATTTAATTTATAGTTTCTGATCGAACTCAAAAAAAAAAATATATTGTACTGCATACTTTTTAATAGTTATTATATTTACTTATATATATTTTCAAGTATATTATTTATGCTCTTGGAGATATTGTATTATATTTGTTCTATTTAAATAACACTCATCTACAATTTATATGGAAAAAATATTATTCTAAAAACTATTTACTTTTGTCATATACAACTTATAAAATTAATATATTTATTCAATTGTTCATTACCATGTTTATTCTCTTTGAGAAATCATATTATTTTTACATGTATTTTCCTTATACATATACATATCATATTAACATTTATATAAACTATATTATAAATACATTAAATACAATTTTTAAATATATTTTTCCATAATACATATATTTATTTTGTATATTACACACGTCGTGTTCGTGTAGGTTTTATGTGTGATTAGCAGTTCGATTCTTGGTTGAGCAAATTATAGTTTCAGGAGATGGTTTGTTATGATAGGGTTAAGACAGCGTCGACATATAGATACACCGTTTTTTATGTTTCTCATGTAACGCCATTTTCTTTTAAGTTTTTTTTAACATATATGGTATGTGTAACCGAGTCAAATTTGCACCATCAACGAAGTTGTTTTTTTAATAAATCGCTGACCTAAACTGTAAATAAAATAATGCATGCATGACATTATAAAACAAACAACATACTTCAACACTAAATTACGTGATCAGAATGGCTACAATACATTTTTTGTAAGTTATATTGGGGTGTAATCTGTCATACGTATAGAGTTTTAAGCCGCAAGGTAATCGCTTACTATCAGATGAACTGTATATATATTAACCTCTTCAGTTGTTTATAAAAAAATAAAAACAATTAGCGTTTTATCGAAGCGATGATAGCTCAGTGGTAGTGTGTACGACTTTGCGTCAAGGGACGTGAGTTCGAATCCAAGAACCTAGAATGAGCTTGAGCTTCCGGTGAAGGAAAACATCGTGAGGAAATTATAGCATGGTGGTAGGGCTTTTTGTAATGCCCGCCTGGGTAGCTACCACCCTCAAGTTGTAAACCTGCCGCTAAATACCAATAGGTGTGTTCCGGCAGTTACACTTGAGAGCCAGTTCCTCCACAGGTTTAGCGTGTCCACCAACTTGGGCCGTATCATTACTTAGGATAAGGTGAGATTATGGCCATAACGCTAAACCTTAAGTATATAAAAAAAAGATATTTGGTAGCACATTTTCAACTTGAGGGTGGTAGCTAGCAGGCGGGCATCGTAGAAAGCTCTACCACCAAGCAAAAGTCCAACCAACCACCGACGATTTTAATATCTGCCGCCAAATACCTATCAGTGTGTGTGTTTTTTATACTTAAGGCTTTAGCGTTATGGCCATAATCTCACCTGATCTTAAGTGACTATACGGCCCAAGTTGGTAGACACGCTAAACCTGTGGAGAAACTGGCTTTCAAGTGTAGCTGCCGGAACACACCTAATTGGTATTTGGCGGCAGGTTTACAACTAGGGGGTGGTAGCTAGCCAGGCGGGCAAAAAAATGTTCCTACAGTTGCACTTGAAAGCTAGCCCCACAAGATCGCTTAACATCAGGCGGCATTGCTGCCATAACGACAAATACGTCCCTTATAAGTAGACATTCGACAAGGAAAAATGGGAATATATTCCGAGTGTGCGTTATTCGATGCAGTAACTATATTTAAAAATAGATTCTGTTGTTTGTTTATTATTATTTTTTAGTTTATTTATTTATTTATTTATTAAAGTAGTTACATACTGTGAAACCGTGCCACGGTACCTACAGTATTCGTCACGGTTGCTGAAAACAACTTGATTGTATACAAGGAATTAACATAATTTAATTCACATTGTTAATTAGTGAGTTGGTATTACATAACAATTAAGTAGAATAACTTAAGTTTAAGCTAAGTGATGATGTGGCTCAAGTTGGTGGACACGTTAACCCTAGTGGAGGGGAAAAAATTAATGAAAGATTTTTGAAGCGATGATAGCATGTGGTAGCGTGTACGACTTTGCGTCAAGCGACGTGAGTTCGAATCCAACCACCTACAATGATCTTGAGCTTTCGGTGAAGGAAAACATCGTGAGGAAACCATAGCATGGTGGTAGGGTTTTTTCTGATGCCCGCCTGGCTAGCTACCACTCTCAAGTTGTAAGCCTGCCGCCAAATACCAATAGGTGTGTTCCGGCAGTTGCACTTGAGAGCCAGTTCCTCCGCAGGTTTAGCGTGTCTACCAACTTGGGCCGTATCGCCACTTAAGATCAGGTGAGATTATGATCATAACGCTAAACGTTAAGTATATAAAAAAAAGATACCTATACAGGTAGGTAGGTAGCAGATTCTTTCTTTGGAAACTGGTAGCTAGTCGGCCGGGCTTTAGAAAGTGTCGCATCACCTTTGAATGTGTTGCAGCTCACATTTGAAGCTATGATAGCTTGTGGCAGTGTGTACGACTTTGCGTCAAGCGACGCGTGTCCGAATCCAACCACCTACAATGATCTTGAGCTTTCGGTGAAGGGAAACATCGTGAGGACACCATAGCATGGTGGTAGGGCTTTTTCTGATGCCCGCCTGCCTAGCTACCACCCTCAAGTTGAAAAGCTCGGAACGTGAAAGTTAAAAAGTGAAGGAGTTTTGAAGTTCGAACCGAGAATACCCACGGTGCACCGCTAACGTACAAACCGCTAAGATACGGGTTCGAACTAACGATCATCGTCTCGCATAGCACCCCCCCCCCATCGTTCTTACCAAACTAGTTTGACTTTTCCACCGACTATAAATATAAGTCTGATAACATAAGCAATTGTATACATAAAAAAGTCGTAACAAAAATGCGACACGTCGTAGAATTCAGACCATTAATCGTGAAATAACTTACTTATTCGTATCGCATACATCGTCTCGTATAACGTCAGGTCAGAAAACGAAACCCGAGGCACCTGTATGATACATTTTTGCCGATCTTGTGTCAGTAAAAAGACGAGGAATACGTAACGTGACCACTCGACTCGCTTTGGGCTGGACAGTCCCGCGTTTAGGTCGTCTATCCCGCTCTCTCTCGCAGGGAGAGTAAAAAATTTCTCGGTTTCGGAAACAGAAAATATATTAATACTAGCTGCGTCCGTGACTTCGTTCGCATGGAACTAAATATCTATACCGATATATAAAGATTTTAAAAGTCGAAATGTATGTAGGCGCGTAACATCCGAACGCCTGTACCAAATTGAATATGTTTAAAGGGAGATTGTTTTGAATCTCATAATATGAAAAGTAATAAAGCGATGAAACTCGAGTGATGGTAAGCGATGATAAAATTTGTTTGTATGGTGGTAGTGTTTTTTCTAACGTCCGCCTAACTAGCTACCACGCTCAAGTTAAAAATCTGCCGCCAAATACCAATAGGTGTGTTCCGGCAGTTGCACTTGAGAGCCAGTTTCTTCACAGGTTTAGCGTGTATACTAACTTGGGCCGTATCGTCACTAAGACCAGTTGAGATTATGCTCAAACTTATAAAAAAAAAACTTACTTGGTTGTTTGCACTGACGCCGCATCAAGGGGCGTGGGTTCGAATCCGCATATATTTTAATTCCATATAATTAAAATACATCTAATTCAATGGAGTTATAAGCATAAGTTTCATTCAATAAGCATAAGAAATGAAAAACGGAAACGACATTACATACAACGAGTTCTATTGATCTTATCGAATTAAAGTGGGAAGGTTGATTAGGGTGGATTATAGCTAATCAAAAAGTACAAAATAAAATACAAATTACTCAAACCGTTATTGAGTTTTAGCGAGAATAAGGAACATCGATTATAGGTGATACGAAGTTCCTCGGGTCAGCTAGTTATTGAATACTTTTTGCTCGTTTTTTCGTGTGAATATAGTATACAGGTCGTAAATTTATTAAAATAGTTTTAGTTTCATCGTATTCTGTCATTTCTGGTGTGCAAATTATAATATAATCAAAATTTAAATACACAGTCATTAACAAATGCAAAAAATGATAGCATAATATACTCAGTATATATCTCTACTTGTATTAATGGTAGCTTGAATTTAAATAGCCCAAAGCATCTCTCAACGATTGCTGCGTCAGATACAAATAGATCTTTGAAATCCCACTGGCCAGTTCTTAAGGTTAACATATTTAAATAAACTTTTTCCCTTTTTTATAGTAAAAATAGATATATTTATGTATTTCTATACTGCATTTGGAATACGGCAGCGCATGTGATTGCGGCGTTTGATAGAGTAATTGAGTTACATAAAATAGTGACATAATACCACATTATTAATATTAAAAAAAATGTGTATTTTTTTTGTCACGTTATAACGGTAAAATATGTTTAGTGAAATATAGAAGAACACATAGTAAAAATTTTTTTTTTTTTTTTTTTTTGTATGACTATTTATTATGACTTTGCTTTGACCTCCAAACTTGTATTATTGTTAATATAATCATTGGAGTTTGAACAATTTGAGATGATACATGTTTAGTTGCATTAATAAACGTTCTATTGCTTTCTTGTCGCTATTTCATTTTCACGAGAGAAAAACATTTTTTTTACGTATAATTAAAAGTATGTTATAAAAAAAGAGCAAACATTTCATTATTATCAAGACACGGTATAGTGGAATAGGTGATGCAGATCCTTCAGCGAGTACTTAAAACCATTCACGCAAACCGAGATATGGCTCTGATACATTGACGTTATTCTAAATATGTCCAATCGTGATTCTGTAATAATGATTCCCACACGGCAATGTATTTCGGTCGCTGCTCGAATCACGCCAATCGGTCAACAGTGTTTTGATTCAGATAAATCATTCGATCGCAGAGATCGTGATTCTCGGCGACTTTAACGCCCACCATTCCGACTGGCTTAAATCACGCACCACCGATCATGCGGGTAGATCTATTCACGATTTCGCCTTGGTATATAATTTGACACAACTGGTCACCTCGCCTACGCGAATCCCAGATGTGGATGATCATATACCTTCCCTGTTGGACCTTCTGTTGACCTCTCATCCGGACGGCTACCTGGTCTCCGTCGATCCCCCTCTTGGTTCGTCGGACCACTGTCTTGTCCGGAGTACAGTGCCGGTTACGCGCACAATACGACCTCGCTTTGCGGGCCGCCGCCGCGTATGGCATTATAGGTCAGCGGATTGGGACGGGATGCGATCATTCTTTGCATCCTACCCATGGGGGCAGATTTGCTTCTCACTGGATGATCCAGATGTCGTTGCTGACTTTGTCACCGATGTGGTGCTTCAAGGTATGGAACTTTTTATTCCGTGCTCTGCAGTGCCCATCGGAGGCAAATCCCAGCCTTGGTTTGGTCGCGCCTGCAAGGCGGCATCACGCCGAAAGCGGGAATGTTACCAGGCCTGGGCTGACGCTTCGGCGTCTAGCGATGTAAATACCAGTGCATTTAAAAAGCAGTATAATTCTGCCTCCAGGTCCTTCAAAAGTGTCATTGCCAAGGCGAAGTCAGAGCACATCGGCAGAATTGGCGAGAGACTGGCGCGGGAACACGGGCGTTTTGGTCTCTCGCCAAGGCTGTGTTAGGGAATTTCTGTCTGCCTTCTTTTCCACCCCTGCACACGGAGAATGACTCGCTTGCCTATGCCGCGAAGGCGAAAGCCGATCTTCTGGCCTCCCTCTTCGCGTCTAACTCGACTCTGGATGACCAAGGAAATTCACCACCGATAATCCCGCGGTGCGATACTATGATGCGGGAGGTTAAGTTCCGGCAAAGTGCAGTTCGCAAAGCACTTCTTTCTTTGGACATTCATAAGTCGAGTGGGCCCGATGGCATCCCTCCGATCGTGTTGCAGACATGTGCTCCGGAGTTGGCACCGGTTTTAACGCGACTTTTCCGGTACTCCTATGCTTTAGGCGTAGTCCCGAAATCCTGGAAGGCCGCTTTAGTGCACCCGATCCCTAAAAAAGGCAACCGCTCAGATCCGTCCAATTACAGGCCTATCGCCATCACCTCCTTGTTCTCCAAGATAATGGAGTCCGTTATCAACTGCCAGCTCCTGCGGTACCTAGAGGACCACCGGCTGATTAGCGACCGCCAGTACGGCTTCCGTCGGGGTCGCTCAGCCGGTGACCTTCTAGTTTACCTAACTCATAGGTGGGCAGAAGCAGTTGAGACCAAGGGGGAGGCGCTTGCAGTCAGTTTGGACATAGCGAAGGCCTTTGATCGAGTATGGCACAAAGCGCTTCTTTCGAAGTTACCTTCCTATGGACTTCCCGAGAAATTATGCAACTGGATCACCAGCTTTTTGGCAGATCGGAGCATCAAGGTCGTCGTCGACGGTGCATGCTCTGATCCTAAATTTGTCAATGCTGGTGTTCCACAAGGCTGCGTACTCTCTCCATCTCTGTTCCTTCTGCATACCAATGACATGCTGCAAGTCAGCAGCATTCATTGCTATGCAGACGATAGCACTGTGGATGTACTATACACTGGCCGTTTTAATATTTCTCGGGAACAAGTTGACGAGAGCCGGAACAAACTTGTGTCTGAAGTCGAGTCTTTGTTAACCAAAGTCTCCGACTGGGGTCGACTTAACTTAGTCCAATTCAACCCCAAAAAGACACAAGTTTGCGCGTTAACCGCTAAAAAGTCACCATTTATCGTAACTCCTCATTTTGAGAATACTCCCCTTTCTGCCAAAGCCAGTATCGGAATACTTGGCGTCGATATTTCGAGCATCGTCCAGTTTCGCGGTCAATTGGAAGGTAAGGCCAAATTGGCCTCACAGAAGCTAGGTGTGCTCAGTAAGGCGAGACGGTACTTCACGTCGGCTCAATGTCTGAACCTGTATAAGGCACAAATTCGGCCCCACGTGGAGTACTGCTCTCATCTCTGGGCGGGAGCCCCCCAGTACCAGCTACTTCCATTTGACCGCATTCAACGTAGGGCGGCTCGGATTATCGACGATCAAGCTCTTTCCGATCGGCTTGATCCCTTGGCTCTGCGTAGAGATGTTGGGTCACTCAGCATCTTCTACCGCATTTACCACGGGGAGTGCTCTGAGGAATTGTTTGGATTGATCCCGGCCGCTGAATTTCACCATCGGACATCGCGTCAAAACAAAAAATTTCACCCACACCACCTCGATGTCCAGCCTTCCACAACAGTGCGATTTGTAAGGCACTTCCTACCTCGCACAGCCACTCTGTGGAACCAGCTTTCGCCGGCGGTCTTTCCGAGCAGTTACGACTTGGGAACCTTCAAGAAGAGAGCGTATTCCTTCCTTAAAGGCCGGCAACGCACTTGCGAGCCCTCCGGTGTTGCAGGTGTTCATGGGCGGCGGTGATCACTTTCCATCAGGTGAGCCTCCTGCCCGTTTGCCACCTATTCCATAAAAAAAAAAAAAAAAAATTTGAAGCGATGATACCTCAGCGGTAATGTGTACGACTTTGTATCAAGGGACGCGAGTTCGAATCCAACCACCTTACCGAGACGCGCGGTAATTGGTGAACCATTCGAATGAGAATTTAATAACCACAATGACTAATCGCTTCATCACCGGCGGCGGTAGCGGCACGGCACAGGCATCGTCGACAGAAAAATATATCATGAGAATCCGTTATAATGGATTTATAACGGATAGAAAACTAACGAACGATCTATAGAGTCCCTACTATGAGCTTGAACTTTCGGTGAAGGAAACCATAGCCTACGGTTTTGTCTGATGCCTGCCTGGCTAGCAACCACCCGCAAGTTGAGAACTAGTTCTTTCAAAGGTTTAGTATGTCTACCAACTTGGGCCGTATCGTCACTTTAAATCAGGTGAGATTATAGCCTTTACTATAAAAAAGAAGAAAATCACATACGATTTCCCACGCGTCCCGCTCGAACTAAAAAATGAATGGTCACATTAGGCGTAAGATAAATATGCATGACGGCGCGATGTTAGCTACTTACTAATAACAGCGGATCCTGTCTGTCCGGACAATCGATGAATTTAATTAAATTAACTCGTAGTGTACAGACGGATTATGATCTCACTTATTTTTAATTCAATTATGTATTATATCAGCCACATTTATATTTACCATATACATATATCTAAGGATGTAAGTTAACGATTCGCATACTTGTTAAGAGTTAATGACAATACAATTAATTTATAAGTTTATTATAGTAATACAAGCTGTGCCCGCGACTTGTTGGCTTGGAACTAAATAATTTTTGTCCGTTTGTGCTTTCTTTTTATACTAAAGGTTTAGCGTTGTGGCCATAATCTCACCTGATCTTAACTGACGATACGGTCCAAGTTCGTAGACACGCTAAACCTGTGAAGGGACTGGCTCTCAAATGCAACTGCCGGAATACACCTATTGATATTTGGCTGCAGAATTTTCACTTGAGGGTGGTTGCTAGCCACTAGACGTATTGCGAAAGCCGTTTCTGGCAACACAGGAGTTTGCAGTTAACATCAAGTGCAATTGTAGCCATAACGCAATACCTATAAATTATACAAAAAACTCAGCTACAGCTGAGTTTAATGATGTTACGTTGCACTATAAGTGGAAAATTCTTTGCCCAGTACGCAGCCAAGAGTGGCCTATCTGTGACTTAACCTGGAAAGAATGCAGTCCTGTATAAACTGTTCATATGTCGCATTGAATAATGTACATCACACAAACTGTATACAGGTTTTGTATGTTCTATAAATAACATATATATATAACCTACGCATTAAACAACGGATCAGATATGTTGGTCATCCTTTACAAACTATTTTTATAATTTCAATTGAACATATCGTACTGATTTCTTAGGTTTACGCGAATATTATTCATTGAAATAAAACTAATTTAAACGGATTTTATCGCGGTTATTTATAATCCAATTAAACATTTAATTAAATCGGAACCCAAAAGACCAATTGCCAGACCTCAAGACACTGTGAGCTCTTTCTGCGTAGATCGGAACACTATCAATAATAAAAATTAAATTAAAGGTAGACACAGTAACATAAACTTTTCTGGACAACCTACACCTCAGTCCGCCCCGTGACCGCGAAGGCTGAAAAGCTTTCGAAACGTCGCGATCAAAATTTAATAAATAACCGCGATAAAATCCGTTTAAATTAGTTTTATTTCAACATATCGTACTGGTTGAGCTTATTGTATCATGGGAAAACAAATACTGTGCGATGCTGAATGATTCGAACAGGAAGGGCTACGTGGTTACTTTATATACGGTCGAACCGGAAGCTAGAGGTATACCAGTGAAATCTTTATATAATCTTCTAAAAGATCATTCCCTATGACCGCCAGTAGATTCTATATTAGAACGTGCTTCGAAGCTGCCTAACTTGTGCATCTGTGACATATGTTTTGAGATCTGCTCAGAGTTTTCCTCTCTGACATCCGATGGACCTGGTACCAGCTCGGTGAATTCATGGTTTGCTAAGAAGTTTGTTTTTTATGTACTAGCGGGCGAACGAACAAGCTTGTCACCAGATGGTAACTGATCACCGCTGCCGATGGACACTTTTATTTTGAAGGGGCTGGCTCTAAAGTGCAACTGCCGGGACTCACCTATTGATATTTGGCGACAGGTATATAACTTAAGGGTGGTTGCTAGCCAGGCGGGCATCAGAATAAGCCCTACCACCATGCTATGGTTTCCTCAGGATGTTTGAAAGCTGAAGCTCATTGGAGGTGGTTGGATTCGAACTCACGTCCCATGACGCGGCGTTCCTACACTGCCACTGAGTTATCATCGCTTTTTTCATTGCTTTGTGATCAATCATATCAAAACTAGTTAAACAATCGGAATGGAGCACTGGCTATTCTAGTACAAAGTACGAAGTACTAAGTAGTACGAGGTACTAAGTAGTACGAGGTACTAAGTAGTACGAGGTACTAAGTAGTACGAGGTACTAAGTAGTACCAGGTACTAAGTAGTACGAGGTACTAAGTAGTACGAGGTATTAAGTAGTACGAGGTACTAAGTAGTACCAGGTACTAAGTAGTACGAGGTACTAAGTAGTACGAGGTATTAAGTAGTACGAGGTACTAAGTAGTACGAGGTACTAAGTAGTACGAGGTACTAAGTAGTACGAAGTACGAAGTTTCGTAGACGGTTATAGGTTATTATGTTTGGAATCCATTGGCCCTTTGTCATAGTTTTTATTTACAACCCTTACTTCCCTACTAATATTATAAACGCGAAAATGAGTTTGTTTGTTCCTTTGTTACGGTTTGAAGCCTAAGCCAGTGACTCTCTTATTATGATGGTATAGAGATAGAAGGAAACCTGGAGACAGTGGTGGCTCCTTTTTTTCGCAAATATATTTTTGGAAGTGGAGTAAAAAGGGGGGGGGGGTAAACGTTTTATGAAACTTTTTATCGGGTCATTCTATTTGTTTGACAAAATTAATATTAAAGCGAGCGACGCCGCAGATAAATGCTAGTGTTAAATTAATAGCATTTCATTTGATATTATTTGCCATTATATTCGGTTCATAAAAATCAATCTCTAAATAAATAAATCAATCTAAACAATAAAAAAAAAATCTGTTTAAAAACATGCGATCCTTGCGTTTTCTTATCCAACAATTTTCAGGTTCGTTGCGATTCATAGAAATACAAAATCCTACGTGTAACAAATATAAATGTATATTCTTTAACCTTTATTAACGGTGTCATATATATAAAATTGCCTTTTGTTGTAAATTTAATCAATATTAATTTCTCCTGTCGGTGTTTGCGTGATGTTAAGCCTAAAGCCTTCCTCGGTGATAATCTTATTAAATACAAAAAGAATATTTGAAATCCTATTGGTAGTTCTTAATATTAGCGCGTGAGCATGTTATGTCACAAAAAGAGGCCACGGAGAGGGCCCGTGAGGCAGATCCCAACGAGATCCCTCTCAGTCGTAGACGAATTAGCGGTCGAAGGGGCTGGTACGTGTAAAGTTGGTAAGTGTCCTTCTACCACCTTCTACCACGTCTGCCAGGGCAGTTCGTCAGGTTGGCCGGATGTGGCCACCATCACTAGGCCGGGCCGGTCCCGCGTCCCGCGTCCCCCCAGAAAGGCGACAGACGGCCGTGGGGTTTTAGTGGGTATCCCGGCGGTCAGCGCCGGGTGAGTCCCACATACCCCTCTCAGTATCCCCGGGCTGGGAGGGGATACGCAAATGCATTTCCCCACGTTAAAAAATATATATTAACGCGCTCTAACAAACTTTTCCGATATGCAATATTAATATTGATTTATCTCGATATCGAATTAAAATTGCAATATATATATATATATATATATATATATATATTTTATACTTAAGGTTTAGCGTTATGGCCATAATCTCACCTGATCTTAAGTGACGATACGGCCCAAGTTGGTAGACACGCTGAACCTGTGGAGAAACTGGCTCTCAAGTGCTGCTGCCGGAACACACCTATTGGTATTTGGCGGCAGGTTTACAACTTGAGGGTGGTAGCTACCCAGGCGGGCATTAGAAAAAGCCCTACCACCACGCTATGGTTTCCTCACGATGTTTTCCTTCACCGAAAGCTCAAGCTTATTCTAGGTTCTTGGATTCGAACCCACGTCCCTTGACGCGAAGTCGTACACACTACCGCTGAGCTATCATCGCTTCATAAAATTTATATATAAATTTTATATATATGATTCGGACATATTTCAATCGAATCTTTGCAAGGGATTATGGTAGTAAAATACTATATAGAGACACACGTTTTCATTGCGGAATGGCACAATGCCAGTATCTATTAGTCAGTAAGTGAATCGATTCTCTTTTGGCTTTGTAACAATATTACTTCATATTTATTCATACGAATACACGGCCCGGTATATTAATATATATATATAAGTCAAGAGAAGTCGTTTATCGTTTCTAATCACGAACAACTTGATATATGTATATATATATACTTCTATAATTTATATTTGATAAATAAATAATATTAGCAGTAAATGTTTTGAAACTTATCTTTAAATCAATCGATTCTTTGAAAGCAATGATAACTCGGTGGTAGCGTGTACACATGCAGCGTCAAGGGATGTGAGTTCGAATCCATCCACAATAAGCTTGAGCTTTCGGTGAAGGAAAACATCGTGATGAATACCACAGCATCTTGGTAGAGGTTTTTCTAATGCCCATTGAGCTAGCTACCAATCTTAAATTAAAAATCTGCCCCCAAACACCTATTATTTAAGTTGCGGCAGTTGCACTTAAGAGCCCAGCCTCCCCACTAGGCGTGACCACCATTTTGAGCAACATTAAGTGAGATTGGGGCAATAAAGGTAAACCTTTTAACTGGGTATATAAAAATGAACCAAAATTCACTGCCAGTCAACTGCATGCCAACACAAACTGCATGGCTCCTCTTCACCCCCCTTTTTAGGACCCTATATCGTAAGAAGGAGGGCACATGTTAACGTTAACACGGTTCCACAACACCACGGTACGAGAAAACAGGACAGGGATGTTACACGTCAGACATTTTTCGTGTAAATAATTTCGTACCACTACAGAGTTAATTGATCCGTGCGAAATCGGGGCTTGTAGCTAGTGAACATACAGCGAGTGGTACAGAGAGACTTTTATTGCGGTCGGTAGATTAATGTATCAATATATAAAACTTCCTGTCGATTCAATCTCGTGCGTTTTCGATCGAAGCGCTTACGTAACGAGATCTATAGAAAATACACTTGTAATCTATCAGGAAACGTTCCAATGTTTTTACATTCCTTCATAATTGATATTTTTAACGTATGGAGTTTATTTTTTGTATGTAGTATGTACGTTATTGGAAACAGAATGTGTACATTCATTGCTATAGAGTTTTGTTTATATTTACCTAAACCTCAAAGAATGAAGTAATAGTTTTGATATAGACCATAACATAGCTGTGCTCGCGACTTCATTCGCGTGAAACTATATAGTATTTATAAACTTTTTCCCGTCTTTGTAACTTTTTTCAACAGACAAACAACCACAAACTTTCCAGTTTTGTTATATTAATATAGATTTAAATTCCGCGGCTGAAATGAAGGATTATTGTTGTGAAAACTAACTTCATATAAGTTATTTTGTCATTTAAATTTTATATATATTTTGTTCAGGGACTACGCTGAACGTTCTGTGTTTTGATGATTAAATAAATAATTCATACATATATTATGTTATTTATAATATATTATTATATTATATATATATGATTGTTAGATATGAAATTGAAACTAATATTAATAATTTTAATTATAACACAAATAATGACTTGACAATTTGTTAATTTTTTTCATATTATCATAATAAGGTATTTATTATTATTTAGATCATATATATACAAATATTAAAAAAAAACACTGTCATATAAAGGTTTTATTTATAAAAAAAATATGTACTAGTTCAGTGGTAGTGTGTAAGGATGCGAAAAGGAAGTGAGTTCAAATCAACCTACGATGAGCTTGAGCTTTCGTGTAGAAAAAAATCGTGAGGAAACTATGGCTTGGTGATAGGGCTTTTTCTAATGCTGAACCACCCTTAAGTTATAAATCTGCCACTAATACCAATAGGTGTGTATCAGCTGTTGCATTTGAGAGCCATTCCCTCCACAGTTTTAGGATGTCCACCAACTTGGGCCGTATAGTCACTTAAGATCAGGAGCGATTATGGCCATAACGCTGAACTTAACGATAAAAAAATAACAAAATATATATGACGTGTTAAGTTAAAATAATAATAGACGGACCGATAAAATGTAACGTTTATTAGCACAGTAGATAGTTGACTAGAAACTGATTAACAAACAAGCGACATTTTGAAATAATTGAATCATAAGAACTATAATCGATTAACGATCGGAGTTGATTGGATTTTTTAATAAACTGATTAAGGTGGGTTGTAAATCATTTACTGAAATTTAGGTATTCAACTACATGCCAGCCAGGGACTAGATGAATTGAGAAAGCTGTATCTGGCAACACAGGAGTTTGGAGTGTCGTCGTGGTGCGTTTTAGTGGTTAGTGTTGGGTGATTAACAGCCGAGGAGTTACTATGCCCCTCTCGCCTTTGGCCCGTGCACGGGTAGCGCGTTTGCGTGGTCGATGAAGTTCATAAAACTCTTCGAATTAAATACATTTGATTTTGAACACTATATGGAATGCATTATGATCGAAAATAATTTAATGAACTTTGTTCTACATATGGCACTAAGCACTTATACATTATAAATATTATACTGTGCTACTTACGTTATAAGCTGATTCCTAAAGGGCACCGACGGGAATCGGTTTGTACGTACTCTCCACCACCGGTAGCCAGCCAGGCGGGCATTAGAAAATAAACCCTGACATCACGCTATGGTTTCCTCACGATCATTTCATCACCGAAACGTCAAGCTCATTGTAGGTGGATTCGAACTCACGTCCCTTGACGCGGCGTCTGAAATATAATAATATAAGCTATCATCACTTCAATATGGCACAATAATAAAGTCAGATATCAAGAATAACAAAAATTAAATTGAAGGTAGACACAGTAACATGAACTTTTCTGGACGACCTACACCTCAGTCCGCCCCGTGACCACGAAAGCTGAAAAGCTTTCGAAACGTCGGGATCAAAATTAATAAATAACCGCGATAAAATCCGTTTAAATTAGTTTTATTACGATGATATAGCACAGTTACAATTTTATTATATTTTGTAGAAACGTTTTTCCATTTTCCAAAGGAACTCTACATCCAATTTTAATATTATCAGATATGTTGTATATATATATATATATACGGAACGTATTGTTATTAATATATGTAATTAACACTGTTTCGTTAACAGTGACCGTTTGTGTTCACCGTTATTGGCGGGTGATAATTGAATGAACCGTATTCGAGTTTTCAGTGTGATCTTTATATTTGTATCGACGATAGGTCAGTTGGTAGTGTCTACGGACGTCGCGAGAATGGGTGTGAGTTCGTATCCGCCTGCAGTGAACCTGAGTTTTCGGTGACGGCAAACATCGTGAGGAAACCGTAGCATGGCGGTTGGCCTTTTTAAATGCTCACATGGCTAGCTACCACCACCTAGACATTGGAAACTAGCATTTGCTCGCGACTTCGTTCAACTGGAACGTTAATTTATCAGATCGCCGATCGCATGCAAAATTGAATTTAAACTTATCCTAATAATCGGGACGGCGATTTTCGAAGTCATAGGAGACATACATGCAATTGGATTTTTATATACATTGGTGCAATTTTTTTTTTAATTAAAAAGTACAGACGGTGGCAAATACACCGATACATGAAGCCTTTTTTGGGTTCAACAGGCTTTGAAGTCTTCCACAGCATGTACAATGTGGTAGACAGGTCTCAAATTTAAAAACTTGAATAAGGAAATTAAAAGAACAAGATTACATACGATGATAGCTCAGTGGTAGTGTGTACGACTTCGAGTCAAGGGGCGCGGGTTCGAATTCACCTACAATGAGCTTGAGCTTTCGGTGAAGAAAACATCGTGAGGAAACCATAGCATGGTGGTAGGGCTTTTTCTAATGCCCACCTGGCTAGCAACCACCCTCAAGCTGCCGCCAAATACCAATAGGTGTGTTCCGGTAGCTGCACTTGAGAGCCAGTTCCTCTACAGGTTTAGCGTGTCTACCAACTTGGGCCGTATCATCACTTAAGATCAGGTGAGATTACGGCCGTAACGTTAAATCTTAACTATAAAAAATAACCAACAGGTCCTAACTTACTAAGTTTAGTGCTGCTAACAATGACATCGGCCAAGACGCGCAAGTGCCGTAAGTGACGAATTAAGTTGAACAGTCAAGTTATGCTATGCACCGCGTATCATTTAGTGTTTAGACGACCATTTGATGTGAATACTTCCTTTTAAGATTGGTTTAATGACACTTTACAAAATGTTTACAAAAATTATGATTATGGCGCGCGCTGAAACTGCCTCTCCTCCTGCCCATCGAAAGCCCTGAATCCTGGGCTGGACTAAGCCATGGTCATGATTATTAACTATTTTCCTTGATCGCGGATACCGTGACACGGGTTCGATGTAGTCACAGACCACAAATGACTGGACGCGAAGTCCTCCTGTCTCTGGGAAATTTGATGACGTCGTTATCTTGCTGAGTGAGTAAGTGGGTTCAAACTCGACGCGGGTCGATTATTTTTGTGATTCATAAGTTATTGTTCTGAGTCTTCGACAAGTGCTGAGATTTTGTGCGTGTCACTCGCAGGCTCGATAACCGGTGCGACGGTCGTTTGATAAGAGAAAATTAAAAATAATTAATTTGTGTACATCAAAAGTGTGATAAAGTGACTTCAGCGCGACGAAGAACATAGAAGAAGAGAAAACATTGTGACGTACCATAAGTGACGATTTTCATTACTATTACTTTTACCAGATGTAAGTCGTAATAAAAAAAATAAATTAATTATTTATCAACAAAAAATAAACACACAAAAAAAATCACGCAGACACCGAAAGACGCACAATAACCCATTTACGGACGACGGAATAAGGATCTTTTTTATTGCCTAGGTTCGATACCCCGGATAGGAGCCCTCGAGTGACTCTGCTCGCGCGATACAGTGACACTCTACATCACTGAGAGTACACCATCACACCGCATACCATTCGTGCACACTCACACGTTAAGTACACGGTTTGGTACGGGCCTACCCTCGCGGACCTTGAGCTGCTTACCTGATAAGGTCGTTGTTAGGATCCCTAAATTTATAATTTAGGACCTGTTGGTTAGTTAGGCCCGCGAATCTTTGTTAATTTTATCGACAGCAGCCCGAGCCGAGGTTCGGCCGTTCTTGCACTCTTGCCTTTGCCTCGGAGCTGAGTGTCGTTAGCACTCATGCCAACAAATTCATTGCATGGTGGTAGGGCTTTTTCTAATGCCCGCCTGGGTAGCTACTACCCTCAAGTTGTAAACCTGCCGCCAAATACCAATAGGTGTGTTCCGGCAGCAGCATTTGAGAGCCAGTTCCTGCACAGATTTAGCGTGTCTACCAACTTGGGCCGTATCATCACTTAAGATCAGGTGAGATTACGGCCGTAACGCTAAACCTTAAATATAAAAAAGCTGTCAAAGCCCTCAAGGCTAACAGTATATGACAGTACGGAAAAAAAACAGTCGTTGCATCCCGCATTCAGCGTGCGGAAGATTTCTGTTCACGCATGCCATAGCGACCGCATGCGGTAACAGTTTTCATTAGTCGTTAGGGACCGCTTCCGGTTTAATAGAACTTATTCAGCGGGTATTTCGTGTGAAAGACTAGGACTGAGCAGACGTTGTAGATGAGTAATAGAGTATTCCGAGTTCCCGCACCACACCTGCTTTACACTAACCGATGAATTTCATTGAATGTTGGGCCGTGTGCAGGGAATAACAACAGAGTTAAGCACCAGTGAAAATGAGCTCTTATACCGTGGACGAAGATTTGGCTGAAACCCATTTCTTTTTATATTTAAGGTTTAGCGCTATGGCCATAATCTCTCCTGATCTTAAGTGACGATACGGCCCAAGTTGGTAGACACGCTAAACCTGTGGAGGGACTGGTTCTCAAGTGCAGCTGCCGGAACATACCTATTGGTATTTGACGGCAGGTTTACAGCTTGAGGGTGATAGGTAGGCGAGCATTTGAAAAGCCCTACCACCATGCCATGGTTTCCTCACGATGTTTTCCGTCACCGAAAGCTCAAGCTCAAGTCGTACACACTACCACTGAGCTATAATCGCTTCAAAAGGTAAGGTTATGCGTTATGGCCATAATCACACCTCATCTTAAGTGACGATACGGCCCAAGTTGTTGGACACGATAAACCTGTGGAGGAACTGGCTCTCAATTGTGGTCGAAGCTAGACTTTTTGGCTGAAACCGAGAATATTAGTATAGATACTATATAATATCATACACATAAACTATTTCCCTATTGCATTCATATTTAATTACTTTGTTATTATGATATCACGATTTCACTACATACGCACATAGAGTACTAAACGTTAACTTTGTAGGCTTGGTAAATGTGAATAAAAGATTTCCTGTTACTAATTTTAGAACCTACAGCAGAACAATCTAAGGACGGCAGCGATAACTCGAGCAGAAAGTACAAAGAACTGTTCAACAGGCTCAACTATAAATATCAATTCTCAATCAGTTATTTTGTGTCAGCTCTATATCTGACTTGATTCTTTGTGAAAATTAATCTTTTAAACATAATTTCAAAGCTAATGTTTTTTTATGATATCGACGACAGTTCAGAGGTTATTTACATTGTCCGTAGTTTTATGAAAATGTAATCTATTACGAAAATCAATTTACTAGCTAGTTTCGATTGGCTCAAATAGTGTCGCATGTGTTCCTAGGCATGCGTGTGGTAAACCGAGGAGCTGACCTATGAAGATTATATCTCGAGTGCTCAAAAGGATTCCCTCGCGAATACCGTAAGGTTATGCTTGGTTGACAGCTGGAAGTTATGCGAAGGTAGTTTTCCAGCCCTTAACGAAAAGGGATGTACATTTTTTTGTAACGTTGCGCAGCATAGTGACCGTACTGCACTTGATGTTAAGTACAGTACAATCCAGAACAGCGGTGACTGACAATGATACAAAATTCACAATCAGGCACCGCCGTCATGCTGCCCTGCTTAGATACATTTAACGCCTCTTTTGAAGGACCCTATGTTATAGGAGGGTGGAAACACGCTGACCGGAAGACGGTTCCACAGCTCCACGATATGACAAAAATATGAATCAGCAATCTTTAGTTCGCGATTCAATGGAGTCACCGTGAAGCTGTGACATCATAGTTGCGGCTGCGTGGTTTTGTAGTGGAACGGGGGGGAGGGGATTATATTACATTAGGCCACGGTGGAGGTTTTAGGCAGTATACCTGTGTATTGCTGGTCAAAAGGCAGGGCTGTAAATTTATAGGCAAATAATGCCTACGATCCTAGCAAAGAATGAAGTGAAAGACTCAGTCTTTCTTAGTGAGTTAGGATAGAGACTGTACCTTGACCCTCCAAGTTCAAAAGGGTATTATGGTAAATTTTCCAATGTAAAAAAGGGTCAAGCATTAAAAGAATAATGCCTCCTTTATAAGAATTATTTGTTTTTAATAACCATAAACACTATTTATAGAGATACAAAACAACAAACCAACATTCTAATTATGAATTACTTAAAATCAAAGCGATAGGAAATATCGCAAAAAATTGGCAGTAAATTGAACAATTAAGTTTATTAGTCTTTGTAAAATATAGTTTATAGATAATACTAATTTGGCGTTTCCAAGAAAAAAAGCTGCGGTTTTAGTATCGCTTTGCCTTTACCTAATATGTAATTAGAGGGCAAAAAACAAAATTTTATTACCGTTTCTTCTCGATAATTCGAGTCATTTCGAGCCATTGAGAGTGCATTAGCGTTTGTAAGTGGCTTCTTGTAGCGTGAATTAAATATAGTTTTAGCTTTGTAACATCTATTTTGTGTTCAATAACGTCTTGTAACAGACTAAGTACTTTGCGGTCGAAACTTGACACGTTTTATGACTTTAGCATTTATTCTGATCACCGGTCATTCTACTGACTATATAATGTATATAACTAGCTGACCCGATAGACGTCGTCCTGTCCTAACTATAAATACTAAATTACAATTGGTATAATTAATAAAAAACTAAAATAAAATCAAAAAACGTTTTTTTTTTAATATTCCAATGAACTTCCTTAATTTTTTCGTCCATAAGAACCTTCTCCTGACAATATTTATAAAAATAAAAAAAATTCGCGAAATTCCTTCATTCGTTCACGCGCGTTGCGATGACTAAGGGAAAAAGAGATTCATTTTTATATACATATCATTTATATATGTCAGGCAAAATTGAATCGTAATTATAAATGAACATCTGATGACCATTTAGTAAATATTGGCAAATAATTAACCAATTTATTGATTGCACTAAATATCATTGCTAATCAATACTTCCTTAATATCTATCATCGCAAGTGGTAGTGTGTTCAGATTCTGCGTCACAGGACGCGAGCTCGAATCCACCCACAATGAGCTTGAGCTTCCGGTGAAGGGAAAATGATAAGGCTTTTTATAACGCCCGCCTGGCTAGCAACCACATTCAAATTGAAAATCTGCCGCCAAATACCAATAGGTGTGTTTCGGCAGTTGCGCTTGAGAGCTAGACCTTTCACAGAGTGGCGTGTTCACTACCTTTAGCCACATTGTAATTTTACATCAGTTGAGATCGTATCCATAACGTTAAACAAATCGAATAGTGTTATCTCGCGAATACCCTGAGGACTTTACCTGTCTGATGACTGGAAGAAAAGCGAATTCTTAGTTATTAAAAAATTGATATACTATGCGCCACTTGGAAGGTTTTATCAGAATCCGCAAATTTTATTATGCAGCAATTTAAAATGGCACAATATTGAAATTTAGTTTACATAGAATTAACATTGAAGAAAGAAAATATTCATTACAAATTATTTTTAATATATAAACATGTTTATATGTAAGAAAATTCGTGTCACGTCGTTTGACCGCGATTAACTCCTAAACTACTGAACCGATTTTAATCAAATTTTCCACACAGTGTGCAATTTGATCCAACTTTAGAGATAGATCATAACGCAATAGACAGGCAGAACAAGGTCCTCCAGGTCAGCTAGGATTTTATAAAATCACATGCACAATCTATCTGCTTGTATTTTGGCATTGAAATATTAAATGGAACCTTAGTAATTTAAATGGCTAGATTAGAACCTTTGTGCTACAGCTTGACACGCTATCATTCCTCAAAAATCTCCTATGTAAAATACTGATCGATTTCGAGAAGGTTTTTGAAGTGAGAACTTCTATAGCGCGGGTTGGATAGGAAGTGAATTCATGTAAGTCGTCATCGACATGGTCACGTGACGTGGTAACGTACACACTATATCCGTAGTTATTGCGCTGTGAACAGTTTTGTTTAACAAATTTTTATTTAAGATCGAACAATTAATTTGGGTATTCAAAAATAACAATTGTGTGTTTCTAGTTTTAAGATTTCTCTTCTGTCGGCTGTCCTCAAGAATTCTTTGTGTTTTTTTTTTAGTAATTATTAGTTTATTAGTAATCCGCCCTGGCTTTGCACAGGTATTTGTGTAACCATTAAGAACGGTTCGGTATGTAACACTCGCTCGTTGGATATGGCTAAAGCCTTTTTTTTCCTTTATTACAGATCCAAGATGAACACTGGTTGGTTAGCATGGGAGTGTATCGTGTTTGCGGTGTTTGTATGTGCCACGTCGTGTGCGCCGCTGTGGAGGAGACGGAAGGACGCCGCCGCCGGTGGTAGCGCTAAACGGGCTTACATCTTCGCTGGTGGTGGGGTCTCTACCCTGGCGATGATACTGTCAGTGGCTCGCGGCACCCTCGGAGTGAGATCTTTTTTAGGTGAGGAAATAATTCTATTCAGTCGTGTATAATTTTATTGAACCCTCGACTACTGCGTAACCTGTCGGGTTCAGATATAACTAACTTCACTATAAATATACTTATGAAAAATTAAATAATTGTTTCCATTACTTTTCGTTGTGTGAATACACTTTTATTGGTATCTATATCATTGTTATATATTTGTAGGCATGTATGTGAGGACATATATGTACAAGATGTGTTTGCACGGAATTACAGATTATCCAAGAGTGTATACCGGTTTTGTTTTTTTTGATAATTATATTAATTAGTTTTAATATATTATTTATTTCATTATATTAGTTAGTGTAATTAGTTGCACTGCTAATAGTGGTAGCGTGGTGTTAAAAAGTAAAGTCTTTTTTAATGATTGAAGATGAAAATAATTTTGAAATATGACTGATGGTTTCTAAGATTATTTAGCTCAAACAAACAAATAAAATAACTTTTATTTTTTATTTATTTATTTCACAAAACTGGTCTCATAAATATAAAACTACCCATACTAGTAACCTAATTGGTGTGAAACTAACATGCATTATATGCGAGAGTCACCAAGAATGATATGATACAAACTAAGTTATCAAACAAACAATTAACTATGACTTTTGAAGTTACTATTTGATTGTGGCCAACGAGTTATGGAAAATATCGAAATAAGACCGAATAACGTCATAAATTAGGTGCGGCCGCGGCTTTGCTTACCTGGAATTCAATATTATTTAATAATTATTCGTTTTTATCACTCTTTTCGATACAGCATTGGTCGTATTGTTGTTAGCGTAATGTCAAACAGCCTTAAGCCTTATTCAGTGATTGCATTTACCTAAACATTTGTTGAAATCCAACTGGTAGTTCCTAAAATTAACGAATTGAAACAAACAAACTTTTCCTATTTAGTAATATACATTTGACGACATAATACATTTTGACAAAATTTAAAAATATATATACATGTATATATACGTAGTTAGTTTACAGATTTCACTTATAGATTTATTATAACACAGAAACTGTATAGAAAAACTATAAATCACTTGTATGAAAACCTATATTATGTAATCTAGACTTGTTATACGTGTGAGTCACTGAAATAAATACTATATTTACACAATAAAAGTGATTCATTTAAACAAACTATAGAACGGTGCTTCTCGAATTACTAAAGAATAATCGAATATGGTTTCGTGATAAAACCATAGCACCGTGGTAGGGCTTTTTAAATGTTCACCTGAGTATCTGAGCACTCAAGTTGAAAATTTACCACCAAACATCTAGAAGTGTGTTCCAGCTGTTGCACTTGAGAGCCAATCGATTCACTAAGCTTAGATCCTTAGAGTATCCAATATCTTGGCCCACACCTTCACCTAACTCCAGGTTAGATTATAAGTATAAATCTACGCCTATAAAGAATTCAACAAGGTTAAATTTTAAGAACTTATTAACTTTATCAATCAATACTAATATTATAAATACGATTGTGTGTTTGTTTGTTTCTCCTTCGTTCACGCCTTAATTAAGCAACCAACCGACTCGATTTTTGGCATAGAGATAGATGAAAGTATGGAGAATCACAAAGGCTACTTTTTGTATTGGAAAAACATCTAATTCCCAGGGAAGATGTATATATCTCCTTTAGGAGTTGACTAAGCTACCAATCAACTTGATTTATGGCATAGAGATATATGAAAGTATGAAGAATCACATAGTCTACTTTTCGTCCTGGAAAAACACCGAATTCCCAGGGGAGGTAGATGTACAGGAATATCGGTAAAATTATTCCTCCTTCAGGCCTTAACAAAGTAACCCATCAAGTTGCTGTTGGCAAAGAGATAAATGAAAGGATGGAGAGTCACATAGGCAACATTTTATCCTGGAAAAACTCCGAATTTCCAGAGGAGATACATGTTTCTCCTTTAGGACCTAACTAAGTAACCAATAGATTTGATTTATGACATAGAGATATAAAAAAGGATGGAGAGTAACATAGTCTACGTTTTGTCCTGGAAAAGCATCAAATTCCCGTGGGAGATTTATCTAAACAAATATGCGATAGGTGCTAATTGGAAATATAATTATAAAATAAGGGGGAAATGTCGCAATAGTTCATGATTGCTAATTAAGCAAAAACGATAATCGCTTATTATCAGGTCATGTCCGTTTATGTCGATTCATGCATCAATAACGCAGCGAATCAGAAAACACCTATCTACGCACACATTAGAACTGCGACCGAGCAAATTCTGTACAATTAATAATGTTAAGATGTTAAAAAAAAAAAAAAATCATTTTAAAATTCACGCTATCTTTTCCCCATTTGCGCGTGTGACACTGAAATTAAAAGAAGTTTTACTAAACGTTAACACGGTGATAGCTAATATCTTGCTGTTCGTGTAGGTAATCGAAAAAAATATGAAATTTTTCCAGTGGAAAAATGAATATTTAATGGCTGGAAAGTTGCTTGAATAAACGAGCTGTAATTTTGGATTAATTAATCTTATTTGATACTAAAACGTTTCCTAAAGTGCCAGTAAGAAACGACACGGGACCAGATCTCTAATATTTCTTCCTCTGTACACCTTACACATATATTTTGGGACTTCATTTTTGAATGAAAAAACACGATATGCAATCTTCGTTTTAATAATACGAAACGTCCATCCACTCCTACTTTTGAGATTTAAAATAACGTGTTGTCGTGGAATATTTCTTTAAATCGTGTTAGCTTATTTGTCGGCTTTAGGTTTTCGTTTATGTTAACTGCCAATATGCCTCAAGATGGCAACATGCTTAACCTACAGTTGTATTTGAGAGCCAGTATGACCACCAACTGGGGCCACATCGTTATTTAATATTAGGTGAAGTTGTGGCTTTAACGTTAAACCTATAAATAATAAAAATTCTGATTCTTTTTTTTGTATTCCACTAAACAAAGTTCTGTTATAGCCTGAAATCTTGATGTCCCAACTTTTGAGACACGCTTACCTACAGCTTCTCCACCATCATGCTATATTTCACTATTATCAGTCAGTATTTGTTTCAAAGAGCCTGTTTATTACAATATACAGATATATTATATTGTATTTAAGTGTGATTTTAAATATGCTAATAGGCGCTAAATCCTTATATTTAGCGTCCGCCTTATGGAGTAAGGTAATGTAAATATTGAAACGGTTTATATTTGTTTGATTGGTTTTATAATGTAGTACCACGGCAGAATGATAACAGTGTACTTGAAGATACGTACTGTTTAATCCAAAAACAGTGAAGACCGCCGGAAGGTCAGCAATCCATCGGGGCCAAGTCGCAAAGTTGCAAATAATGGGCAGGCAATTCTATTTAGTATGTTAAACCTGCTCATAACCGTAATGTAAAGCCTGGCTGTCTTGTGATGATAGGTCTGTAGAACCTTCTTGTAGCGTGTGTTAGATCTATGGAAAGGGTTCATTTTTGTATTTACGAATCATCCTTCTGACATGATCAGAAAGTTTTTGTAGATTATTTGTTTTATATATACGTGTGAGTTTGTAAATATGGGACTATGGAATAGGTTATCTAAAACAGTTTTGCGTCATAGTTATGGGAACGCTCTTTAGAAATGGATTTAAATACAGTTTTCAAGGTCAGAAACATATCTGTAATGCTCTTGGTGTTGTGGCTATGTGGATATCTATATGCCATAAGATGAGTGGTCTGCCTATTTGTTGACCTTTATCATAAAAGAAAAAAAGAAAAAAAAATATTTGCATATTCAAAGCAAATATTTACTGACGTTTGCTATCGATTTGCTTTTGTGGAGTACGTAATATGGTGTTCGTTTCTTTTTACTACCATTTAGCATTTTAAAAAGCAGTTCTATGGCGATAAACTTCGATATAACGCGTAACAGCCAGTCTAGAAATGTTATTGTAAGTTATATATTATTGTTTTACTGTACTATAACTGGCTGTGAAGGGCGAGGCGTTTGACTTATCTACCATATGTGTTTGTTTATGTTTCATAGACGTTCCTATTGACAGTAATATCTAGTCCGTGTATCGTGGTTTTAGCCTCGTATAACGTGTCTGGTTTACATGTCAGTACAGTAGCAACTGTGATATCGAGTTTACGAATAATATAAAGACTTTCTTTACAAAAATGACGCGTGCGCAGGTAAATTTTTCATGACAAAACCTTCAAAGCTTCGTCACGGAAATTCTCGCATCATGTGATACATCACAATGAAAATAATGATGAAGGTTCACTGAAATTCACATTATATATATACAAGCAATACAAATAATATTATTACGTCAATCAAGTTATATTTATATCGGTCTTGCGCGGCCCGTGTGTGTTTTTGATGAATCTGTGTTACTAATATTATAAAGGGGAAAGGTTTGTTCGTTTGAACACGTTAATCTTAGTAAATATCAAAGTTCTTTTTTTATGTCCGATACAGTAATAATTAAGAGAGACTTTAGTTTATTTAACACGATAGAACCAAAGCTGTTTTGGAAAATGTTACATAAACGGGTAATTTATTAATATTTTTTGGTATCACGTAAACGTAAGCTAGTAAATGATAAATATAAAAATATATGTCCTGCAAACGAGAATAATCTTAACGATTCGCTTTTAAACTAATAGAAAATTAAAAGAAAAGTTATTTGAAAATCTGAAGTTTTCTCTGCCGGCAGTACTCGACGAATGTCAACTTTATTCTGTATAATCTCTATTCCGAACAAAACTTAATCCTTCAGTGACAATCTACATCACTGAGAGTACATCATCACACCGCATATCATCCGTGCACACACACACATTAAGTACACGGTTCTGTAAGGGCCTACCCTCGCGGCCCTTTCGTGGCTTGCCCTATGTTATTGTTAGGATCACTAACCTAGTAAGTTAGGACCTGTTGGTTAGTTAGGATCGTGAATCTTTGTTCGTTTGGCATTTAGCATTCTGGCACCCTTGCACCCGCTGCCACGGGGCTGAGTGCCCTTAGCATTCGCCCAAATAGTTCGGTGACGCTGTCAAAGCCCTTACGGCTAACAGCGTATGTCACGTCGAAATAAATTATCATGTATACTGATCCATTATCGGTTATAATATACTCCAAAGATTGATACACTATATTACTTATTACCATGTCAAATTTAACCCCAATTTTATGCAAATATAAATTGTATAGACTTCGTTCGGTTACAGTATTACATATGTATATATATTTATAACAATTGATATATTTATTATTTGCCTACATGAGTCACTATGTAGACCGTATAATATTTATTTATCACGTTAACTTGGTGACATTTTTGCCTTGTAGCTAGACTTACCTGTCGAGTCTCGTAAACATGCGTTTACTGTTTGTAGACACACCTGTATTTTCTTTTTAATTATTCGTCTTACTGACTCAAACCATAGAGATGAAAGAGGTTAACCTATAATACATTTTCTTTTCGGTATAACATTCAGACCTAATATTAAGCGATTATTTGGCCTGAGACGGTTTAGATGTCAAACCCGATGACTTATACATATAAAAAAGCAAATAATAACGATTTTGAAGCGACGATAGCTCAGTGGTAGTGTACACGGAGATCGCGTCAAGGGACGTGAGTTCGAATCCGCCTACAATGAGCTTGAGCTTCCGGTGAAGGAAAAGATCGTGAGTAAACCATAGCATGGTGGTAGGGCTTTTCCTAATGCCCGCCTGGTTAGCTACCACCCTCAAATTGTAAACCTGCCGCCAAATAGGTGTGTTCCGGCAGCTGCACTTGAGAGCCAGTTCCTCCACAGGTCTACCAACTTGGGCCATACTGTCACTTAAGATCAGGTTAGATTATGGCCATAACGCTAAACATTAAGTATAAAAAAGGGGTTTCTTTCATTATAGTTCCAGTTACGGATTTAGATATCCAATAATAATTCATATATTCGATAGTTTCGGATAATTTCCGTCACGCACTCACGGATATTATTTTTATCAGAGCATTGTGTATAAGCGGAAAATAGGTATTATTTGTACATAATATGTTAATTACAGATATTAACTTCGCTCGTGTGAACGTGGACACGTTAAGCCTAGTGGAGGGACTGGCTCTCAAGAGCAACTGTTTTTAAACAGATCAGTGGTAGTGTGTACGACTTTGTGTGAAGGAACGTAAGTTCAAATCCAACCACCTACAGTGAACCATAGCATGGTGGTAGGGCTTCTTCTAATGCCTGTCTGGCTAACAACCAAGCCACCCTCAAGTTGATAATCTGCCGTCAAATATCAATAAGTTTGTTCCGGCAGCTGCACTTGTGAGCCAGTTCCTCCACAGGCTTAGCGTGATTACCAACTTGGGCCGTATCGTCACTTAGATTAGGTGAGATTATGGCCATAGCGCTAAACCTTAACGATAGCAAAGAAATACTGTCGAAACATACCTATAGATGTATCTTTATGTGGTAACTAGCCAATTGCGTATTAAAAAAGGCCTGCCATATTGAAACAGTTTTATTATGCAAAGTGCTACAACTACGATAGACGTTTCATATAGGTGTCTTTTGGAGCCCAACACCATATCGTACAAATAAGTTGGTTTACTTATTAATATAATGATAATTATTATATCAAAATCTATACTTTTATAGAGACGTACTAGTACTTTCGTACAGTAAGAATCCGTTGCGAATAAAACGCTTCTCGTCAGGCCAAATTAAATAAATTCTGGGTAGAAGTTACGTGGAAAAACAAAAAAAAATAACACGAAAAACTAGATTCCTGTTCGAGTGTCTGGTGTTTATCGGAAAACTTTAAATCTATCGCGTATTTCCACTAATAGGTGCGTTCTATTTTCTTTTTTTATACTTAGCGTTATGGTCATAATCACACCTGATCTTAAGTGACGATACGGCCCAAGTTGGTAGACACGCTAAGCCTGTGGAGGGAGTGGCTCTCAAGTGCAACTGCCGGAACACACCTATTGGTATTTCGTTGCAGATCTTCAACTTGAGGTTGGTAGCTAGCCAGGCGGACGATAGAAAAGGCCCTACCATCATGCTACAGTTTCATCTCCATATGTTCCTTTACCGAAAGCTCAAACTCTTCGCTGGTGGATTCGTACCCACATCCCAAACCGCGACGTTCGTACACACTACCAACTGCCTCATTTATGAGGGGAGTAACAACCTACGTCCAATATCGGGCTCAATGTAAGCTGATTAGCTTATCTGTCGAACATATCGGTGGTAAAGTTGACTGCCTGCATGTCCACGTGACTCTTTGTACACCTATGAAATTATCGGTATTGTTAAATGTTATAATGCATTTTCATATGAAACAAGCGGCACGGTGCGAGTCGACGAACGATATAACTTTTACGACGAACTCTACTTACCCAGTACTCGAATTACGACTGGTGTGATGGTACGAAAAAAACATTTTTTTTTTACATTCCAAAAACAGAAAGGTTTTTTTTTTATGGAAAAGGGGACAAACAGACAAACACGTCACCTAATGGTTAGCGATCACCGCCGCCCATGGACATACACAATACTAGAGGAGTCGCGGGTGCGTTGCCGGCCTTTAAGGAAAGATTTGGCTCTCTTCTAGAAGATTCCTAACTCGTATCGGTCAGGAAACACCGACGACGCTAGTTGGTTCTACAAGGTATTCGTGAGCTGAAAGAAATTTCACATGTAACGCACCGTCGTGGATCGCCATTCATACAGATGGTGAAGATGGAATTTAAGTGTATGAGTCGTCGTACGGCGTTGGAATCCGTCAGCAGAGGTATTAATGCGTGCAATTGAATTGGAATGACATTGCGAATTATTACTTACCCGAAAATTCGATAGGTGTATAGGGATACGAAAAAAAAAAAAGTTTTTCCTAAATCAGGAACAGCCATTGATTGACAGACAGAGAATAAGAAAGGTACTAAGTTTTGCCTTATTGTGAGAGCCTTAATGGAAGCGGAGAAAGAGTGGGATAAACTTTGTATGAAACTTTCTATTGCATCATCCGATTTGTTTAACAACGCGTGCGAAAAACCTATGCTGTTATCTGAAAACTGGCAAGAATAAAGGACCTTTGCAAAAATATTAAATTTATTTTACAAAAGTTAACTAAGTCGTATGCAATTTCCGCTTTTACAAATAATGATTCAAAAGTTTCAATAATTGATCTATTGAACGCCTCATAACAAGAAGTGTTTGAGGTTGTGCATTACTCTCAACATTCCAAAGTTAAGCAATTTCCAAGACTTAAATGATCATATTATTTGAAATCTTTGTGTTTTTACGGCAATGCTAATATTTTATTCCCCAAAGAATTACTCTTGCTATCACACTAGATGATTTTTAAATTGATTTATTTCACTATATACTAAAAAAATCTTATTAAGTCATTTTTTTCTTAGACATTCGGGTATCTGTGTGTATGGGTGTGTAACGTTTACGTCCAAAAACGGAATGCATTGGGACCGTTTCTCTTTTAATAGCTCTAGAATGTCATCGGATCACTTCCTATTTAATATGAGTGCTTAAATCTATGTCGTTCAGTTATGACTACGTTATGAGACATGCACTTTTGGATTTTACAAACTAGTTTTGCTTTGTTACTTTGGGCGACAAGATTTTTTTAATTTTATTATGTTAATTGTATATTTTTTCAATTACAAAAACCTTTTATAGCCTTTATTTATTTATCTTTGTTCATTGTTAACTTTAAGACGTAAAATAAAGGGTCTTGAATGAATTCAAAATATGCTTACGTAGGCATTACATTGTCGCAAGCGGACAATGAAACGTGCGCTCCAAACGAGTAGCATGATAACGTCTCACAAACACTCACCGCTACGAAATCGATTATTCAATGTAAATAATCTTGATATTTTGTAATGCAAATTAGGAAATTCAATTGATCGAAGTTTTTGTTAATATTTTGTACAACTTTAGTGTGATAAAACATATGGGTAAATAAATATTAGTAGCACCGTTGTCGTATCTTTGCTAGCTGATATATTTATCAGATATATATCGGGTATTCGAGGAAGTTTGTATTCAGAAGTAATTTATTCAGTCACTGGTATAGGATAGAACTAAAAAAGACTTTTTTTAGATTGATTATGAAGTTATCTTTATTTGGATTCCGTGCCGATCTTTCGGGATCTTTTCCCAAGAAGGCAACTACTAACCGATTGACTACTAACCGATGTAGGATATTTACGAAAATAATAAAAATGGAGGAAAAAGTCGTATAATGCAGACAAAATCTTAAAATTTTAATACTTTTTCGCATCGTTTCTCAAAATAGTCAAAGCGGGGATTTCCGTAAGTATGGAATCAAGGACAACGCCTAAAAACTTTGCCAATTTTCTTTCTGGAATTAGTTCCTAATTTAAGTAGGTTGATGTCGGAACTATGTGTTTTTTTTTTTAATAAATACAATAGAACAAACTCTTAGGCCAGGACAGGGCAATTCAGAGTTCTTCCAGCCAGTCCTATAAGTAAACTAAAGTTTAGTTGAAGATGTCTGTATATGCTATTTATGGACTTCAAAATTAATTTTGACGGGATCTTTAGAATATATTAGGGAATTATCAAATTTGGAAGTAATCAGATAATTAGTTTTTTTGCATGTGTCTATAAATACTTCTACCAGAGATATATAAAAAGTATGTGATAAAAGCGGTTATTTTAAGCATAGAAAAAAAGCTATGTATACTAAGATGAAAATTATGACCTAATAATTACACAAATCAACGTCCAAGACAATATTGTTTCTACAGCTGCATGGAAAAAGGTCAGTGTTGGTCCTATTAAGATGTAAAAAGAATAATTATTACCATCAGAACAGAACAGAAATCCGAAATATGAACCGCAGTTTCGGTCCACACGACAACATGTCAGCCCGAGTATTACCTGTCTGAAGTCGCATTATTTTGTTATACTTATCAAACCTAACAAAGGTAGAGAGCTATTAAACTTCCATTAAATCGACCCTGGACCGTGAAAAGAGTTATTGCTTATTTATTTTTTTAAGTCACCCGATTGTATTATTGTGATAATACGTACATATATACATATTTATTTTACATATGTAAGACGAAGGACAAAGCGTGTCTCTGTTTTTTTGTTGTTTCAAATTTGATGTCCATGTTAATTTGGCGTTCAGTTTTTCTTCACACGTATTATAAATGTTTATTTATTTCATTGTTACCTCAGCTGTTTCGTACGGTTTTATTATTGTTTCGTCGCCTGCATGCCGGTTATTTGTCAGAATAGATTTTGGTATATATTTTTATTAAATGCGATGATGAAGTTACGTGAATTATCTCCGACTTTGAAGCGATGATAGCTGCAATGAGCCTAAGCTTCCGGTGAAGGAAAACTTTTTTTTATAGTTACGGTTTAGCGTTATGGCCGTAATCTCACCTGATCTTAAGTGACGATACGGCCCAAGATGGTAGACACGTTATACCTGTGAAGGAACTGATTCTCAAGTGCAACTGCCGGAACACACCTATTGGTATTTGGCGGCAGATCTTCAACTTGAGGGTGGTAGCTAGCCAGTCGGGCATCAGAAAAAGCCCTACCACCATGCTATGGTTTCCTCACGATGTTTTCCTTCACCGACAGCTCAAGCTCATTGTAGGTGCTTGGATTCGAAGTCACGTCCCTTGACGCGAAGTCGTACACACTACCACTAAGCTATCAACGCTTCAAATTGCTATCATATTGCTCGAGGTATCTTACCTTCCTGTGGTGTGATCTCCACGCTCGGCTCACCGAACCGCAACAAAGTTTGTAAAGTGCTGTGTGTAGTAAATTTTGCGTAATATGTATATGATCACGCGGGCGGTTAGAGCTGCCGCCACCAACATACACCCCAATCAGCACATCTCACCACTAAGCAAGTACCAATTTAGAAATACATAGACTTACATGACAATTTTTGACGTCGCCATTGATTTTTTTGTTTTTGTTGGTATAAGGTTTGAGATTGCGTTGAGATTTTTACGCGAAATATTTTAATTTGGACATGTATTGATTAGATAATTAAATCATATTTGTATTATTGATAGCAATTATTGTGATCAAATAGATTATAAATAATAACTGCAAACATGCATTTCGAGAAGTCACATAATCTCCATGGTCAGTGCCATCTTGTCCGCCATCTTGTTCGAGCGTTGTATACTTTTGCAAGATAAGTGTAATGTTCTGTCGACGTGACATTGGCAGAATTGTCTATAAACAAACGTGGCGATTAAATGAATAATTAGTAATAATAAACAGTATCACGCGTACGACTAATGATAAACTTGTACTGGACTTTCTAGAAACATTGAATTTATGCCAAAATTTTCGCAAAATTTTTGAATTGTCCTATTTATAAACACAACCGGCGTGTTGACTAAATATAAATAAGTCGTTAGCTGTCGGAAAGATTCGGTGGTCACGATGATTTTTCCATTTTTCCTGAAACTCAGTCTTTCTCCTGCGTGAGATATAAATTCTGAAACAATGCGATTGTTTAAAAGAAGTGTCATGAAATTGTTTTTTTTTTTTTTGTTGACATTCGTTGACATCATTTTGCTTGATAGGCTTATGTTATACTTTATAGGTTCTACTTGAGTTTTTTTTTCTTTGAACTGACATACACCGTTAACCTCAAGGGCTTTGACAGCTTCACCGAACTTTTTGGGGCGAGTGCTAAGGGAACTCAGCTCCGAGGCAGCAAGCGCAAAGGTGCCAGAATGGCCGAACTTCCTCTTGTGGTGCTGTCGGAAAAATAAACAAGGATTCGGAAGCCTAACTAATCAACAAGTCCTGACTTACTAATTTAGTGATCTTAACATGACCCTATCGGGTAAGCAGCGTAAGGGCCGCGGGGTAGTCCCTTACAGAACCGTGTACTTAACGTATAGGTGTGCATAGATGGTATACAGTGTGATGATATGCTTTCAGTGATGTAGAGTGCCACTGTATCGCGCGAGCAGAGTCACTCGAGGGCTCCTATCCGGAGGGTCAAACCTAGGCTTAAGCGTCTGCGTAGGGAGGCCACGCCTGCGAATTTGTAGTTGAGTAGGTATTCTGCTTAGTATAGGATCTTATTTATGATTAGGCAGTTATGCGATTTCTTTCTCTCGTCCCCGGCAACAATCCAAACCGAAGATTGGCCACTTTATGGCTTCCTTATGCTCGTTGCCTCACGCTGAGTGCCTTAGTATGCGCTCCCAAAGCTCACTGAAGCTGTAAAAGCCTTTAAGGCTAACAGCTCCAATCGAAAAGAAACCAGAATGTCATCTGATGATGTTAAGTGACGATGTCGTTCAAATTGGTAGACACGCTAAGCCTGGCGAAGGGTTTGGCTCCCAAGTAAAAATGTTGGAACACACTTATAGGCGATAAGTTTTCAATTTAAGGCTGGCTAACAACCAGCTGGGTATTCGAAAGTATAGTATCATCACGCAATTTTTTTATGGTACCTACCTATGAAGACAATTTTGCCAGTGTCACATTTGAAGGATTTATAAGCACAATAGCGGAGATAAAGTAAAAAAAAGAGAATTCGGTATTGGATAATATTAGATAATACAAACTATACAATACTTGTTAACAGTATAACCTCACACACAGTATATACCGCAGGGCTGGTTTTCATTATAAGGCTTGTACGCGCACTGACGTCGAGTCGGCGAATGGATGTGCTATACACATTACATATAAAAATATATGCATTATATGGACCGTTTATTTTGAAAGTGATGTAAGTTCATTTTCTTTCGTTTCGAGAAAATTAAAGGTTACTATATTGTGTTGATAATGCAATTTCATTTACCGAACGATTTTAAGTTGTGCAAAACATGGGATTTTTTTGAGAAATTAAACACGGACTAGTTATATATATATATATATATATAAAAATGTACATTAAATTAAGCATGAATTACGTGATAGCTCATTTATCTCAAAAATGGACTTACACCACTTTCAAAATAAACGGTCCATATAATGATAATAAAAATATAAGCAGTAAAGTATATTTACGGCAGAGTGTATTAATAAATAGTGTAAATGTAAATTAGCGTGTAAATAAAAGTACTTATGGGATAAATAATCAACTGTGGCAGAGGCAAACGAGGGCATGTGTCACCTGATGGTAAGTGATCACGGCCGCCCATGAACACCCTCACCAGAGGAATCGCAGGTGCGTTGCCGGCCTTTATAGAAGGGACTGGCTCTCAAGTGCAACTGCCGGAACACACCTAATGGTATTTGGCGGCAGATTTTCAACTTGAAGGTGGTAGTTAGCCAGGCGGATATTAGAAAAAGCCCTACCACCATGTTACTGTAAATGCCGGTAGATGGAAGTGAGATACGACTATCTATATTTTTTTTTTTAATTTAATGTCACGTCATGCTTAAATGCGTAATGACTTCGCGTCGAGGGACGTAGGTTCGAATCCAACCACCTACAATGAGCTTTCGGTGAAGGAAAACATCGTGAGGAAACCAAAGCATGGTGGTAGGGCTTTTTCTGATGCCCGCCTGGCTAGCTACCACCCTCAAGTTGAAAATCTGCTGCCAAATATCAATAGGTGTGTTCCGGCAGTTACACTTGAGAGCCAGTTCCTCCACAGGTTTAGCGTGTCTACCAACTTGGGCCATATCGTGACTTAAGATCAGGTGAGATTATGGCCATCACGCTAACCTTAAGGATACTGAAGTACATTGGCAGTGCAAGATCTTTTAATAATCACCAAACTATTTGTTGATCTCTCACTTACGAACATTTCCATATGTTACTAGTTTTTACCTGTGGTTACGCTCGCGTTAAAATCAATTTTGTCAAACGATGACACAATAAAAGTTTCACACAAAGTTTACCCCTCTATTTACTCCACTCCCAACGCGAGAAAAAGCGGCATATCTCACTTTTCCTGGGTCCCATCTATCTCTGTACCAAAATTTATCGAAATCGATTTAGCGCTTTAGGCGTGAAAGCGTAGCAAACAAACACACTTTTTGTAATTCTTTTCATTTTTTAATTTCTCTTCAATATGGTCATTAAATATATGCAGAAAACTTCAAGTTTCAATGAAGCGTCGATTATGATTAGTCGCAAGCAAAGAGAGAAAACTTTGTTCCAGGAAACATAAAATATAAAGAAAACTGCTTATCACAAAGTGTCTGGGAAAAACGTGATTCGTGTTCGCGTGAGAAACCAAATCGTATCGACGGAGCGCATTAGAAACCTCACAAGGGCCACGTTTTTGGACATGCGCCCGAACTGCCGTAGGAGGTTAAGCGAATTTCATATTCTCGCTAAATGCGTTTATAAATAGCCAGTGATTATTTTCTTCGCAAGTTTTCCCGTTCAATTTTTTTATTTACGTAAATTCTGTACAGTCATCCGCTTGAACAATTACGAACTAGATTTCACGTGGGGCTACGCTCGAGGTTATATTGATATTGTCAAAGGAATCGGATGGCGCGATATAAAGTTTCATGCAAGGTTTGTCCATATCTCTACCACAGCCTATTACAGTCTTCAGGCTATCATCTATCTTTATACGACAATTCATTATAATCGATTTAGCGGTATAGGCGTGATAGCGTAACGCACAAACATACTCACTTCCGTATGTATAATATTAGCATGGATATAGTATGGATTACTTTTATATGTATATATATATATAAGATACTAGATATTACCCGCAACGTCGTCCGCGTTCAAATGAGAATTAGGTCTAAATATATATTAATGTTATCAAACTAACAAGTCCGTTTTGGGTTGTTTCTTTAAACGCACTAATCTTAGAAAGTACTAGGCGAATTTCGAAAATTGTTTTTTTTTTTTTTTTTTTTTTTTTTTTATGAAGAATTCTTTAACGAAGGTATCACTACGGTATATAACATGACGGTAGTGAAGAATGTTTTAAAACGATGGTGGCTAAGTTGGTAGTGTGTAAGCTCGCTGCGTCAACTGACATGCGTTTCGGAAGGAAATCTTCGTGAGGAAACAATAGCATAGTGGTAGGGCTTTTTCAAATGCCCAGCTGAATAGATGCCGATTTCAAGTTGAGATTCTGCCACCAAATACCTATAGATGTGATCATGGACACATACAACACCAGAGGAATCGCAGCTGCGTTGAGTGCGGTGCGGTGCGTGCAGGACGTCAATTCGAATCCAACTACAGTGTGCTCGAGTTTTCAATAAAGGAAAATAGCGTGAGGAAACCATTGCACGACGGTAAGGCTTTTTCTAATGCCCGCCTGGCTAGCAACGGTCAATTTGAAAATCTGCCGCCAAATACCAATAGGTTTGTTCCGGCAGTTGCACTTGAGAGGCAGTTCCTCTACAGGTTTAGCGTGTCTACCAACTTGAGCCGTATCGTCACTTAAGATCAGGAGAGATTATGGCCGTAACGCTAAACCTTTACTAGCGAGATATCTTTTCAATCCCACGCGATACTTTTTTAACTTTGTTGTGTTTTAATACAATGTTATTGTGATGTGTTGTATGTTGAATCATTTTTTTCTTTTTTTGATACGTTTGCAGACAAGAGAAATAAGCAAATTTTAATATTTTATTTTATAAGTGTAAATCTATTTACATACTGACAAAATCAGAACCTGAGGTTTCGCTATATTAGTATTTTTTTATATATCGTTTATCGTTGTATCGGTTTAGCGTTATGTCCATAATCTCACCTGATCTCAAGTAACTATACGACCCAAGTTGGTAGACACGCTAAACCTGTGAAGGGACTGGCTCTCAAGTGCAACTGCCGGAACACACCTATTGGTATTTGGCGGCATATTTTGAACTTGAGGGCGGTAGCTACCCAGGCGGGCATTAGAAGAAGCCGTACCACCATGCTATAGTTTCCTCACGACGTTTACCTTCACCGAAAGTTCAAGCTCATTGTATGTAAATGCGAACTCACGTCCCTTGACGCAAAGTCGTACACACTACCACTGAGCTATCATCGCTTCATATGGATTAGAGTTAAAAAATATAGTTTGTGTCTATTATCTAAAACCACAGTTTTCTGTTGCCGAGGTACGTGGATGGGATGAGGAATTACTTCTGTGTTTCCTTTGTGAATGTATTCGATTTTTTATTAGAAATGAACGATAAATTATACTTATTTTGGAGAATACACAGTATTATCGTGTAAAACATTAATATTCATATGATTAATACAAAAAGTTATAAATAAAAGAAACGGTGTCGTCGGTCGTCGAAAATCGAAAACATAAATATTTGAAATAACAGCGATTTCTTTTATATTTTCAAAACGATTACATTATCATATATTACTCTAGATTTCACATCTATCGGTATCCAGTGCAACTATTGTATGGCTTCATTCATCGAAACATAAGACGTGCCGTGCTAATACAGTACTAAATGTGTACGAAACATAATTAACATTATAACAAATAAAAATAAATAAATTTATTCATACACAGCGTTTGCATGTATGTGTATACGTGGATTTGAATGACCTTAATTTTCGACAGAATTTTCTTTGTCTGCGCCACGCGACGAGAGCGTGTCAGTGACCGCGAATTTGAAGCTTCGCCCGAAATCGTTTAAACGTATAAAGCAGTTTTCACTATAGAAGGTAAAAAAGCGAAAGTACCATTACAGAAGGCGCTCAACTCACTTCAGACTGTAAAGAGTATAGAATACCACCTGAGTTGCCCAAACCAATCTCACCTGCACCGCGAACCTTACCGTTTCTTGGTCCCGCCTTTGGTTTGGCTCGTGACGGTTGACCATGTAATCCTTGGTGTCACAGCTTGATGGTAGGTTTATTGCTGCCGCAAAATAAAGGTTCAGTACAACCCTTTGTGTTCCGGCATAGTATTCGAGAACCAGGCTTTTTGGCCATGGTTCTGAAGCCATGATAGCTGAGTGGTAGTGTGTAAGACTTTGCGTCAAGGGACGTGAGTTTGAATCCAACCAACTACAATGAGCTTGAGCTTTTGGTGAAGGAAAACATCGTGAGGAAATCATAGCATGCTGGTAGGGCTTTTTGTAATGCCCGCCTGGGTAGCTACCACCCTCAAGTTGTAAACCTGCCGCTAAATACCAATAGGTGTGTTCCGGCAGTTACACTTGAGAGCCAGTTCCTCCACAGGTTTAGCGTGTCCACCAACTTGGGCCGTATCATCACTTAGGATAAGGTGAGATTATGGCCGAACGCTATACCTTAAATATAAAAAAAAATATAGTCGTCACCCCATATTAGCGACAGAGAACATTAACAGTTTTAACGTAATAGAGTCAGATTTTACAACGTTGTCCCGAAGCTCATTACGGATTTGTTGGACAGTCAGATGAAACGTCATATCAAGTGGATATTCATGGCAAAAGGCTGTTATAGATCGATGAATGAACAATGGTGAATTCCCTAATCAACACCTCTCTCTGTTCATATGGTAAAATTTATTATAATATGACGTTTATACCATTTCCTGTCGGTTCTTCTCATTGACAGGGTTATATTCCTCAGTAGTGGTAGTTTCGACATTCATAAGCACCTTCTTAGAGCCTAAATTGAATATAGTGTGCAAAATATGGCAAAGTATCTAATTTAATTAGGTCGCTGGTAATTCAAATGTTGCGAGATACAAAAGAGACGTAATGGCTGCACACAGTTAGCCATAGAGAAGACCGTGTATTTTTAATTTGTAACCATAGACAAAAATTAAGTATATTTTTAACTGTAACTTTTACTTACGTTCAAGTTATAACCATTAATTATGTTTTATTATTATATCAATATTGATTGAAAGAATTACCAATGTGCTATAACGCCATCTATTAGTATTTCATGAGTTAGCTACTGTGATTACTAATTAAATAATTAGATATAGCTTGTTTTGCATCTTGATTTAGATTATCAAGAGAAACGAAAATCACCAAGATAAATTTATAGAAAACAATGTCCTTATTCCGTTCTCATTTATCACTAGTTAAAACTATGTTTTTATTACAATATTGATTTGTTTTCCGTTTTATTCTTCTTCATTTAGTCTCCAACACAATTCAATCTATGTTTATGGTTTCAGTTCATATATATTTTTTATACTTAAGGGTTAGCGTTATGGCCATAATCTCACCTCATCTTAAATGATGATACGGCCCAATTTGGTAGACTCGCTAAACCTGTGGAGGAACTAGCTCTCAAGTGCAGCTGCCGGAACACACCTGTTGGTATTTGGCGGCAGGTTTTTAACTTGAGGGTGGTTGCTAGCCAGGCGGGCAATGGAAAAAGCCCTACCACCATGCTATGGTTTCCTCGCAATGTTTTCCTTAACCGAAAGCTTTAACTCAATATAGGTGATTGGATTCGAACTCACGTCCCTTGACGTGAAGTCGTACACACTACCACTGCGCTATCATCGCTTCAATTTTTTTAATATATTATATATATACAGTACAGTGTTGATTAAGCATTGTGGGCACAATCTTACCTGATGTAAAATGACGATGTGGCCCAAAATGGTGGACACGCTATGCTCGAGGGACTGGCTCTAAAGCGCAACTGCCAGATAACACGTATTGATATTTGGCAGTAGATTTTCAACTTGAGGGTGGTGGTAACTAGGCAGTTGGGTCATTTGAAAAAGCGCTACCACCATGCTATATTTTTATCACGATGATTTCTTTCACTGATAGTTCGGGCCCATAGCAGGGATTCGAACTCACGTCCACAGATGCGGGGACCGTATTGACTAACAAATTAACTATCATAGCTTGAAAATCTGCAGTGGCTACAAATACTGTGATGTAAATATAAATTTAGATTCATTATTGTTGCAATCGAGCTGTACAAATATTTTGTACTGAATTTGCGCGAGCGAAATTGTTTTTTGAATAAATAAACCAAATCTAAATTTGCTAAATTGCCAATATCAATCTACATTTTATATGTATGGTTATAGAAGCTCGATACTCAGACTAATTATATTAAGAAAATTAAGAATTAAATTATAATAAACAAAAACATTTTTTGTAACTTTTTTATATTTAAGGTTCAGCGTTATGGCCATAATCTCACCTGATCTTAAGTGACTATACGGTACCAGTTGGTAGACACGCTAAATCTGTGAAGGAACTGTCACTCAACTGCAACTACCGGAACACACCTTTTGGTATTTGGCGGCAGCTATGCAACTCGAGGGTGTTAGCTAGCCAGGCGAGCATCACAAGAAGCCCTACCACCATGCTATTTGTTAACTTGCTTATAGTAATGAGAAATCATACTATAATCAAAATAATAAACTATATAAGTATTGTAATATATACAGGGGACTAAAACGGAATTTAAAATCATGCGCAGTTTACGTGGAAAATATAAACGAAATCGAATACACTCGCTTGTGAATATTTATAAATCTATTATTTTCTTTCAGGTTTTCCATCGGAATTGTTCTACCGAGGATCCGCTATGTGGGAAACGCTGTATGGAATTATTCTGGCGTTCCCTCTCGTCTGTTGGATCTTCGTTCCAGTCTACTACCGTTTGTCCACTAATTCAGTCTACGAATACTTACAGGTAAATTCTAAACGAGACTTTTTCTTATAGTTAAAGTTTTTTTGTCGCATGACGTTCGAATAGTGTTTTTTTTTTTTTTTGATTTACTAAAACTACCAAATCCCTCAAGTGCGCTTGAGTGGAGGGGAGTTAAGGCTGGATTAACATTTTTAAAATACGGGTGTTTATCTCTGTTTCAGACAGGAAATTACTCTTATTTATCAAGAAGTTTTATTATATTGCACATCCTGTCTCGAAAACGGATGTTATCTTGATTAAAGTTATTTATCTCTTTGGATAACCTTCAGAGCCTTACCTATGAAGATAATATTATATGATAATGTTTGGTGTAAAGAGTATCGCTTACTAGTTTCTCTAAGCACGACTAAAGCGGTGTTCTTAAAAGATGTTTACACTTATGAGGGGTGAGAGGGTATCACTTACTAAAGGGATTGAAGAAAACATGACGTTCTGTTAGGATGGCAATACATGAAGCCTTTTAAAAAAAATAATAAAGGCAAGAACACAAGCACACAGTTTTATTAGGAACCAAAGAAGTGTATAGTTTCGTCTAACGAACTTCTATTTTTTTTATATATACTTAAGGTTTAGCGTTATGGCCATAATCTCACCTGATCTTAAGTGACGAAACGGCCCAAGTTGGTAGACACGCTAAACCTTCGGAGGAACTGGCTCTCAAGTGCAGCTGCCGGAACACACCTATTGGTATTTGGCGGCAGGTTTACAACTTGAGGGTGGTAGCTACCCAGGCGGGCATTAGAAAAAGCCCTACCACCATGCTATGGTTTCCTCACGATGTTTTCCTCCACCGAAAACTCAAGCTCATTGTAGGTGCTTGGATTCGACCTCACGTCCCCTGACGCGAAGTCGTACACACTACCACTGAGCTAATTTCGCTTCAAAATAGACTGACTTAATATTGAAATGACAAAGCTTTTATACATTATTAATTATGTTGACACGGTCTCTTTTACGTATATAATTAGGGCATAACATTTCGCAGCTCATTAACAATTTTGTAAAGTTTAGACGTTATAACAGATATTTATTCATTTATTAAAGCTTTATTAATGCAAGCAATATTTATAAATATTGACATTTGTCTATCATTTAAGACGTGATATTGATAGCAAGGTTGCAATACATGTGTGTCATAGGATGAAGAGGTGCAGGAGGGATCTAAAAAGGTGTTATTCTGCGTGATGCATTTTATGAACGTCGTCCAAGTGACGTATTTCCGCTTGAGAGCAGACACTGAAGCATTTTTCTTATGTCCACCTGGCTGGCACCAGCCTCAAGTTGAAAATCTGCCGCAAAATACATATAAGTAAACTTTTAAAAATTTTGTTCGATAGCTCATTCGAGCCGCAATGACGTATATATAAATATATCTCGAGGATTTGTTAGCACACGAAAAAATGCTATTGTTATTAAAGAAACCAGTGTTTTCGACCCGTTCGAAAACCGTTGACGATATGCGTTTCCGACTGGGTCGCATTTAATGAACACAGCGTACAATAGTCGTGTGTTGGAATCAGCCGATATACATTTGAGCGAAGTAATAAGGATCAGTTCACTGGTTGGTCAAGAATCTGTATCTGAACATGTTGCGACCATCGTGCATAAAGTGTTAAAATTAGTCACATATTTTTTAATTAGTTACATTGACTAGGTATTGAGTATCCAATTTCTGACACTTGCGTCAGTACAGCCCCTGATTGATATATTGCTTCTCTCGGGAACCGTCGTTATATTCTCGAAAGTGAAGTGTACAAAACTTAATTTTTATTCCGGAAACGATCCTAATTCCTCCTAAATCCTAGGTATTTAAGTGCGATTGCCAAGGAAAACACCTGATTAGGCCGCGAAAATGTATTAATAAGAAAAGCAATCACTATAAACAAAAAATACCTTTCGATAGCTTGTACAAAATCGTAGCAGCGCCATCTATTGGTGTAAAAGTAAAATTACTCAAAATATATGTTAAATTATAGTTGATAATGCATTTCAGATGCGCTTCGGTTCTATAGCAGTTCGCCGGATGGCAGCAGCAACGTTCCTCATCAGACAAGTGTTGAACTTGGCTGTGACAGTGTACACGCCGACTGTAGCATTACACGCTGTACTGGGACTACCTCATTGGGCGTCAGCTGCTACTTTGACGGCAGTGGGTATTGTTTTTAATCTGTTGGGAGGATTGGCAGCGGCTATAAGGTGAGGGTAGATCATTAATCTATATTTATTGCTGTTTTGTACTTTGTGTAGTTTCTTGTCGTAGGGTAGAGCATACTATTGAAAGTATTACTCATAAAGGGTGGCAATACAAACAATACAATGCAATACAAACGGAATTAGGTTTATCAGAGTCCGGTTGAAAACTAGCGCTTTAAACGTAGAACCATAGCAAATGATGAGTTTGAGTGCTTTTTTTTTAATATTGTATAAGGCATTCGTTTATATCACTGCACGTTTATCAACATCTAAAGAATTTCTACATTATTTTCAGAGCCGACGTTATCCAGACACTAACCATGATTTTAGTGAGCGGTGCCTTTATCGTACAAGCGACAGTGAAAGCTGGAGGTCCTCAAAGTGTAATTAATGATAATATAGAGGGCGGGAGGCTTAAATTCTTCCAGTGAGTATAAATGTTAATAGAACTACTTTTACTTATGCGATTATTATGTAGGGACCCCTTATTAAGTATATAGATTTTCAATCTAATAGCATTCTCTTTCTATTTATAATCTCAATTCCATCCACTATTATGTGACCTACTCTCTCTACCATCAACTTTTTTAATGGCATGAGTTTGTTCGAAAACAAGTTAAGAGATATTTTTTTGGGGTTCTCAAGTAATATCAATTAAAAAAGATAGTCGTCAATAAAATATTGACGCATTCGTTATTTCGTTTAACACCATTAATAATGGTTTTACTAAAGGTGTTGTTGTTATTTCAGATTCACATGGGATCCAAATGTCCGTGTTGATACATTCTCAGCTATAATTGGGCAACTCTTCATGTCCGTCTCGATCTACGGTTGCCAGCAGACCTTCGTCCAACGGTACTGTTCCATGTCCAGCGAGGCTAAAGTGAGAAGAACGCTTTTAGCCAACGTTCCCGCTGTTTCCGTCCTCTTCAGTTTGTCCTGGGTTGTCGGGATGGCGCTCTATGCGGTTTACAAAAATTGTGATCCGTTAGCTAATGGACAGATTGCGGCGCCAGATGAAGTCCTGCCGTTTTATGTTGAAGATCAGTTTGGGTTCTTGCCCGGGATGCTTGGATTGTTCTTGGGGAGCTTGTTTAATGGGGCTTTGAGGTGAGTTTTAATTTGAAAAGTTTGTTTAAAATGAAACGTTGTATGTGTCGCATCTTTAGAACAAGAATGAGATAGGTGCATTAGCATCTATTCACGTTTGGGAATAGGGATCAGAAAATAATAAACATGTTATAATGCAGCTTTATTTCGTCGGTCCTTTTATTCATTCGTTCCCTTCATTTCTTTATACGTTCTGTTTCTGACGAGTAAAATTACATTAGTTATACCAGAGGTACTTCCAGCATTCAAGTCCGTAAAGCGATCACCGCAACCAAACCTGCTGGAATCAATCAGTCAGTTTTTTTTTTTATAATAATAAATTTTATTCGAATATGTTTTACATGTTTTAAAATTGGTTTACACAATAAACAGAAAACACAAATATCACGCGATTTATGACCACCAGCCTGCCAAACTAAGATTCCCTGTATCTTGGCAGCTGGCTTGTCTCCGACTAGGTATAGATGCGTGCTGTATCTGTCGATCCCACAGTAGTGAAATGAAATGTAGAATATATTACAAATTAAGAAACATGACACTTGTGTATGTATGTGGGTGAGAGTGTCTGTGAATGTAAGTGTATGCAGTGTGAAGCAAACGTGTAGAGTATATGAAATTATGTATTATTCTACAGTTTTGAGTAGCTTGTCGGTTTCTTCGTACGACTTATTCATAAGCCATCTTATTGCTATTTTTTTTTTTACTCTCACACTTTGTTTTTACATAGATAAAGATTTCGCGACTAATCCTATTACATAAATAGTCTCCAAGAAAACAGAAAAACCTATGCTATACTTTCTTATTGATATAGAAGACTAAATAATTGCACTTTATAGTTTTGTTTGTATGTTTGTACTCGCATCACTCTAATGCTATTGAACAGGTTTTAATAAATTTTGACACGGTATAAAAGTATCCATGATAACTTTTAAATCCGTTAAAACGAAATGCTTCGTCTCTGGTTAAATTAACTACTTTGTACATGGTGACAGTATCTTATATACTTATTATGTGATGTAAAAATTATACTAAACGTAATAATACGATCGAAATAGATTTTAAAATGATGCGAAATATAATTCAAGTCCATACGAAAGAAATCGCGACCAAAGCTAGTTGTAAACTAAATTCCATAATGTCGCACTTACGTCAATGCAATTCTGAAGATGCGATAACGATATGCTCTACTCATGGACGAAGCACCAAAAGGAAAAACTTGATTCTAATACTATTTTTTTTTTATTTGTAAACAATGAACACGATATGATAGGCACGTATTAACGTTCCAGTTTCTTGGTATCGAACGTGAATTCTCTTGCGACGGTGACGTGGGAAGATTTCGTATCAGCGGCTCCCGCGTTCAAAGGAATCAGTGATAAACAGCAGCTCACAATTATTAAGATCATTGGCGTCGTTTATGGTAAGTGCTTATTAGACATAAATTTGTAATACAACCTTTTCTATAGAACAACCGCCTTTACTTTTTCAGTGAATTATGCCGGGAATTTCAGTGAATTTCATGCAGGGAATTATAGTCATCTAAATTATTAACGAAAGCCTAATTATAATAATTACAAAGCACATTTCTTAAAAATATTATAAAGCTGAAAAGTGGGCATACAGCATAAATAGAGGCAACACGACAAAATTATTTGGTAACAATTTTTACTCTGATCTTTGGCTTGTGTTGTGATGTTTCTATATGCCCTTGAAATATTACAAATTTTTCGTAGTTAAAATAGGTACAAAGTTTGTGTTATGACGTGAATTTAGACCCAACCACCTATAACGAGGTTGAGCTTTCGGTGAAGGAAAACATCGTGAGAAAACCATAACATGGTGGTAGGGATTTTTCTAATACCCGCCTGGATAACAACCACCCTAAGTTGGAAACCTGCCGCCAAATACCAATAGGTGTGTTCCGGCAGCTGCACTTGATAGCCAGTTCCTCCACAGGTTTAGCGTGTCCACCAACTTGGGCCGTATCGTCACTTGAGATCAGGTTAAATTATGGCCAGAACGCTAAACCTTAACTATAAAAAAAAGACAATCGCCAGTGTTAACAAACCGTCATAAATATTTCAAATAATTTTAGAGTGAGTGCAATAAAACAGTACAAAGTTAAAGTAGTAATCCATCTAAGATCAACTTAATACAGTAGGAAAAATTATCATATACAAGCATATATAAGAGCAAAAATATAAAACACGTTAACATACTAGAAACGAGAAATATAAAATCATTATGAGAATTAAACAATTTAAACAATAAGACTGGCGTCAGTTTATTTTAATTTAAAGATCAAAGTCAACTAATTACGATGGTCAAGTTTACGAAAACATTTTATCAAATTTAATGAGCCTAATTGAATTAAATGTTGTACATAATGATTCCTTATGTTTATTATCGAATATTAATCGTGATGAGGATAAGGTTGTCCAAAAAAGTTCATGTCACAGTGTCAATTTAATAAAAAAAAAACATAAAAAATTAAATTGAAGGTAGATACTGTAACATGAACTTTTCTTGACAACTTACACCTTAGTCCACCCCGTGACCACGAGGACTAAAAAGCTTTCGAAACGTCGGGATCAAAATTAATAAATAACTGCGATAAAATCCGTTAAAATTAGTTTTATTTCGATAGAACATTCTAATAATAACCATTTTCTACCAAAACGGTGGTTTGAAAAACGCAATAGCCTTTGTTATAATCTACCATAATGTTACATGACGATGTGATCCAAGACGATGAACACGCTTAACGTAGTGGAGAGACTAGCTCTCAAGTGCAACTACCAGAACACACCTATAGGTATTTGGTTGCAGATTTTCATCTTGAGAGTGGTAGATAGCTAAGTAGGCATTAGAAAAAGCCCTACCACCTTGCTATAGTTTCATCACGATGTTTTCCTTCATGCTCATACTCGTTGCAAGGATCGAACTTACGTCAATTGACGTGAGTCCGTACATACTACCAACTAAGCTATCATCGCTTGCCTTAAATGAATAGATGTTTTCTGGTACATTATTTTTTTATAGTTAAGGTTTTTTAAGTGACGATACGGCTCAAGTTGGTAGACACGCTAAACCTGTGAAGGAAGTTAAGTGCAACCGCCGAAACACACCTATTGGTATTTGGCGGCAGATTTTCAACTTGAGGGAGGCAGTTAGCCAGGCGGGCATCAGAAAAGCCCTACCACCATGCTATGATTTCCTCGCGACGTTTTCCTTCACCGAAAGCTCAAGCTCATTGTAGGCGGATACGAACTCACTGTATCACTTATCACTGAGCTATCATCGCTTGACATTCTTTTCTTTTAGCTGCAGCAATTTAACATATTTCTCTTTATTTTTCCAGCATTGGTGATAATGTGCCTTTCGCTCTGCGTCGGTATCGTTGGGGGTGTCGTCGAAGGGTCACTGTTGGTGACGTCGGCGACTTCAGGCGCGTTACTCGGAGTGTTTGTACTGGCTGCACTGTGCCCAGCTGCTAATGGAAAGGGAGCCCTGGCTGGAATGATCGCCTCACATATCATCACCACCTGGATGGCGGCCGGTCGATTGATTTACGTGGACAAGAAAGTCGCGATGCTGCCTACATCGATCGAGGTTTGTAGAGTATTATTGCAATCTGACCCAAGAATTTGGTGGTAGAATGTTACCACGACATCATCGTGATGAAACTTATGTACACTATTTGATACCATTTTGATTATCATAACTATTTAACTTCCCCGGCGCGTTTCCTTGTAAAAATACTTCTACGTGACTCTGAGCGTTATACATTGAACTATGGTCTTCGAAAAATACGCTATTGGTATCCGCTAAAACTTTGTCAAACAAGAACGTGTATTATAGATATTATTTAATATCTAACAGATATTGCTGTGGCAAAGACTATGTTGGGTGTAATATCTTTTTTTTTATACTTATGGTTTAGCGTTATGGCCACAATCTCACCTGATCTCAAGTGCGATACGGCCCAAGTTGGTAGACACACTGTGAAGGAACTGGCTCTCAAGTTCAGCTGCCATAACACAACTAGTGGTATTTGGCGGCAGGTTTACAACTCGAGGGTGGTAGCTAGCCAGGCGGGCATTTGAAAAAGCCCTACCACCATGCTATGGTTTCCTCACGATGTTCTCCTTCACCGAAAGCTCAAGCTCATTGTAGCTGCTTGGATTCGAACTCATGTCCCTTGACGCGAAGTCGTACACACTACCACTAAGCTATCATCGCTTCAAAATCTCTATCTATTCTAATATCTCTATAATAATAATATTCAATATCTATTCTAATTGTCTGCTGAGAAAATATACGCAATTTATCAATAGATGCGTATCCGTTTCAAACAGATTGCACTGGATATGATTAAGAGTGGAAACGTAGGACAATTATGAAGGGTTTTAGTGAGTATTTCTAGTTTAAACCAGGTCACGTTCACATAACTCTATTGTAGTTCGCCCACGCCATTGTGAGATGGGATGGAAAATAAATTTTAAACACATTAAAAGAAAAGAAAATGAGTTCTATATAGTATATGTATTTATGTTTCCTATCTTTTGGTTCAGCTACTACATGTTTAGGGACACAACAGACCAGCCTAGCTATGGCAATTGTAGATGAATTACTACTATTCTACACGAATACTACTTATCTATGGAGGATCGTTGTTGTCTTTCCATCCTAAGACAAAATAAATACACTATTTACTACTGTACCAAATGTCAGCATGATAGATTGTTTAAATAATAAAATAATACTTTCAGGGTTGCCCGAATACAACATTGAGCACGTTAAATACAATACCGGTCAGCGTAAACCAGACTTTGGCGCGACTGGCACCCCTACTTAAGGCTATGAACATCACTGAAGTTGAACCTCCCGTCGACTCCTTTGTGTGAGTATCCAATAAAATGCTACATAGAGTAGAAATTATACGGAATCTAGCTTGTTTGACAATGTGTCTACACTGTGCTTAACGGTAACCAAAGTAGGTTAAAAAAATAGCTATGGCCAGAGAATATTGTGTGTAATTTGCTGTATCTAGATGTAAATAGTCAAATATAAGGCCTACCAAATTATCATTTGTCAATTAATATGGTAGAGTATAAAAATTAAATAAATGAAATACAATTCTGTAAAGAATATAACAGTTGTGCAAACGAAATAAGTAAACGTCTATTTCTGGAACACAGCATTTTTAATGTTAAACTTATTGAAAATCAAATAATGTTATAATTCAAATAATCTGATAACATAGAAATAACACGATGTTTATTTATTTAGTATAAGAACACCAAAAAATTACAGTTATTATAGTCTTATTAAAGAAATCTATTTATCTGGTACGCAATATGCAACCGGACATTAGTCACAGAAAAATCTAAAATGTTGATAATTAAAACATATCTTATATTAGAATATCGTGTTTATATATAGAATGTATATCTTATATCATATTTATGTGTAATAATACGATTTAAATTTTTATAAATCAAGAAATAAAGCTTAATTATTCTATTACATATTCATATTCAGTTTTTTATGTCAAATAAAACACAATCACAACTAGCCAAACGGCATGTTAAGTTGTCTTGTGTTATTTGAATATAATTATCAGTATATTAAGTACCGGTAATGAATTATTTTATTAGAAACAAGTTATTTACCCTGCAAGTAATATAAATAATAAGGAAATATTTTATGTTTCCTTATAATATGGAACGTGGATATATGAAAACTGACAGTCGAAATCTCACGAGTATAGTTATCATAATGGTTGGAAATTTATTTGCCACTAATTTACACTTATGTAAAACAGGGCATCGTAATGTTAAAACATTGCATGTCGTAGCATGCTATTTTCCCTATCATTTGAAACCTAAAACAAATAGCATGTTCACTTGTAAACATATCCTGTAGTTATAAGTACTACTAAATATATATATAAATATAATTAACAACATACATTAAGAAGTATATGAATTTTTAATGACTATATACTTACATCGAAGTGATCCTCATAGAAGTAAATTGGTAAATTAGAAGACATTTCGACATTTTGTCGTCTTACTGGTTTCAACCAGAGTTTTCTTGTGTCTGTTTTTCATGGTACATCAATCAATAATTTATTTGTAGTAGATATTGAAGAATACCTACACTCGGGTACTAGACACCAACGAAATAATTTTCGTTATTTTTCAACTATAAAATTAAATGAAAAGAATCAACACGCTACAGACCTTTGGTGATAAATTTTATTTACACACAAATGACGTCACGCGCTCAGTGATCGCGGGTTGCGACAGTTGCGCGGGAATTTGAAAATATTTTTTGTTTATACTTTATTTCTATGCACTCAAATGCTTTTATCTATGTAAAATAATGTATTTCATGACTTTATTAAATTCATAATAATTAATATTTTACACTTTCTCAAAAAATGCCCTGTTGCCTATTGTTGAACATCTGAGTTTATGATAACTTCTATAAACGCATGAAATGGTTACTAATTTAAAATTAAATATATTTGAAACTAAATTTTAGTGATAGGAGACTGGTGCATATTTCACCAAGTATTCGTAGGTAGGCAAATAAATAATGAAAATGGTCAATTACCTTGCTGCGTGCTGATCAAGCTAAATTCTAATGTGTGCCCCCACAAACATTGGGTCAATGCCGGTTTATTATATTTTTTGTTTATATTTAGCGTTGAACTTGGACACTCACTCTGTCATAGGTTATAGACAAAAATCACAGACTATATGTCAACTGCGCGGATGCTTTCAAATCATGACATTGTGGTACGATCAGTGGCTCTATGGTCAATTTATCGATTAGAATAACGTCTAGCAGATTAGCAAATATCGGAGATGTCCTCACTAATCATAAATTTGGCTTCCATATACCTTTTACAACGTAAAAATCCACTAAGGGAGAATTTTAACGTGACAAACAGTTGGCAATAAAAATATAAAGCCCTAATCACCGGTTAGTTTTAACATATACCGTGACCCATCAAATTTCCTTTTTTGATATCTGAAACAATAATAGTGGAGTGGTGAAGTGTACGGACGCTGATAATATGGACGTCAATTGACTTAAATTCGAAATCCTTTAATAATTAATAATAACACGATTATAAAACCATACTATGGTGACAGGGCTTTCTACAACCCTGAAGATGAAAATCTGCCGACTAAATATCTATGTGTGTGTTCTGGTAATTGCAATTGAGAGCCAGTTTTTAGCATGTCCACCATCTTGGACACATATTTCCCAATTTGGACAACGTTGTATTGTAGATTATTGATACGAAAACTGTAATAGCTTTTCTGTTTCAGGATGAGCGGCCTTCATCAGATGTATTCGATATCTTATATGTGGTATGCCGTCATCGGTACAATCGTTTGCGTGACCCTCGGTCTTGTGGTCAGCGTGTTGACCAGTAAAGACAGCGACGCGTACGACGAGCGACTCCTCCACCCTTTAATAGCGAAGCTCGCAAGGAAACTGCCTGGGCCAAAACGGACTTTCATTGTCGAGAAATCCGTCGAAGAAAAGACTGAACCATCAGAGAAGACTGAAGAAACAGTGGCTGAGGAAAAGCCGACGGTATTCGCGACGACTAATAGTAGACTGTTCGAAGCTTACGAAGTTAAGAGATCACCGACACCGGATAGGACTAGATTGTGATCAGTAGTTTTTAGAACACATCGGAGATATCTTATTTTCGGATATAATGATGACACTGAGAAAGACGAAGAAATAAGTTTTTGATCATATGTGTCTGTTATGATGTAGGTTGTTAATTTTAATTCATAACCTTAAAGTTAGTTCTTGGGCCTTATTATAATATTTATGCCATTCTAATTAAGGTTGATTATTGTATATAAGTGAAGTGAATTATAATTGTAAAACTGTGTGGATAATTTTAACAAGAGATTTTCTACTTTGTTAAAATTTTGAAGGTTCATAGAATATTTTAATATTTTTCACGATATTGATATAATTGGTAACAGCTTGCTACTATATAAGGAATAAAATAAAATTCACCAAATATATCTAAAAATCCTTATAATAGTAAAAAATATTTATTCATCTCAGTTACAAATACATTTCTCCGTCAGTGATAATTAAGTTTGCCAACTTATTTTTTTGTTGTTTTTAAATTTTATTACAAAAGTTTACTACTTTTGACGAAATTTAAGGGTAAAAATCGGACAAATTTTTATCATTATTTTACAATTTTATCTTTCCTGTGTATTTATTAACATTGATTTGACCAGCAAATTTTTATTATTTTTAAAATAATCATAGGAATTGAATAATCAAAATCCATAATAAAAAAAAAAATATTACGTGACAAGTAAAATTCTTTATGTAAAATATAAAAACAGAGACAATTGAATTAGCAATGAAAATATAGTACTGTGTTGTTTTTCTTTATTTTATAGTGCAATTGGTTCAAATATAGTATAATTTTATGGTAGTACGGTTGGCAACTTTAGTTATAATTAAGAAGAAAACTATGTAAATTTTCTTTATCAATGATTTCGATTAGTAATTACTTGTAATATTAACTGTTCATTAAAAGCCAATAATATATAAGAGCTGTGAAAAAAATAATAACTGAGTTGAAACATCCTTCTACTAGATTGCGTTGACTACAAATTGAAAAATGACATCTGAATTATGACAGAAAATAATTGTTGATGCTTCGAAAAACAAAAAAAAAAACAGATTTATGCAATAATAAATAGGTTAAGATCTTTTCTATAGTACTTTGTCTACTGATAAAAGAGATGTAAAATATAGTATCTAATGTTTGAATGAAGCACAGGAGTTGAAACCAAAGATATTTGGGTATCGATTTATTTAATTGTGGTTGTTTGTTTGTTCAGATGGTGTAAGTTTAATTAATTATATATATATTATCGATGATCTATTAATCGTTCTGTATTATTAAAGAATAGTGTTAATATGTAGTTTGTAAGATTATAATGATCCCAGCAAATCTCATAAATAAGTGACTATTGTCAAGTTTGATAGAAACCAATCACAGATTGGTTCAGAAAAGTGATTTAATATTCTAAATATCTGTAGGTATTAAAAACTATGTAAAATTTTATTATGCTTCACTCAACTATTCTAACTTGAGTTTTCTGAGAAACAGAAAAATTAAGTACAATATAGTTGAAATAAATTCAATAATATTGTATACTATTGATATGATCTAATTCAGGTTCCATTTACAATTTTTATTGCCATTTATTATAGTTTCTCATAATTAATTATATACATATTTTGTATGCAATGTATGTGATAGTAGAATAATTATTTTAAATACATATAATTATTATTCGAAGCAATTAAATTAATTGCTACAATGGAATTATTTGTTGAGTGTGTTTCAGTGAGTGGAATTATTATTTTTGGTTTTTGTATAAATGTATGAATTTAAATTTGCCGTGTTATGTGTTATAGTTAATAGATTTAAGTAGAGTTATGCTCATGCAATAAAATACATTATGAGTGATAAATCATATAATAATAATTATTTTATGTCCATAATATTGAATGTAGATACAAAGATATGATGTTCTTAATAACTTAAGTTCTATGTGTAACGTAGGCATCAAAAATTGTTTGACCACTTGTATTATTATTTACTATTTTATTCAATATAATTATTTTGTTTTATATTCTACTAATTTCCTATGGTATAGTTCATTTTATAAAGAATCTTTATTCAATTAAGGCCTTAAGAAGGCTCTTATGAACATCAAAACTACTACTGGTTCAGAAAGTAACGCAATCATCGAGAGGAACCAGCAACAAACTCGATCTTCATTTCTTTTTTAAGTCTTTTTTTTATACTTATGGTTTAGCATTATGGTCATAATCTCACCTGATCTTAAGTGACAATATGACCTAAGTTAGTAGACACCCTAAACCTGTGGAGTAACTGGCTCTTAAGTGCAGCTGCCGGAACACCTATTGGTATTTGGCGGCAGGTGTACAACTTGCGGGTGGTAGCTAGCCAGGCGGGCATTAGAAACAGCTCTACCACCATGCTATGATGTCCTCACAATGTTTTCCTTCACCAACAGCTCAAGCTCATTGTAGGTGCTTGGATTCGAACTCACATCCCTTGATGCGAAGTCTAACATACTACCACTGAGCTATCATCGCTTCATCGTCTGATTCTTGTCCTTTGATGTAATAGCTTAATGTGTTACAGTAGTTATTAGCGGATGTACAGAGAGAGGTGTCAATTCCAGATATCACAATCACTCACATATTGATTCACGCCTTTTGAAATCAAAACCCATTTGACATGGTTCTTGAACCTACTGTCCTACTGTCCTTGAACCTACTGTCCTACTGTCCTATTATCCTTGAACCTACTATCTACCTTCATATCAACGGTAGAAAGCATATTTGTCGTATCTCGCAAAATTTAAATTTATAGGATGTCCAAAAAACTTCGTTAAAACTTATATCATAAAAAATAAGGCGATGTCTTTTAATGTTGTATCAAACAAATTTTTATTTCATCGCAGAACAATGATAGCAAATTCCTTCGATGCGTTTATTTTGTGATTCAAATGATGAACATACACATGTAACTCGTATTCACATGTGGTAGATACGACATTTATGTTTACCAGCGTCGATATGTTACTCTTATACTTAGTTATAGATATTTTGGTTGCTTACTTTTGATTTCAGTGGACACTGCGTAAAAATACATCTCTAGTATTATATAAGTTTGTTACGGCGCTAACAGATGGCGCTATAATAAATTTTAACACACGAGTGCACAAAACTTTCGTTAAGTTCAATAATATTAATACCCGCTCAATAATATTCATATTAAAGATAAATATTATTTATATATCGCAATATGCGTTTTAACATCTAATATTGAAGCGTGGTACTGTGTACGACTTTCCGTCAAGGAACGTGAGTTCGTATTCAACCACCTACAATGAGCTTGAGCTTACGGTGAAGGAAAACATCGTGAGGAAACCACAGCATGGTGGTAAGGCTTTTTCTGACGCCCGCCTGGCTAGGTACCACTCTCAAGTTGAAAATCTACAGCCAAATACCAATAGGTGTGTTCCGGCAGCTGCGCTTGAGAGCCAGTTCCTCCAAAGGTTTAGCGTGTCTACCAACTTGGGCCGTATGTCACGTAAGTTGAGGTGAGATTATGGCCAATACGCTAAGCCTTAACTAGTAACAAAAAAAAAAAAAAAACTGTAGCTAGAAAGACTGATATATAACCTTCACATTTTAGAAGTCTCATTTCTGGGAATGTGCTCTACCAGGAGATGCCATGCTATATTATCAATTGGAGTATTGTTGATTTAAAACGAAATCGTTGCGAATCTGGTAAATACATATAACTTGTCAAATACATAAGTATTGCTAGTTATTCTGACCTCCGCTAGATGGCGCTATTACAAGATTTTTCAATCACTTTCGAGTTGGTGGCAACGTGTCCTTTAAGCCTTTTATTAGTAATATCCTATCGAACTTATAGGAGAGTATATAACAAGTAATTAATTTATATTATTAATTTACATTGAAAGTGCAGTGTATATATAAAATAAAGGCGCTGCGGGCACGTGAATGCAAATCGTATTTTGTATTACGTTGTTAATATTGTATAGTTCGTATTTATAACTGGTATTTATTTAGTTTGTTTTTATTTAATATACAGTTTAAGAAGTATAGTTATTTCTATTTAATGCTTAATACTAACGAGACATTTCCCTTTTTAAGATCCTGGACTTTAAAAAAATATGTATTTTTCTTCAACACGAGTTCAGGTAAGAAGTTAAAATCTCGCGACAGTCACGCCATTACGCTTAGGGTGTCGACCATCTTTGCTCATTTCGTCAATTAACGTTAGTCGAGATTGTAGCCTTAACGCTAACCTAATACACTAGCTCAGTGGTCGCATGTAAAAACGCCGCGTCAATGGACGTGAGTTCGAATCCAACCACCTACAATGAGCTTGAGCTTTCGTTGTAGGAAAACATCGTGACGAAACCATAGCATGGTGGTAGACCTTTCTCTAATGGCCGCCTGGTTAGCTACCACCCTCAAGTTGGAAATCTGCCGCCACACTCCATTAGCCCTTAAGAGACTTTTCTTCCTATAAAGGCCGGCAACGCACTTGCGATTCCTCTGGTGTTGTGCTGTCCATGGGCGTCGGTGATCACTTACCATCAGGTGACACGCTTGCTCGTTTTCCGCTTATACCATAAAAAAATATATATTAATAAATAGCTCAGATCGTGTGAAAGAGAGAATGGGGGTATGTATAGAAAACGCTTATCGCTAATCTTAGGAAGTAAAATCTTTTTACATTCGAGAAAGGCTTGATATAATTTAATATCACGCTACCACCAATAGGGGCAAAGCTGAATTGAAAAAAAAAAATAAGAAAAGGGGAGGTATTATTAAATGAAATTTTAGTACCACGCGACCGAAATCGCAGACGTGAAAAAATATCAAATTACGCGGATTCGAACAACGTTTTATCAGTATACATCCGTTGCGAATACAATTTAAATTAAACCCAGAATGAGTTCATCCCCTTGGTACCGACGTTGGAGAAATTGATTTCCGCGGATCTTCATATATAATGATAACGGGATGTCGTCAGCTCGAAGAGTTCCGTTTGTGGATGTAATTTATTTATTTACCAGCTTTTACTCGCGGATTCGCTTATGTTAATATTGATTTTCTCAAACCGGATGACGCAATAAAAAGTTTCATACAAAGTTTATTTCTATCTTTGACCCAATTCTTATAAGCTTTTCGCGAGAGAAAGTATCCTATTACCGTCTTCAAGATTCCAACTATTTATATACCAAAACTCATCATAATTGATCCAGCGGTGTAGGCGCGAGAGCGTAACAAACAACTCACTTTAACTTTTATTATATTAGTAAAGATTAACTTATTGTATACTAGTTTTTACATGCCGCTTCGTTCGCGTTAGTACTGTTTTTGTCAAATCGGATGACGCAATAAATAGTTTCATACAAAGTTTATTTCTCTATTTGTCCCCATTTCCTATAAGTTTTTCGCGAGAGAAAGTATCCTATCACCGTCTCCAATATCCTATCTATCTATATACAACAATTCATCATAATTGATTTGGGCGGTTTATGCGTGAAAGCAAACAAACAAATTCACTTTAACATTTATAATATTAGTAATGATTTATTTTATGTACATTTCTTCACAACACGTTTAGAAAATCTACGTGTTTACATACACATCTTTAACAGTAACGAGCTGCCAGTTCGGATGAAATTATTATTTAAAAAAAACATATGTTTTCTATTTGTGCGCAATCAAAACCATCATGTTTTTTTTAGTGTTTGTGTGTAGGTAAAGATGTGTGTATCCCTATTGAATAGTTATGTGTCACTGATTATGACTTACGCATAGGGGTGTATGTTGAAAACGAAAAAAATAAAAATTCCATCAGAATTCAATTGTGACACGAATGATTTTTTATTTCACTGTAATAAATATATACGACTGAACCTCGCAGCAAACTCACAAAACACACATCTGTGCTAGACAGAATTTTTTACATAATATTTCTTACTTATCTGTAGGGGTAAGGATGGTTCGTCTGCCAGCCTGACGATACTGTGAGTGTAGGTCGAGCCCGCCAGTGTGCATCCACCAGGATGCAGGTGACCACTTCACCTGGTCAGGGTATCAGCCGCCAGTCAGCGTGGCCGGACGTTGCCCAGGATGCACCACTTGGAGGTTCCCTGACTACGCACCTGATCTTAAATGACGATACGGCCCAAGTTGGTAGACACGCTAAACTTGTGAAGGAACTGGCTCTCAAGTGCAGCTGCCGGAACACACCTATTGGTATTTGGCGACAGATTGACAATTTCAATTTGTGTCATGTTCAATGATTGTCAATTGAAACCATAGCATGGTGGTACGGTTTTTCCTAATGTCCGCCTGGCTAGCAACCACCCTCAAGTTGTAAACCTGCCGCCAAATACCAATAGGTGTGTTCCGGCAGCTGCACTTGAGACCCAGTTCCTCCACAGGTTTAGCGTGTCTACCAACTTGGGCCGTATCGTCACTTAAGATCAGGTGAGATTAGGGCCATAACGCTAAACCTTAAGTATAAAAAAAAAAATGTAGGAAAAATGCTTTCCTATTCCACTAAGTTGTATCCGCTACAAGTAAGCCCTAACTACTTTTTTTACTTAATTATACTTTGTCTCTCATAGGATTACGTAGTTTGAAACTTTGTTATTTTCTTTTACTCGTATTATGGTACCGTATCTCGGTATACTGAAACTGAAATTCTGTATTATTTATTAGCACGGTGAAATTACATCCCTGTGCCTGATATTGAAATCAACCCTGATGGTAGCTCAGTGGTAGCGTGGACGACTTCACGCCAAGGGTCAATTGGAATCCATTTACGATGAGCTTGAGTTTTCGGTAAAGGAAAACATCTTGAGGTAACCGGATTTTTCTAACACCCGCCTGGCTACCAACCATCCTCGAGTTGAAAATCTGCCACCAAATACCCGTAGGTGTGTTGCGGCAGTTGTACTTGAGAGCCAGTACCTCCATAGGTTTATCGTGTATACCAACTTGGGCCGTATCCTCACTTAAGATCAGGTGAGATTATGGCCATAACGGTAAACCTTAATTATAAAAAAAATAAAAATAATAGACGTTTACGATCAATCAGCGGTTGTCGCACTGTCGTTGGTTGCAAAACCTCACGACACCAGGATATTCTATTTTATCCTGGCTCGGCAAGTCAACTATGGTCCAAAAACAATAGTGACTGACGGAAACGGAAATTACCTACATCAGTCACAATTGTCATGGCGGCCAGCGAAGTGCTTCTTTCCACCTCGTTTAAAATACTCCGTATTATAGGAAGGACGCAACAACTAGATCGCCTGGAAGCGGTTCCACGGCTCAACCTTTCAAGATGAGAATTTTCTAATCTTTTCATTCACGTCGGTATAAAGCTGGTAAATCTGCGGCTCTGTTTAATCCCCAAACACGTGTGGGGATGTAGTAATAATAAACACCACACTTCATTTTACCAGGTCTTTATTATTTATATTAAAATCGGTAATAACACGTGACAATATAAATGTGGCACAAAAAATTGATAACCCGGAACACACAAGGCCAGATACCACAGTATCGAAGCCAAGTTTTCTGGAACAAAGTTGCTTATCGCACGGTATGAACGGAAGCTTGACAATTCAAAATGTCAATTTTCCGTCACAACAAGCTGTGGTCACAATCTCACCTGATGTTAATTGACGATGCGGCCCGAGATAGTGAACATGCTTCACTTAGTAGAGGGATTGGCTTTCAAGTGCAACTATCGAAATATACCTATAGGTAGGCTTACCGTACGTCCCGGTTTGACCGGGATATTCCCGGTTTGAGATCCCTGTCCCGGCGTCCCGGTCAAAATTTTGATTGCATTTCAAATATGAAAAACACAAATTAAGCGAAAAGCAAAATGAAAATGAGCCTCTTTCTATTCTGCGTCCCGGTTTTTGCATTTCAAATATGAAAAACACAAATTAAGCGAAAAGCAAAATGAAAATGAGCCTCTTTCTCTTCTGCGTCCCGGTTTTTGCATTTCAAATATGAAAAACACGAATGAAGCGAAAAGCAAAATGAAAATGAGCCTCTTTCTCTTCTGCGTCGCGGTTTGGCTCTTCGTAATTATGGTAATCCTACCTATAGGTATCTTGCGGCAGATTTTCACGTTGCGGGTGGTAGCTAGCCAGGCGGGTATTAGTAAAGTCCTACCACCGTGCTAAAGTTTCCTCGCGATGTTTTCCTTCACTGAAAGCTCAGTTGGAGCGTTCGTACGCAGATAAAATAACTTGGTAGAGGGATTGGCTTACAAGTGCAACTATCGGAATATACCTATAGGTATCTTGCGGCAGATTTTCACGTTGCGGGTGGTAGCTAGCCAGGCAGAAATTAGTAAAGTCCTACCACCGTGCTAAGGTTTCCTTGCGATGTTTTCCTTCACTGAAAGCTCAGTTGGAGCGTCCGTACGCACATAAAATACGGAACCCATAATCGGTTAGATACTCGTAGCCTCTGCCGGTCCATTTAAGATGATCTATGTTACTGAATCATTTGTCCCTTTTTCCTTTGAGGATTTGTTGATAGAAACTTTTGGAAACTTCTCTGTATTTTTGTTTAGGGAGTTTTGATAAATCGAGAACGCTATTTAATATATCTATTTACCGTCGAATCACGTTCCTACTGAGGTAAGCAAACATTATTTAACATTACTTATATGTTTTCTTTCTTCTCGATGGATATAACTTTATAGGTGAGGCGTTTGACTTATCTCATCTGATGTTAAGTAACGCCTTGTCAAAGGTGATGGGAGAAGAGTGGGTTAAGGAGATGAAAACTCGACTGGTTTTCCGAAATAACTTCTTGAATATCATTAGTTTTAAGTAAATAGTTTGGAAAATCCAAATATGAACGTCTCATAACGTAATTATAATTGAATGACTTAGATTCATGCATTCATATTAAATAGGAAGTGATCTGATGTTATTCTACAAATATTAAAAAAGAAATGGTCACAATACACTAAGAAAAGTGTCGGAACACTATCAATATTAAAAATTAAATTGAAGATAGACACAGTGACATAAGCTTTTCTGGACAACCTACATCTCAGTTCGCCCCGTAACCGCGAAGGCTGAAAAGCTTTCGAAACGTCGGGATCAAAATTAATAAATAACCGCGATAAAATCCGTTTAAATTAGTTTCATTTCTATAGTATAATTTAATATCGATTTCGTAAGCATTGGTCTTCTAATATCTGAGCTTCATATAAAGTGATCCAATATTCTTCAGGTTAACTTTACAAATTGCCTAGCTTAATAATGCTGTTGTATTTAAGACAGACAAATAACAGTTTTGAGGGGGCGCTCGAGTGCGATCGAAAGATTCGTGTCGTCTTTTCACGTCATTATGTCGACGTGAAAAAGCTTTTATATCCCCTACTAGCTGTTTTATTTATACACTAGTTGTGACCGTGACTTCGTTCGCTTGGACTAAGCGATGATAGCTCAGTGTTAGTGTGTAGGAACGCCGCGTCATGGGACGCGAGTTAGAATTCAATCAACTATAGTGACCTTCAGCTTTCGGTGAAGGAGAATATAGTGAGGAAACTATAGCATGCTGGTAGGGCTACTTCTAATGCCCGCCTGGTAAGCTACCACGTTCAAGTTAAAAATCTGCCGCCAAATACCGATAGGTGTATTCCATCAGTTGCACTTGAGAGCCAGTCCCTCCAATGATTCTTCTGGTGTTGGGGGTGTCCATGGGCGGCGATAATCACTTACCAACAGGTGACACGTTTGCTCGTTTGCCCCTGATACATAAAAGAAAAACTAAAATTTTACTAAATCGTTATTGCACGTTTTTGTAACTATTTTCAATACAACTTTGCTTTTGAACAAACGTTTTATAATATGAAGAAAGATGTATATTTCTGAATATATATATATACTAGCTGTCACCCATCGGCTACGCGATATTAAAATAAATGGGATAGACAACAAAGGGACATAACAATCTAGAAACTTTGTACCTTTGAACTATCCACGAACGTTTCCGCTTCGAACGTTCATTGCCCCATCCTCATAAGTTTAGCAGTGTTTTCCGTTGTTTCAATTCGCGTCAATGATTACTGTACTTTCTATAGCTGATGTGTATGTGTGTTCCTTATCGACTTTGAAACAGCTGGACCAAATTCGATGAACTATTCTGGCACGTTATATCGTATAGATGTTTGTGTAGTTGTCTCTGTTTACTGTCGCTTTTTCGTTTCATTGAGTTTCAATTCCTAAAGATGCTAAATAAGTTTTCACTTCCAAATCATAAGAGGGTCACCGGAACCGGATTATCACTATGATTGCCATGAAAATATTCTCTCTTTCTCAGTTTTATCTCACTTACAAAATCGATTACCGAAAACAATCGGTAGTGGTATGTATTTCGTACTTTACATAACGTCGTGTTGATTATTTTGTTCATTATTTACAGGGACTAAAATTGGCTCAATAGAGACTTCAAAGGGATTGTCTTAACACAGATAATAAGTGTCTGAATTTTTTAATTACGAATTGTTTATAAGACCCGAATTAATTAAATCCACTATTATCTTTTGATGTGTTATAAAACCTTATTTGATTATCATGAATATGAAATGTGACAAGTGAATATAAATAGAAATAAATATAAAAATGAAAATAAAAAGACAAGCTATACAGTAATAATTATTTAAGATACATGGCGCGTGATGTGTGCATGCGTATGTATGTATGTGTATGGGTTTGCATGTGTGTGATTGTGTGTGTGTGTGTGTGTGTGTGTGTGTGTGTGTGTGTGTGTGTGTGTGTGTGAGTATATATTATCATGTAATTAAATTGAAATATATGTAAGTCATATATTTTACTTCAAGCCTCATATCGCAAAGCGTGTGAGGTATTTTATATTGGCACCAGATAATTGATTTCAAAGAAGAAATATCTCCAAAGGTTTGTCATTGTCCGTAAGAGATCGCTTTAAGACCGCCGAAGTGTGTATTTATATTTTAAATTGTTTTTTAATTTTGTGTACTGTCATAGTATGGAATAAAGTATTTTATTATTATATAGTATAGAGGCGATGATAGCTCAGTGGTTGTGTGTACGACTTCGCGTCAACGGACGTGAGTTCGAATCCAACTACCTACAATGAGTTTGAGCTCTGTGAAGGAAAACAACGGGAGGAAACCATAGTTTAGTGGTAGGGCTTTTTCTAATGCCCTCCTGGCTAGCAACCAGCCTCAAGTTGAAAATCTGCCGTCTAATACTAATAGATGTGTTCTGGCAGCTGCATTTGATAGCCAGTTGTTCGATTATGACGTAAGAATTTTTTTCTATAAAATTGTGTTTTCTCCGTTGAAATAAAATTGTTAAGATAATTTGTTGATCATGTTACCCTGGAATCATAGGTAAGTATAAAAATACAAAGGAAAAAAATCAATAACTCGTATGGGGGGTTTAACATTACATAGGAAGTTTTACAATCGGCTGATTATGCAATCTCATTCGCTGTAAAAAAGGGGTGGTTTGTAAAAATGAATTATTAGTGCCGACCCCGCGTCGACGAAAGCGTAATATTATCTCGGTAAGCCTGACAATCGCGTCCGGTGTTAGGGCTGGCCCGCCAGTAACTCAAAATGATTCATACGCGCCTGGGCGGGTATTTTTCCTGAGTTACCCGCCCTAGCCGTTCCGATTCTACGATGACGTAGTTCGTATCAGTCTACCCTTGATTTATCTTCACGCTTTTGCACATGGAGTCGTAAGGCATTGATGTAAAACTAAATTTGTACATTAATTTGATTAAAAAATAATACCTGCCCATTTTTGACTAGTTCGGAAACAAACTATAACCAAACGGTTGTTATTTTTGGGATATCCAAATTAGTTTTTTTTTATCTTAAATGAAAACTATTAAAATCTAAACAGTTTACAGCGCAATAAGCTATACTAATAGCATCAGATATGGCTTGTACGTCAACACGTCACGTGACCATGTCGTTGACGACTTACATGAATTTACTCCATATCCAAACCGCACTATACAAGTTTTCACTTCAAAAAACATTTTTATCTTAAACTATTGCTAGAGAATCAAATGTGTCGTTGCTTGACGGTTGCCCCTTTTTTGACGTTCAAGTTCAAAAGCGCCTTCTTAGGGCCTATGTTGAATAAAGATTTTTGACTTGATGTGATGTGATGTGATGTGATGTGATGCAATGTGATGTGGTGTGATTTGGTTTGGTTTGGTTTGGCGTGGTTTGGTTTGGCGTGGTTTGGTTTGGCGTGGTTTGGTTTGGTTTGGTTTTGTTTGATTTGATTTGTTATGTTGACATATGTTAATAAGTTTGTTGTTTTGTCATGACATGATATGATATGATATGCTATGCTATGCTATGTTATGCTATGATATGATGTGATATGATATGATATGATATGATATGATATGATATGATATGATATGATATGATATGATATGATACGATATGATATGACATGATATATGATATGATATGGTATGATATGATATGATAGGATATGATATGATATGATATGATATGATATGATATGATATGATATGATATGATATGATATGATATGATATGATATGATATGATATGATATGATTTTATGAATGTCATATGGTAATTGATCAGGTGAACAACATATGCGGACACTTTCTAAAAAGATATTACGTCGACTCTCAACCTTCTAGTATCCGGCGCTGCCTTACTTACTAACAAAACCAGTAACGTATAATACGTATGATGCTAAGTTTATATTTGATTTTATCAAATACACTATCTTTTTAAATATGTTATAAAATATCCGGTCATAAACGTGTATTGCGAGGGAGAGGCTGCAAATAACGGCCATAAGAGACGAGGTTTAACATGGAATGAAATCCACTGGGCCGTACGATACACACGGCTATTGAAAACAGTGAATATGTAACTGTGATTGATTGACTATCTATACATAAAATACATTTGTAAAAAAGTCGTTTTTGCACACTGAAAACATTTCCATAACACATAGCCAGGGTGTTAGAGGATAACCGACAGAACCCATTTCCAGTATTAATAGAGTTTTCGCCTGTTTATCTGTTTGTCTGTGCACTCATCACGTAAAATATACATAACTTTTACACGTAAACATTTCCGTAACTTGGAGTATTACTTAGTTTCTGTTTCATCGCAATCGGTTCACTCTATCAAGAGATATTAGATAATATGAATTTAAAGTGTTCTCACGCATGCAATTCAGTTACTTGCAACGCCAAAATAGAACTAACGTTGACAGTTGAACTCCATATTCGATAGATGGCGTTGTGCATACGACGGTATCATATAATACGGGTATTAACAGTACTTTTATCTAAGCGATGCGTTTTAGTTTTCGATAGCCACGCGAACGAAATCGCGGGCACAGCTATGTAAAAATAGGAGACGATTATTCACAAATCTCTTGCTTTTGTCAATATTATGTCATGTCTCGAACGTGCTGCCGCGACACAAGACTTGATTATGATTTCGTATGTTTGTTACAGCTGGAATATTCACTTTACTGGATAATCTACACCTCAGTCTACCCCGTGATCATGAAGGATGGAAGCTATCGAAATGTCGAGATTAAAATTAATAAATATCCGCGATAAAAACCGTTTAAATTAGTTTTATTTCGAAGACTTGATTAGTTTATATCACCCCTGGACAACAATCTTGTTCAGGCAACACCGGAACCTGTGTTCCGGTTGTTCTTGTGTTTGACGATTGAGGGCGCCATACGTCATTTTCGAATAGCGCTCGGTAACGAATGGTCGCCATCGGAACAAGTCATCGTATTTTCTCTATTTTGGCTATTACGGACCTTATTACTGTGAAGCTACAAATGGCCAGCAGAAGTTTCTTCCAAGAAAAATCCAAAAATGCACGCCTCATAATGTAATTATAATTGAATGACATAGATTTAAGCGTTCATATTAAACAGGAAGTAATCCAATGTCGTTCTAAAGTTATAAAAAGTAATGGTTTCAAAACGTTAAGGTTTTTGGGCGTGATCGTTACACATCCATACAAAGAACCATCCGACAGTCCACAAAAAAAAAAAAAATTGCATTTAACGAAACAAATGAATATAAAAGTCATCTAGTGTGATAGTGAGAGTCTTCCTTTGCATATAACACATTTGTATTGCTATAAAAATACATATAAAATGAAGATCAACGAGGCCTCGAAAATTGTTCACGTGCAATACGATTCACAAGTTTTTAATGTTAAGAGACATAAACAATACGCTTGGAGAACTTCATATCTGTGTGTATCACCAAGCTGGTACAGTTTTATTTATTCACCCCGTGAGAATATTTGAAAGGTTTTATCCTCTCATACAGCCGCTAGCTCGTTCACCGAGTGTTAAATTGACACAAGACTCCGTATTTTAGGTTTCTAATTTTATTTGTAACTGACTGTATGTTTGCCCGAGCCTTAGTAACGTTTTCCTTCACCGGAAGTTCAAGCTCATTGTAGACGGATTCGAACACGGTACTTCGCTTACAATGAGTAATGAAACCACGGCAAGATGGTACGGCTTTTTCTAATGCACCCCTAGCTAGGTAACATTTTCAAGTTCAAAAATCTGCCGCCAAACACCCGTTTGTGTGTTCCGGCAGTTGCACTTGACAGCCAGTCTCTCCACTAGGTTTAGCGTGTCCACCATTTCGGGCCACATCGTCACTTAACATCAATTGAGATTGCGGCCATAACGCTAAACAATTATGTGTAATTTTTATCTTAAAACACAATATATATAGAAAATATAGTTTATAAAAATACTAGGTTAATATTGATCAGTGTTTAACTAACAAATCATATTAATGTATGTCTAAAAATAAAATCGAAGATTGAATAGATCATGATAATCATAAAATTGTGGTGTATGGAATACTGAAGTGATGATAGCTCAGTGGTAATGCGTAGGAACGCCGCGTCATGAGACGTGATTTCGAATCCAACCACCTACAACTAGCTTGAGCTTTCGGTGAAGGAAGACATCATGAGGAAACCATAGCATGGTGGTAGAGCTTTTTCTGATCCCCACCTGGCTAGCTACCACCCTCAAGTTGAAAATCTGTCGCCAAATACCAATAGGTGTGTTCCGGCAGTTGCACTTGTGACCCAGTCCCTTCTATAAAGGCCGGCAACGTACCTGCGATTCCCCTGGTATTGTGGGTGTCCATGGATGACAATGATCACTCACCATCAGGTGACACGCTTACTAGTTTGTCCCCTATTACATAAAAAAATATATAAATGTCTCTCAACACTGATTATAATAAAATACTACTGTAATACTACTCTTGAAGACTCGATCGTTAGCAAAGTTTATAGTTGATTTTTTTATATCATATTCTAGTTGTTAAACTATGTATGTTGTTATATAGGAAGGTGTATACCGTTAAATATCCAATCCAAAATGCTTATTTATTAAAATTAATAAATGCTTATTTGGTAAAATTAATAAATGCTTATTTGTTAAATTAATAAATGCTTGTTTATTTAAGCGCGGTACTTTGTATTTTACAAAACAAACGCTGGCTTACTGCTGGTGTAGTTACTTTTTCCTCTACTTTCGATTACCACCGCTGCGAGCGTGGTGCGATTTCTAGCGTGTTAAACATACTTCAATGTTTACCGAGTAATCGAATTTCGATTCGTATCGTTATCGAAAGTTTAAAGATATTCTTCTATAGGTCGATAAAAACAGATTTTGCGTTGTTATTAATTACTATAAAGTATAAGCGTATTGTATATACAAGTGTTATATGTACCCACATATATACTGTCAGTTGTTGTTTGGGAATAAACGATTGAAAAATCGGTTGGCAAACACAGAGGAATAGGGTACTGAGTTGTTTCGTGTATGCCTAATAATACATACAAGAGTAATGTAAAACTCTTTTATAATACCCGTAACGTTTAGTTCCACTGATTCGTTTTGGAGCTCCACTATCACTGCTACAGAATTATAAGACACACGTATTTATATTGCCACAACCGGAAACTAAAAGCGCTAAAAAAGAACTACTTGAAATAGATTATAAATTTTTTTTTTTTTGATATTGTCATTACACTTTGAATATATAAAGTTATATTTAATCAATCGTGTATTTATTTAAATCCTTATATATTATTTTTAATATAAAGAGACGGTCAACGAACAACCTAACAGTAGTTAACAGCCGGTCTCTACTCTCGGCATGTAAATGCAAATCGATAAGAATAATAATAAAGAGACAGCACAATCTTTTTGGATTTAGGAATACATAAATACCAACATAATAAATAAAAATATATAATAATGTCGATATTAGTGAAAAATGAAAGAAATAATGAACTAATTCAGCAAAAAAAATCGTATGAAATGGACGTAGCTTGGCTTTGAATCTCAAGCGAATAGTCGATATCCTGATATCTAGTGGGAACGTATTTTATAGACGAATAGATTGGAGAATTATAAATTTTATTAGTACTAAATTTGATAACTTCTTAGCTAACAGTAGTTCCCGCTCTCAGTTTATATATTTTATTTAAGAACTAGCTCTCCTGAGACGTTGTCCTGTCTTAACTTTGAATAAAGAATACAAATTAGTATAATTATTAAAAAAATGTTTAGATTTTCTAATTTTCCGCTCAACTTTCTTAATTTTTACCCACAAAAGAACCTTCTCCTGACAGTAATTAACACAACAAAAAAAGAATTAGCCAATTTGTTCCATCCGTTAATACGTGATTCGATGACCAAGGGAAATAGAGATTCATTTATACATCATACATAATGATCTAACAGCTAACAAAAGAATATCAGTGAAGTAAGAGACATAAGGCCATTTAAAAGATCCCATAGATATTCATATATACATAACGTTATATACAATTAAAAGTGTTTGGTTGTACATATTCAAATAGTCAAAAAAAGTCACTAGTGATAACTTTCTTAAGCCTGAGAGTCCCCGCGTTAAACAGATCTATTAATCGATATTTTCCGATTTATTCATAAAGTTATTGTTAACTCTTAGTATTTTTTCATGTAATAGCAGGCAAACGAGCAAGCGTGTCACCTGATGGTAAGTGATCATCGCCGCCCATGGACACCAACAACACCAGAGGAATCGCAGGTTCGTTGTCGGCCTTTATTTCGGAGCGACTGGCTCTCAAGTGCAACAGCCGGAACACACCTAATGGTATTTGGCGGCAGATTTTCAACTTGAGGGCGGTAGCTAGCCAGGCGGGCATTTGAATGTTGTTTTCCATTTCAAACTATGTTTTCCATCACCGAAAGCTTAAACTCGTTGTAGGTAGTTGGATTGAAACTCACGTCCCACGACGTGGCGTTCCTACAGACTACCACTGAGCTATGTCTGTAGGATGACCTCACTAACGCTATGTGGAGAGAGTACTTATATCTAGTTGAAACACCAGGCACACTTGTTCGCTTCGATCCTCCGGACAGGAGCCCTCAAGTGACTCTGCTCGTGCAATACAGTGACACTCTACATCACTGAGAGTACATCATCACACCGCATATCATCCGTGCACACACACACATTAAGTACAGGGTTCTGTAAGGGACTACCCCCACGGCCCTTGCGTGGCATGCCCTATGTTATTGTTAGGACCACTAAACCTAGTAAGTTAGGACCTGTTGGTTAGTTAGGATCGCGAACCTTTGTTCGTGTTCCGGCAGCAGTCCAAGCCGAGGTTCGGCCATTCTGGTACCCTTGCGTCCGCTGGTTCGGTGAAGCTGTCAAAGTCCGTAGGGCTAACAGCATATGTCAGGTCTAAAAAAAAAAAACTTTTTCGCTTATCGCTTAGTAATTCTAGGCGATCTACTATACCGTTAGTGATATTCAAACGTTAAGAGATATCCACGATTTAACCGCCAACAGTAACACCCCACGTTAATTTAACTTTACCCGTCGGTCGGTAACGGAGTAATAATTCAGATGCAGTTTTCTTCAAGTTTCTTCTGAATGAGTTTTCTCGTATCTTCGAAGTGCGATCCGGAGAGTTTTGAAATACATTTCTCATTACCTCTTTGGTGTTTAATGACTTGGTAATAACTATTGCGTACGGATATTATAACGAAAAAAAGGCTTTTTAGGACTCTTTCTAATTCCCGCCTGGTTGGATCCGAGCGCCCACCCTCAAGTTGGATATATTCCGCTAATTACTTTTAGGTATGTTTTGGATGTGGCACTCGAGGGCCAGTCCCTCCACAGGCCTAAATGTGTTCATCAGCTGTCCATGTCTTTGAAGCGATGATAGCTCAGTGGTAGTGTGTACGACTACGCGGCAAGGGATGTGAGTTCGAATCTACTCCACCTACAATCAGCTTGAGCTTTCGGTGAAGGAAAACATCACGAGGAAACCGTAGCACGGTGGTAGGGCTTTTATTTAGTTCAAAATCTCCAAATATCAATAGATGTGTTCCGGTAGTTGCACTTGAGAGCCGCTTTCTCCAGAGGCTTAGCGTGTCTACCAAATCGGGCCGTATCGTCACTTAAGATCCGGTGAGATTACAGCCGCAAGGCAAAAATTACTTGTTTTTGCAAGCGCGATCGTGGACCTTTGTAATATTTACCATCACTGTAATAACGACATTTGAAAGATTAAATGTTTTATTTGGAAAAAGGTACATGTAATGGGTCATGTGGTAGAAGTAATTAGTGTATCGAAACAATTAACTCAATATTTGCTCTGTAATAAAGATAATTTATTATATGACGTACAATGTTACACCAAAACATATACATAAAATAGTTTTCTTCTTAATAATCTAACTTACTAATAACATATTATATTTTAAGTACCTGTAATGAAAAGACACAGCATTTATAGCTATTGTTTCGCTTAATTTTTTATATTTTAAAACTAAAAAAATGGTTTGACTTGCATTTGACTTGATGACTCCAACGAATTAAATGCCTTTTAAGTGTATGAAATTTAAATATATCAGAAATGGAACTCATGTCCCGTAACGTAGCGTCCGTACACACTACTAACTGAGCTATCATCGCATCATTACTTTTTATATTGTGAGAATTAAAAAAAAAACTGATCGGTTTTTATATAAACTCTATCCTGATAATAGCGAACACGATAAAGAAAGAATCATCCAATTTGGTACAGCCGTTCGGAAGTTATGCGCATACATACATTTCTGCGATTCATTATAATATATAAAGAGTATCTAATGTTCCAATCAATTTTCTTAATTTTTATTTCATAAGAAACGTTTCCTGATAATAATTAACACAAAAAAAAAAAGATTTTCCAAATTGATCCATCCGTTCACGTATGATGCGATGACTAAGAGGAATAGAGGTTAATTTTTTTATATAAAAATATATTTTTTATTAAGTTTTCAATGTAATGACATCTCGTAAATAATTTTATACGTATACATTGTTTCATCGATAATATAGGGTTTAAAAATAAAATACATATTCTAAATATAAGGAGTTTATAAGCGGGGAATTGAAATAAAGGTTTAAATGGCCTTCATTTACATAATAAAATAGTGTGTAAAACATTTAAAAAAAAAACGCCTGAACTATTATTTACTAGTTGTGCCCGCGACTTCGTTCGTGTGGAGGTAAAAAAATATTTAACCAGTTTTGCCCGTTTTTGTATTTTTTTTTTCAATAAACAAACATTTTTATTATCTTTTGGTTAAAAAAAATTGAATAAAAAGTATTCTATGTTACTTCTAATATCTCCAAGAATATGTGTACAGAGTTTCATGATGATCAGTTTGGTAGTGTTCACGTGAAAGTGTTACTAACAAACTTACATTCACATTTATAATATTAGTAGGAATACGATGTATTTTATAAAATGCGTTTTCCATCTCTTGCAATGCTCATTATTGCGAGATACGACAATTAATATGCTTTCCTATGTCGATATGTCCGTTCACACCATATATAGATAACACATATATGAGAAGTAATTTTCTAACCGAATGAATTCACGCAGCTATTTGAAAAGCTTTTGCGATAAACAAATTGCTTCACTGCTCTATGTCATACGATCTGTATCTGTATGGCTTCTACTGCAAATCATTCAATCGAATTGATTGCATTGAAAAGCGACACGCTTCCTTTTTATTTGTAGTATCGAATATTTTTTTCTATACATAGGATATTTAAATTGACTCATAATGATATATCTCCAGGACTATCAGAAGTATTGATTTGAAAATTACCAAGGACCTTTCTTTCAAGACGTTGCTATCGACTAAAAATATATATCACTTTTGTATATTCTGTATCTCTGTGACCTTATTTTATCTATACATATAAATAAAATTGGAGTGTCTGTTTGTAATAATGAAATAACAGTGTTTTACTACATGTATATGAATATATACGGTACATACACTAAAATAACATTTTTTTTTACAATTTTGTCTGTCTGTTTCCGGCTAATCTCTGAAATGGCTGGACCGATTTTAACGGGACTTTTATTGGCAGGTAGCTGATGTAATAAGGAGCAACTTAAGCTAAGTTTATTTTAGAATAATTCTTTTATTTTACAAAATAAAGCAATGTTGCAATGTTCAAGTATTGTCCAGTACCGCGCGCAGCTCACGCGCATGCCACTGGGCCTTCACGTCGGGCGCCTCCCACCAACGAATTAATGTTAGTTAAATATATTCATAGTTAAGACAGGACAAAGTCTGTCGCGTCAGCTAGTATATACTAATATTATAAAGAGGAAAGATTTGTATTTTTGTTTGTCACGAATAAACTCAAAATCTACTGGACCGATTTCAAAAACTCTTTCACCATTATAATGCTACATTAACTTTGAGTAATATAGGGTATAAATGTGTTCCGGAAGCTACACTTGAGAGTTAGTTCCTCCACTAGGCTTAGCGTGTCCACCATTTTGGGCCACATCGTCACTTAACATCAGGTGAGATTGAGACCAAAACGCTAAATCTATTAACTATTAATATTATAATATATAGCCCAGTGATAGTGTGTACGACTTTTCGTCAAGGGACGTGAGTTCGAATACACCTACAATAAGCTTGAGCTTTCGGTGAAGGAAAACATCGTGAGGAAACCATAGCATGGTGGTAGGGCTTTTTCTAACGTTCGCCTGGCTAGCTACCACCCTCAAGTTGAAAATCTGCCGCCAAATATCAATAGGTATATTCCGGCAGCTGCACTTGAGAGCCAGTTCCTCCACAGGCTTAGCGTGTCTACCGACTTGGGCCGTATCGTCACTTTAGATCAGATGAGATTATATCCATAACGCTAAGCCTTAACTGTACAAAAAATTAAAATTTATTTTTTATTTGTAAATAATAAACTCAAGAACTACTGGACTGATTTAAAAAAGTGGACGGGAGACAAAAATACATGTATTACACATAGAATACCTAAGAGCCAAAAAATTCAAAGCAGTTGTCAGGACTGCCGACAAAAATGAAAACATAAAACATAAACAATAAACAAACAGTTGTTATTTATGAATATAAATTGTTATATTAGTAGAAACATATATAGAGTGTACTTGAACACGTCACGTGACCATGTCGATGACTTTTCACTTCAAAAACAAACCAACTCGCATTCAGTTGTATTTGTCAGGGTGTTGATGGAATTTCATATTATAAAAATAGGTTAGGTATGTAAGTGAAGAGGAAAACCGAGGTGTTCGCGGGGTCACATATAAACAACAGAAACGAAACGTCAGATTTGCTCCAGTGGCGGGCCGCTCGATTGCCTTACCGCAACTATTTGGGGACAGATCTTCAACTTGAGGGTGGGTAGCTAGCCAGGCGGCCATTACAAAAAGCCTTAGTACCATGTTATGGTTGTTTCCTCACGATGTTTTCCTTCACCGGAAGCTCAACCTTATTGCAGGTGGTCGGATCAGAACTCACGTCCCGTGACGCGGCGTTCCTTCACGCTACCACTGAGCTATCATCGCTTCCTACCCAACTATAATATGGGAGTTTTTTAATGAAAAAAAAAGCAAGTTTTAATAACACGCCAATATAACCCTAGAGAAATCTCAAATGAATATAGCGCATCCATAGAAATGCCTCACCCACATCTATGATGTCATATTCGAACGAATTTCTAGAACCTAAATGAGATGTATGTTAGTTTATCCTGACAATCCTAGGCAGGTTTTTAAGATGACGTCATGATATTGATATGTAACGATATTGGCTCCTCACATGTGTGCAAATTTACATTCCAATCAAACGACATTCAATTGGGTATAGTGAAAAGAATTCATTACATTCAAGTCAGAGCACATGAAGTCAATATGTAGTTCTTTAAATAGCTTAATTAGGAATAGATAGATACAAGTTACGCTAAGAAAATCGTGATACTACGAAAGTTATATACGGACCGTTTATTTTGTAAGTGGTGTAAGCCATTTTTGAGAAAAATGAGGTATCACGTAATTCATGCTTAATGTAAATTATTTTTTATATATAACTAGACCGTGTTTAATTTCTGAAAAAAAATCCCATGTTTTGTACAACTTAAAATCGGTCGGTAAATAAAATTGCGTTATCAACAAATATAGTAACCTTTAATTTTCTCGAAACAAAAGAAAATGGACTTACACCACTTTCAAAATAAACGGGCCATATATTTTTTTTTTCGTAGGGAAATACTTTTAGTCGTCTCCTTCCTGATGGGATGGGCGGGGTATGTGGGACTCAACAGGCGAAAGACTCGCCGGTAATACCCACTAGAAACCCACGGTTTCTTCTATCGCCTATCGGGCCAGGGAGTAGTATCTGTCTCCACATTGCATCAACTCCCGAAGTTATTCATGCCATTCTAAATTGTCAAGCTTACAGTTTTTTTTTGCTTCGTTATCACCCCTAGCGTAATTAGGGACCTTGTTAATTAATATTTTTACATAATGATTTCTTATGTCTACGCGAATATTATTTATTGAAATAAAATTAATTTAAACGGATTTTATCGCGGTTATTTATTAATTTTGATCCCGACGTTTCGAAAGCTTTTCACACACACACACACACACAGCACACTGTAACATGAACTTTTCTGGACAACCTACACCTCAGTCCGCCCCGTGACCACGAAGGCTGAAAAGCTTTCGAGACGTCGGGATCAAAATTAACAAATAACCGCGATAAAATCCGTTTAAATTAGTTTTATTACAATAATATTTAATTTTTTTTTCCTTGACTTCGCTTTTTTTCATTGTAATTTTTTAAGCGCTTTCTTTTACTTGAAAAACTTAAATCTAATATATTTTTAATTTAATGTTAGGGCCACATTACACACAACATTAAAACTAACTTCAACTGTTTAATATATTAGCTTGATGATTAGGTACTTAACTAGAGTCGAGTGAGATTCGAGTTCCGGTATTAGCGATCATAGTTACCGGAAATGTTTGTATATTGCTTCCGTGATATTCCGGATATCTCTGCTTTGGAGTCTTGGGTAAAAATTTTCATGTATGATATATCTACCGTGATGGAATTTATGCAATATGGGCTTCAGAATAACTTTACCTGAATTTCAATCGATAAATCCTATCACTACAATGTGAAAGTTAATAATAAGTAAATATTATGGGCATATTATAACGTACTTTTCGAAGATACGCTGTAGGTTTTTAGCAGCAGGAGTAGAAGTAAATCCCCTACCCTCTAGTAATACTCTAGTAAATACCCTGAAGTTGAAAATGTGCTGCCAAATACCAATAGGTGTGTTCCGGACAGCTTCCTCGGGTTTAGCGTGTCTACCAACTTGGGCCGTATCGTCACTCAAGATCAGGTGAGATTATGGCCATAACGTTAAACCTAACTATATATAACAAAAATTAGCCTTATTCCCCGGTTTCCGCATAAAAATGTGCGTGGAGCCAAACGGGTCTTTGGGAACAGCCTCCAGATTTGATATGAAGGCTGCAAGCGCTTATGAATCTGTAGCGTTAAAACAGGAATTGTTACCTTTAGCCTTTAGACTTCACCTTTAACCTTCGTTCATCTCTGGGAATGTTCTCGACCGTCGTCAGATCTTGAGGAGCCAGATTGATTAACGTACGCAGGATTTGATGGACACACTTATAAGCACCACAAAACACTTGTTCGAGATATATATGGACCGTTTATTTTGAAAGTGGTGTAAGTTCATTTTCTTTTGTTTCGAGAAAATTCAAGGTTACTATATTTGTTGATAATGCAATTTCATTTACCGACCGATTTTAAGTTGTACAAAACATGGGATTTTTTTGAGAAATTATACACAGACTAGTTATATATAAAAAATTTACATTAAATTAAGCATGAATTACGTGATAGCTCATTTTTCTCAAAAATGGACTTACACCACTTTCAAAATAAACGGTCCATATATGTATTGAAATGTTTATGTTGTATTATAATGTTATTTCTTCACAAAACCACGTTTACGTTACTATCACATTTTCACGACTAAACCGAGGAATCGATTGTGATGAATTTTGGTATAGAGATAGAAGGGACCTCGGAGACTGTTATAAGTTACTTATTGTATTACTTATATAAAAAAACTCACTTACTTTTTAATTTTTTATGTAATGTCTCAGTACTGTTGTAAAGCTATTTTAAACGCCAACTAAATCACCTAAATAACAAAAAGAAAACAACAAAACCTACTTATTCACGCGAAAAACTGATTGGGAGTTGGCTAACGGAAGGGATAAATATTGTATGAAACTTTTTACTGCGTCGTCGTGCAATTTGCTTCAAACATTGAAGAATAATTATTTGTAAACACGCGCATGTTTATTTTTCAACCTGCTCTCAAATGGTAAAATGTCTTTGTCAAAGGTTTTACAGAAAAATCATCTTAACGAAGCCTATATTTAACAGCTAGGCACTAACTGAATTAGTTTTTCTTTTACTTTACGTCTACCAGTATTGATCAACATCCTAAAATAAATAATAAAAATTCATTCGTATTCGATAGAGAAATGATTTCTATATAAATCTACAATCAGTATTGGTTTACAAAATTAATAATAAAGCGAGAGGAGCCGCGGGTAACAGCTAGTGTCTAATAAGATGTATATCTATCGATACAGTTCTGATGAACATACAACACGAAGTCCTTTGAAGTCTAGCTTCGGTTAAAGAAGTTACGAGTGAATTTAATCAAAGTGCTGCAGCGCTTAAAGGAATCCGGACGGATTACTTTAGCTTTTAAACTTGGTTTAATTTGAAACTGTAAAAACCCTTTTGAAGCGGTGATCGCTTAGTGGTAGTGTGTACGACTTCGCGTCAAGGGACGTGAGTTCGAATCCAAGCACCTACAATGAGCTTGAGCTTGAGGAAACCATAGCATGGTGGTAGGGCTTTTTGTAATGCCCACCTGGGTAGCTACCACCCTCAAGTTGTAAACCTGCCGCCAAATACCAATAGGTGTGTTCCGGCAGCTGCACTTGAGAGCCACTTCCTCTACAGGTTTAGCGTGTCTACCAACTTGGGCCGTATCGTCACTTAAGATCAGGTGAGATTATGGTCATAACGCTGAACCTTAAATAAAAAAAAACCCTTCAGTTCTATATACACGTTCAGTTTATATTGAAGTGATGATTGTTCAGATGGAATTGTGTACGGACGCCGTATGTTCCACCTGCAATGAGCGTGAACTTTAGTTGAAGGAAAACATCGTGATGAAACCACAGCGTGTGGTCGGGTTGTTTCTAATGCCGACCTGGCTAGTTACCTCAAGTTGAAAATCTACCGCCAAATTCCTATAGGTGTGTTCCGGCAGTTGGATTTGAGGAACGGTCTTTCCGTTAGTCGGTTATGCTAATTATAACATATTTATCCGCATTAACAACACTTTCGCATGTGAAAAATCGTTTTTCTTAATTTTACGTATCATTTCCTTCGACGACGCAGATAATTCACTCCGGGTAATTAATTAGCCTGTTAAAATCAACCAAAAATCTCTTAACATACACATTAACACACATGCATACCAAGACGTTCGTGTGCATGCATACACAACACAACAACACACATACATCTTACACATATCTTTACATACGTATACGAACAATTAATTTGTGTATTTCTTCTAAGACGCAAAAAATTCAATACGGGTGATTAGTTAGCCTGTTAGAATCAGTTAAAATTATTTTAAACATACACATTAACACACACATTCGCACACATGCATGCCGATGCGTTTGCGTGCACACATACACAACACAATTACATATACACTTTACATACATATATACAGGTATTATTAATTTCTGCACTCATTATTTTTTTCTTCAGTGCTTATATTATCTTGTTTTATTTCTATATTCTCTTGTCCCGCATAAAATATATAGTTCTGACCGGTTCTTGGAACCGTAACCAAGTCATAAACCTTGTTTTTATGGAATAGGAGGTAAATAAGCAGACGTGTCACCTGATGGCAAGTGATCACCGCCACCCGTTGACACCCACAACACCAGAGGAATCGCAGGTGCTTTGCCGGCCTTTATAAGAGGGATTGGCTCACAAGTGTAATTGCCGGAACACACCTAATGGTATTGGATGGCAGACTATTAACTTGAGGATGGTACTTAGCCAGGCGGACATTAGAAAAAGCCCTACCAACATGCAAAACTATGTTAATGTTTCAGGAAATAAAATATTTGTATCGGAAAATGTGTTTGTTTTCTCCTAAGATTAAATAATTATTAAACTCATTTTTAATTGATAAGGTTTATCGTTATGGCTGCAATCTCACCGGATGTTAAGTGAAGCTAAGCCTAGTACACGCCCTGTAAGTATTTGGCGGCAAGTTTACAACTTGAAGATGGTATCTAACCAGGCGGGTATTAGAAAAAGCCTCACCACCATGCTATGGTTTATATAAGATGTTTTCCTTTACCGAAATCTCAAGCACATTGTAGGTGGAGTCGAACTCACGTCCCTTGACACGGCGTCCGTAGAATGAAGCGATGATAGCTCAGTGGTAGTGTGCACGACTTCGCGTCAAGGGACGTGGGTTCGAATCCAAGCACCTACAATGAGCTTGAGCTTTCGGTGAAGGAAAACATCGTGAGGAAACCATAGCATGGTGGTAGGGCTTTTTCTAATGCCTGCCTGGGTAGCTACCACCTTCAAGTTGTAAACCTGCCGCCAAATACCAATAGGTGTGTTCCGGCAGCAGCACTTGAGAGCCAGTTCCTCTACAGGTTTAGCGTGTCTACCAACTTGGGCCGTATCGTCACTTTAAGATCAGGTGAGATTATGGCCATAACGCTAAACCTTAAGTATAAAAAAAAACCCTACCAACTAAACTATCGTCTAATGCTTCATGAACTAATTTTCACCCCAACTTCATAACTCCACATCAAACCTCGCTGTTCAATATTAAGACATAGTAAAACATAAATTGGTGCCGTAAAACAGCGGTTACGTATATAAAAAATAATATTCAACCATAACACTTCCATTTTTACAACCTAATAATATCATTTACGAGCATTTAACGGGGTAACGATTATCAGCAAATGGATTCCCGTGGTGTTATCTATCGAAACTGCTTTTTACCTATCTACAGTGTTGCCAGTTTAGCGTTTTTCTTTTTCCAATTAAAACCAACACTTCGTAATTCCGTTTTAATGGAGAGAGTTGCTTTTTATGTATTTGTGAGTTTTTCTATTAATATTATTTAATTTCGTGCCGTCTTTCAAATAACTTTTTCTTTTTTTTTCGAATTAAGAATAATGTTATAGCCATAATCTTACCTGATCTTAAGTGACGATACGGCCCAAGTTGGTAGACACACTAAGCCTGTGGAGGAACTGGCTCTCAACTGCTGGAATTCGCTTATTGGTATTTGGTGGCCGATTTTCAACTTGAGAGTGGTTGCTAGTCAGGTGGGCATTTGAAAAAGCCTTACCACCATGCTATGGTTTTCTCACGATGTCTTCCTTCACCGAAACCTCAAGCCTATTGTAGGTGGATTCGAACTCACGTCCCTTAACGCAAAGTCGTACACACTACCACTCAGCTATCATCACTTTGTTACTCGAGGGTAAGTTTTAGGATTGCCTTAGTGACATTTCATCATAAACACACTTTAATAACGATGCGTGCACAAACAAACATACAAAAAGAAAGGCAGACAGACATTTATAAAAATGATGTTAATGTATTTTATTAATCATTCTTATTAAGTCATTTACAATAAAAAAAAAATCACATATATCTAAAAAGTACAGACACGTTAAATTTGCAATCTCATTATATGTAATAATAAGACGAGAGATCGCTTGTTTAAGCACGTTTCGACATAAGTAAGTAAATAAGTAAGCATAAGTAAAGTATCTTTGAAATTTGATAATAAGGGCGCACTTCAACATTTACCTCGTTGCACCCCTGGAATCAGGAGTACCGATAGCTCACACAGTCTTAAGACAAGTTTATCGCTTGCAACCTAACGGTATAAGATACAAACTCCAGTGGATTCCGTCACGCACCGGTTTAAAGGGGTAACGAGGAAGCTGACCGTATGGCAAAATAAGTAATTTAGTAATTAGTAATTAGTAAAATCATTATTTACATTAATTATATTATCATACATTTTAATTTCATTATTTGTTAATTACATTTACTTTATTTTCAACTTGAGTGTGGTTTACATAATGATTTCTTATGTTTACGCGAATATTATTCATCGAAATAAAACTAATTTAAATGGCGTAGATCGGAAAACTAACAATATGAAAAATTAAATTGAAGGTAGACACGGTAACATGAACTTTTCTGGACAACCCACACCTCAGTCCGCCCCGTGACCGCGAAGGCTGAAAAGCTTTCGAAACGTCGGGATCAAAATTAATATATAACCGCGATAAAATCCGTTTAAATTAGTTTTATTCTGTTGAGTATGGTAGTTAGTTAAAAGAAGTGTGAACGCTATCCGTGATCTCTGGCGACGTAGGCCTTTGAAGTGTCGCCGTGGGTAGTAGTGGGTGCTAAGAACCCAATGAATTGCCACATGGCCTTTCGCCTTGCACGGGCAATGCGATTTGTGATGAGGAACGGTGTAAAGTAAGAATTAAAGCGATGCTAGCTCAAGGTAGTGTATACGACTTCGCGTCAAGGGACGTGAGTTCGAACCCAAGCACCTACAATGAGCTTGAGCTTTCGGTGAAGGAAAACATCGTGAGGAAACCATAGCATGGTGGTAGGACTTTTTCTAATGCCCGTCTGGGTAGCTACCACCCTCAAGTTGTAAACCTGCCGCCAAATAACAATAAGTGTGTTCCGGCAGCTGCACTTGAGAGCCAGTTTCTCCACAGGTTTAGCGTGTCTACCAACTTGGGCCGTAGCGTCACTTAAGACCAGATGAGATTATGGTCATAACGCTAAATATTAAGTATAAAAATAAAAAAAAGAGATTTCAAACACCACGTTACTACAAAAAAGTATGGAAGCCAGCCAGGCGATCATTAGAAAAAGCCTTACCACCATTCTATAGTTTTGATGGTTACGCATTCGAATTCACGTCCTTTGACGCGCTGTCCACACACACTACCCACTGACCCAGTCCCAAATCTAAATAAAAATAAATTTACTACTCTGATAGTATATCGGTGGCGCAAATTTAGTTTTAGATATGCGAAAATCGTCTACAACGCCTCATGAAGTTTGCATGTGAAGATGTCAGTAAAATGCAAAACGTTGCATCTGTGGCAGCAAATTTTGCATTACTAATGCCCCCCCCTAAGCGCTCTAACATCTTCTCTACCATTGTTTCAATTTGTACACTGTACAGTATCTGGGAGTACAGGTCGCGATAACTTGCCCTTAAGAACTTAAGTCGCTTTTACGAGCAACCTCTATAAATCTATTTAATGTGTGCATCGACGGCTAATACTCCCAGAGAAACAGAGCTTAGGCTGCGGACACAGTGCGCTTGTTTTGATTTTATTTTATTTTTATTTTATTTTGATTTTTGATGATCAGTTCGGATAATAATAATGTCGGTATGAGATATGAACTTAATTGGTTTCAATAATTATAGTGGATGATATACGAACGAACTAGCAAACCACGGATTTATCGTAAGGGTGCTGGGTACATCGTGAAACTTAATCGTTGTGGCAGAGAGAGGATAACACGACAGTGTCCGAGCCTTACAACTCAGATGTAGGTTTAAGGGAGCCCCCTTTTCACAATTGTCAGCACTCACCTTCACCGCTCGTGCCTCTCTCCACCCAGTACAAATTTCCGACAATAATTTACAGCACAAACATCAAAACAGTGTCAATAATAGAGAGACATTAAATCTTACGTCCCTTCGGTAATGTTTCAGCTACATACAATGAACACGGCTCAAGCGTCTCTTTTTGACTGAATCCAAAGTCGCGCTTGCATTGCGCTTTATACTAATCGGCGATATAAACTACCCTCCTATAACTATATGGTGTCATAAGATACCCTCTTATCATATATATATATATATATATATATATATATATATATAGAGATATATATTTTAAATGTGAATCATCACGTTTCTCTAAAACGTCATGCTGGCTATATGCCACCATTTCTAATTTCCTTCTGTGTGTGTGTATACATGTATACTACACACTTTGTCGGTTCTCTGTGAACTTCTGGTAGGGCTCTTCTTATGCCGGTCTGGCTAGCTACCACCTTCAAGTTGAAAATCTAACGTTAAATACCTAAGGGTGTGTTCCGGCAGTTGCACTTTTTAATTATTAGGGTTTAATGTTACGGCCACAATCTTACTTGATATCAAGTGACGATTCGGCACAAGAAAGTGGACACGCTTTGCCTAGTGGAGGGACTGATTTTCAAGTGCAATTGTCGGAACACACCTATGGGCATTTAGCGAAAGATTTTCAACTTATAAGTGGTAGATAGCCAGATTCGCATTGTAAAATGCCCCACCACTAAATATTATCTTTAACCGAAAGCTCAAACTCTTTGTTCATTCTACCATTGATCCAATTTTACTTCTCTGAATGTTTACAGATAATTTTTAACACAGTGCACTAACCTACGGTTTTCATATTGAAAAGACAATACAAGTCATAGTGATTCTACTTATATTTTATAGATGACCTTTTGTTTTTATTGTATCTCATATAGAGTTACGTGTACAGAATATTTCCCAGTTACGCACACATCTTTCTCCCTTAATGTCTTTTTTCAATAGCGCGTACGTTCGTTGAATATTTTTACCTCTAGGACCTTCGTAATATTTCATATGCTTCCGGAATTTTACTAACTTACAGTGCATTTTACTTATCGCTCGGTAAAAATCAACAATATATTTAAACTCACTCACGATAGGACCCATAAATTAACAGGAGTGTAACACACCCTACATTACCTAAATATATTAAAGATAGATGATTCATTAATAAAACATCGATTCTGTTTAACGAGCTTCAAAGAATCACTTCATCGATAATTCGATCAATTCTTTGAAGCGATGATAGCGCAGTGGTAGTTTGTACGACTTCGCGTCAAGGGACGTGAATTCGAATCCAACCACCTACAATGAGCTTGAGCTTTCGGTGAAGGAAAACATTGTGAGGAAACCATAGAATGGTGTTAGGGCTTTTTCTGATGCCCGCCTGGCTAGCTACCACCCTCAAGTTGAAAATCTGCCTCCAAATACCAATAGGTGTATTCTGGTAGTTACACTTGAGAGCCAGTCCCTCCACAGGTTTAGCGTGTCTACCAACTTGGGCCGTATCGTCACTTAAGATCAGGTATAGCATAGGTATAGCATAACAATTTAGGTTAATGTAATAATTCGCTTGGATCTTTTCAAGAATTAAAGAGCCTGAATTATTGTTATGAAATAGAAAAAAAAATGTACGCGTAATGGTATCAGAATTACACCTGAATTTTGTTTTTAAGATATAGAATGTCTCACATTTTTTCTCTTTTGACTTGCATGCACCGTACCACGAATAAGGTTTCTAAAAAAAATGTGTGTGTATGTGTGTGCAAGTCACACACGGTAGAAGTGAAACTTTTAAAAGTCCCTGATTAAAAATACTGATTGAAAAGTATTTTAAATACAAATGGACAATGCTCAGTAGACGATGGTGGGGACGCTACGAAGCATCGCACAAAGAGGACACCGAGAACGTGTAATGTGTTCTATCTCTTTCTCTCACATGCCGAATCCTATACATTTACGTTTTTGTGTCTCTGCGGACTCGCTTTTCTTTGAAATCACAACGAATCTAACGAATCTTATGAAGTTTTACATAAAAAATTAAATCACAGGTGATCGTTTGTTGTTCGGATTTAATTACGCATTGATTCAAGCGGAAAGAGCAACGAGGAAGAAATGGTATGAATAGATATGTTAATTATGCATAATTTAGCCTAAAAGCACAAAGTACAACCTTACCGCGCCTGCCATGGCCCAGGACAATCCATATTTCTTTTTCTATTTTAATTTTTTATTCAGATCCCGGCAGATCAGTTAGATTCGAGTTTTTGTTTCTCGAATAGTTCGCACAGTATAATCATTCGCGCCATTGTGGCACAGTACTTCTCGTACACAGTACAGTACTGTTTCTTTTTAGTTAGCACCGCGTTCGATTCTCTCTTTCGCGTCCCGGCAATAGCTCCGGCTTGAGCACCCTCCACGTTTGCCCTCTAAATCCGGTGAAACTGTGAAAGCCTTCCAGGCTAACAGTGTAGATCGCAGCTACAAAAAAAAAACCCAAAAAATCTTGTATTTTCTCTTTCAAGTTCAGCGAAGCCAGCGTATCGCGCGTTCCGCACACTCAGTCAACACCTTTACGAGATTTTTTATTGCTCTCTCTATTTGCAAAATGGGATCGTAAAATGTAAGAGCGAAATAAGCGAAAAAAGCACCCCGTTACAATCGTCGAGAGGACTATCGTGTTGAATTCGAGTTATTTGAAACTAGTTATGCCTTGTATGGGTTATTATTATCGCCAAATAAAAACAAATGTTTTAAAATAAAAGTGACAACCAAAGGTTGGCTCTGTTACAAACCGATTTCACTTTACAACTTAGAACAAAATGCTACTAATTCCGTCGCAAAAAGCAGAACCAAACATTCAATTAGCTTATTTTTTTTTTATTGAAAATCTACCGCTAAATTCCTGTAACTGTATTCCGGCTGTTGCTGTTGAGAGCCTATCTCTCCAGTGACTAGGTTGAGTGCGTCCACTGTTTTGGGTCACATTGTCACTTAACATCAGGTAAGATTATGGCTATAAACCTTAATATATTTGAGATACAAAGATGTGTTGAGGCGTTATATGAAGAATGAACATTAACATCTCAAAATGGGAGGATCTGGCAACAAAACTTCCGAATTTGGGACCGTTGGTGGATGATAGCTGAGTGGTAGTGTATACGACTTCACGTCAAGAGATGCGAGTTCGAATCCAACCACCTACAATGAGCATGAGCTTTCGGTGACGGAAACCATAGCATGGTGGTAGGGCTTTTTCTAATGCCCGCCTGGCTAGCAACCACCCTCAAGTTGAAAATCCGCCGTCAAATACCAATAGGTGTGTTCCGGCAGCTGCAATTGAAGCCAGTTCCTCCACAGGTTTAGCGTGTCTATCAACTTGGGCCGTATCGTCATTTAAGATCAGGTGAGATTATGGCCATAACGCTAAACCTTAACTATAAAAAAACGAAGGTCCAAACCTTTGAAGTACAACGACATGCTGCACTTGTAGCCGGAAGTAATAAATTGAAAGCTCGACCACCAGCGGCAATCAATTATACCTATAGGAACGGTGTTCCCTCATATAAAAAAAAAATTGAATACATTAGCCACATCAAAGCCTACGAAAGCCGGTGTTCAAACAGTCTCTGTGGTCGAAAGCGGCCACGAATTCACCATCAACGTATTTAAAATAAACGTTGTCATTGTTTTAGTAAATAGGAAAAACAAACATTTATCCTGTAATAATTCTAAACCGCTTCGCAGCAGCAGGGAAACCTTGGAAAAGCGTTAATACGCTTTCGTTTTATATTATCTAAAAGTACGTTATAAAATTTTAGAATTTTATATATCCCAAGCGAGTAGAATTACTTTTCCTTTCTTTCTCGTTCTCGTATTTTGCGAGATTCTCTTTAACACACCGCTATGAGAGCTGGAATAATTTGAGGGTTTGCTTTGTTTATTGAATAAACTAAAGACTAATAGTTTTACGTGGACTTTGAGAGAAATTTATCATTAGACATCAAATTTTATTCATAATAAAAATTTCACAAATGAATTTTTATTTAATAAAAACTAATTATAAAGAAAGAAACAAATACTTTATTGTTGGAACAACCATACAATTAAAATAAATTTCACAAAGAAATTAGACAGAAAAAAGCAATGTATCAAGTGTAACAATACATTTGAATATTTTTTTTATACCTTAGGTTTAGCGTTATGGCCATAATCTCACCTGATCTTAAGCGACGATACGGCCCAAGTTGGTAGACACACTAAACCTGTGGAGGAACTGGCTCTCAAGTAGAGCTGCCGGAACACAACTAGTGGTATTTGGCGGCAGGTTTACAACTTGAGGGTGGTAGCTAGCAGGCGGGCATTTGAAAAAGCCCTACCACCACGCTATGTCCATCAATTGGCAAACCCATTCAGCAAAATGTGTAGTACAACAGTACTGCAGCGTTAATTTTCGATAGGAGTCTATTAGGTGGTAAACGGAAGCTCAGTCGGTCATTTTTTATAATACAAAATGGAATTAACAAACAAACAAATAACACAAACACACATATACATTTTTTTAGAGTTATGGCCATAATCTCACCTGATATTTAGTGACGATACAGCCCAAGTTGATGGACACGCTAAACCTGTGTAGGGTCTGGCACTAAAATAATTCTGGCTTGGCTGACATAATTCGCAGTTGGCAGCACTAAAACTGACCGTAGATTATGTGTATTATTGTTGATTGATTGCACGGCGGTGGGGCTTTTTCTAATGCCCGCCTGGTTAGGTATCACCCTCAAGTTGAAAATCTACAGCCAAATACTTAAAGGTGTTTTGCGGCATTTGCACTTGAGAGCCAGCCCTTCCACAGGTTTATCGTGTTCACCATCTTGGCTCACTTTCTTGTGCCAACCCTAGCTAGTTAGAACAAGGAGAAAGATGAAGAGTGAAGACTGAAGGTCACTTTATTTGTTCTTTTTTTATAGGTTAACTACTCAATGGATCATGATGGAAAATATTAAATTCTGATTCCTAACCTTGTTGCGTTACGCTCGTTTGAGTTAAGTCAGCTCGATGCGACTGAGAGAGAGCGAGATAGAGATATACTGATGTTTCACATCAGTTGTCTCGTCTTAAGAACGGACGATTTTTTACTTTCTTTATCTGTGTATGTTCCGATATACCGACAACATCAGAGAAATCGCAGGTATGTTGCCAGCCTTTATAGGAAGGACTGGCTCTCAAGTGCCTCTGCCGGAACACACTTTTTGGTATTTGGGGGTAAATTTTCAACTTGAGGGTGGTAGTTATCCAGGCGGTTTTTAGAAAAAGCTCTACCACTATGCTATGGTTTCCTCACGATGTTTATTTTCACCGAAAGCTCAAGCTAGTTCTAGATAATTAGATTCGACCTGACGTCCCATGACCAACACTACCAATGAGCTATCATCACTTCGAATATGGGGTTCGGTCACAAGTTGACCGTGACACGTCGGTGATTACCTTCGAAGTAAAGTGTGTAGCAATCATAATTGATAAACACGGTTTTGAACATCACAATTGACAAGCCTGTAAAGAATCATTACTTCTTCGATTCTTCGAGACAGTAAGTTATAGTACATAAACCGACGGACCCAATAACTTATTAAATTTCATTTCGAGTGCTATTCTTCGAATTCGGTTACATATAATCAAAAGAAATCGCAAAACTCTATTCAATATACGCCCTGAAAAGCGCTTATGAACGACAAAACTACAGTCATCGAAAAAACCCGGCAAGAAACACGATCTGAGTATATATTTTTTGAAGTTAAAACTTCTTTAGGTGCGTCGAGATCTTTGTGGGTGAAAAAAATCATGGAACTCCTGTCATCGTCACCGAACGCTTTCCGTGAGCTATATATATATACTGTGTGTATATGTGTTACTTATATAGATATTGTAGATACCATTTACAACATACACTAACATAACATGCACAGTATATTTACAAAAGGTTTAAGCGGATGCACAGAGAGGTGTGTTTCTTCCCGACATCACGATCGCTCACATATTGGTCCACTCTGTAATCACCTTTTAGCACCAAAACCCACTTGACATGCTGCTTTACTTTACTATCCGGCATATCGGTAATGTGATTTTTTTCTAGTTAAGGTTTAGCGTTATGTCCAACGATACGGCCTAAGTTGGTAGACACACGAAATCAGTGGAGAAAATGGGCTCTCAAGTGCAGCTGCCGGAGCACACCTATTGGTATTTACTAGCAAATTTTCAACTTGAGGGTGGTAGTTAACTGGGTGGTTTTTATAAAAAGCCCTACCACCATATGACACATGCGACACGACTTTGATATACAACCTAACACTATTATTTCATAAAAAACTTTATTGGCCTTACTAAGCTTAAGTTAAATATGGGGTGACCAGTTTGTCACGATGTACATTTTCTCGTTATATGATAATAAGGTGTATAGTATAGAGTATTTTTATAAAATAATGTATGAAAAAGTATTATCAGTTCCATTCAAACAAAGTCGCGGGGACAGCTAGTTTTTCGTAGAAACGCTCAAGTATATAATTAATAGTTATCGCCGAGTGTATCTTCTACGTTTAGTCTTGCCAAGTAATCCTTTTCACCGTAGATAATTACTGCTATTAACAAGCGAAGAATTATTTCGCATGTCCGATAGCGTTTTAGTGAAATGGGTGTAATTCAGCTAAAAGCCTCAACATACATTTCAACGCAACCCCAAAAAAAACATAGCTATCCCGTATAACTACTCAATGAATTATACGAATGAAAATTTTGAGAAAGGAAAATATGGATACTTCTAATGGTGATGAGTTTTAAAAATAATTCGGATAGTATTTTATCATAATTCACACACGTATGTTATATGATATCGGTGAAATTTTCACGTGAAATAATTTCGTGATTTTGCACAAGCGAAGTGGATTATAAATAACTAATTATATCGTTCACACCGATCGACCGTTATTAATTATTTATCACAAAAGAAGTGATTAAAAATAAATAAAAACTAAAGAATGCTTAACAGACAAGGACAACAACAGTTTGGGTGTGATTTGAACCATCGTTATAATCTGTTATAACAGTTTTATGATATTGTACAATTTTTTCTTTGACTTCATTTCTTTCTTGCCTTTCTTTGCTTAATGTATAAAACACTTACTCAGAAAAGTAAGTTGCATTTAAATTTGTAAAGTATTTTATAGTACAAACATTATGGTATTATTATTTAAGCTTATTCGATAAAATGTGTTCTAATCAATAATCTAATCTACATAATTAATTACGATGTCAAACTTCTTACAAGGGGACAGACAGCCAGGCAATTAATTTTTAAATTAATTATTTTTGGCTCGTGTAGCGGTATATTTGCAATTAAATATTTAATGTATAATTTAATCCACTAACAGTTTTTCATATATTATTATGTATATCGGCGCAAATATTATATAAGCACATTTTTTTTATAGTTAATATTTTAGCGTTATGGCCATAATCTCACCCGATCTTAAATGACGATACGGCACATGATTGTAAACATGCTAAACCTGTGAAGGAACTGGCTCTCAAGTGCAAATTCGGGAACACACCTATTGGTATTTGACGATAGGTTTTCATCTTCAGGGTGGTAGCTAGCCAGTCGGGCAAAAAAAAACCCCACCACCATGCTGTGGTTTCCTCAAGATGTTTTCCTTCACCGAAAGCTCAAGCTCATTGTAGGTGGTTGGATTCGAACTCACGTCCCTTGACGCAAAGTCGTACACACTACCACTGAGCTATCATACCAAGTATTTCAACGAATGCTAGTGCATTACGACTACATGAACGGATTATTATTAAAAGTACTTCAACGGATGTTTGCGTATTACGTGACGGCAGCGCTCCACTATACTATAAAAAGGTTTTTTTTGTTCGAACTGACATACGCTGTTAGCCCCAATGACTTTGACAGCTTCACTGAACTTTTTGGGGCAACTGCTGAGGGCACTCAGCCCCGAGGCAGCGAGCACAAGGGTGCCAGAACGGCCGACCCTCGGCTTGGGCTGCTACCGGTACATGAAAAAAGATTCACGATCCTGACTAACCAACAGGTCCTGTCTTACTAATTTAGTGATCCTAACAACGACCTTATCATATAAGCAGCTCAAGGTCCGCGAGGGTAGTCCCTTACAGAACCGTGTACATAACGTGTGAGTGTGCACGAATGGTATGCGGTGTGATGGTGTACTCTCAGTGATGTAGAGTGTCACTGCATCGCGCGAGCAGAGTCACTCGAGGGCTCCTATCCGGAGGATCGAACCTGGGCTCAGGCGTCTGCGGTGGGAGGCCGCGGCGGGTGTGCGGGAGCGAAATTATCCGCTCGACCTCGGCGGCGAGGACGGCGGTTGCGCGGGCGTGTGCGCGGACACGAGCGATTGCTGGAGACAGCAGGGAGAAGCGCGTTTAATCTCGTTATGTTAGTTATAGGAGCCGTCGCTATCCGGAGAATCGAACCTAGGAAAAAAGAAGTAAATTTCTTATCTATCCATATGTTCGATCTTCTTGCTTAAGCATGATTAGTAAGTCGTAAGTCAAACGAATCGACCAAGCGTTCGTATAAAAATGCGCTAAGTAACGCTGGCTAGGATATATGTGAGAGACTCCCAAGCGAGACTGATCATATGGAGGTAGTTATCATTTTACGAATAAAAATATAAATCAACAAAAAGGCTTATTTCCTGAGAGTCCCCTCATTCTCTTACATTTATTTATATGTATGTATGTTTACACTATTATAATATTTCTGCCGGACCATTGACTACTCTTCGCAGGTGTAAAATTTTGAATTTGAAGCGATGGTAGCTCAGTGGTAGTGTGTACGACTCCGCGTCAAGGGACGTGAGTTCGAATCCAAGCACCTACAATGAGCTTGAGCTTTCGGTGAAGGAAAACGTCGTGAGGAAACCATAGCATGGTGGTAGGGCTTTTTCTTATGCCTGCCTGGGTAGCTACCACCCTCAAGTTGTAAACCTGCCGCCAAATGTCAATAGGTGTGTTCCGGCAGCTGCACTTGAGAGCCAGTTCCTCCACAGGTTTAGCGTGTCTACCAACATGGCCCGTATCGTCACTTAAGATCAAGTGAGGTTATGGCCAAAACGCTAAACCTTAAGTATAAAATAAAAAAATGTAAAAAATCACCTAATTTGCGTTTAAATTTTTTTTTTTTTGACAATGTATCAGATAAATTACTTCAAGTGTTCTCTTGAAATAAATCTACTCATATTATCGTATAAATGCAAATTGGTTGTGGTATAGGCTGGTTAAGAGCAAAACATTGCTTGATCTTGACACGCCGAGAGCACAACACTACCTCGATATGACACGTGCAAAACACGTTGAAATAACTTTTTACTTATTTTCTTCACCATATTTTTTTTGCCCATAGTATTATTACCTTTGCCTCCCTCTTTTAATCCTCGTAGAGGTTAAATTTCAGAAAATCACTTCTAAGTGAGTCTCTACTTCTCAAAAAGGAAATACTGTCAATTTTTTTTGTTTCTCGCTACAGTAATATTCACTGCGCATTTAATAGTCAGTCAACCAGCTTCTGTGTAGACATAACTGGCAATATACAGTTGAAAGTGCTAAAATATCTCCCCAGACAGTTTTCTGAATGAAGCTACAATTTAAGATGCGAGAAATTTAAAGATTAAACTTTTCGTTTGACACTGGCATATACAAACATAGAAGGTATAGTGAAAAAAAAAACACCATTATTTATATAAATCGCACGCAACAATATATAGCCGTAACCGATGACCCTCCGAGGGATATACGACGGGTATAGAATTCAATTTCAAATAACTATTCTTCTAGATATCTGAAACCCTTTGTGTGCGTACCATCGAGGCATGCGATATGATCTTTGATGTAGGCAACTACGTAGCAATATTACGTTGTATATCGGTTCGAAATACAAGGAGGTAAACCTATTTGAAATTGAATCCTGTAGGGACACTCAATACCGGATTCTTTGGGTAATACGATAACCTATACTTATCAATCTATACTAATATTAAAAAGAGAAAAGATTTGTATATTAGTTTGTAACGAATAAATTCAAGAACTACTGAACTGATTTCAAACATTCTTCTACCCTTAGAATGCTATATTTACCCTGAATAATATAGGCTGTAAATTAGTTAAATAATTTTCAGTTCCGTGCGAACGAAGCCGTAGACACAACTAGTAATATTATAACATTATAGATATATAACCTTCAAATATATTTAGCCCAAACAAGAAGAAAGAAATTACTCAATACTTGATTTTTAGAATAACCATACAATTAAAATAAATTACACAAACAATTTTCACAAAAAAAAATACGTTTCAAAAATGAAAAGAAAAAAATAAAATAGATATGTCCGACAATTGTTTAATTTTGTATTGCCCAAATACAAACAAAAAACACAGACACACATAACACGTCACAGATGATCACAATAAGTAGGTATGGCTTCTGCAACTACAATTCAGGACTAAAGATAACAAATATAAATATTAATTTAGAATAACAAATGCACAACAATCAACAGAGCTTTAAAATAGAGCCTAAGATATTGCAATGAACGGAAAAGTGAAACAGTATGTTTTTATATGGAAAAAGAGACATATAGATCTATAGACCGCCTTAAGTATAAACGTTCCTGTTTATTACGGAACATTTTTTTTATTCTTAAGGTTTCAGCGTTATGGCCATAATCTCACCTGCTCTTAAGTGACGATACGGCCCAGGTTGGTAGACACGGTAAATCTGTGGCGGAACTGGCTCTCAAGTGCAACTACCGGAACGCACCCATTGGTATTTCGCGGCAGATTTTCAACTTGGGGGTGGTAGCTAGCTAGTCGGGCATCAGAAAAAGCCCTACCGCCGTGCAAACAAATTCCATAAACAAAACCAACTATCAATGGTAATAGGTGTCGTTAAGAATAAAATGTGATTATTTCTCGTGTTGATTTTTATTTTTATTCATACACTGAGTTATTTAGCTCTTTATTGTGTAAATTGAGGTGACATGTTACGTCATGTACTGTAGCTGAAGAGCACGGGTGAAGTGAATTTCGAAAAATCATTCGGAACATGATATATTAGTAGCTACGAAACTCCCAAGAGAGTGGCCATCTTGTTGAAGATAGTATCGTCTGCCCGAAATGCTCTAATCTTATTACTTGAAAATGGCAGTAATGGTCTGACTAAGTTGCTAATTCTTAGCAAAGCAAAAAGAGAGAAAAAGAAGGAGATTATCGTTTGCGAATAATGAAATATTATTTTTAATTACACGATTACCTTGAAAATTTCTAAAAATCACTTATTTTAATGTATGAATTGTTCTAACTATCCAATATCCAAAAATACTGGATGTAGAAACAAAAGTTTTGTGAATTTTGAGAAATAATTTTGTTTATATGTATATCGGCGTAAATATTATATAAACAGAAACTACGATAAAAGTACTTCAACGAAGTATGATTAGAGTACATCAACGACTTTTGATGAGAGAACACCAATTGATTATTAAAAGTACTTCAATTGATGCTTGCGCAATACGTGACGGAAGCGTTCCACTATCCTATAAAAAGGCGCTACGTAACTCTGGCTAGGATAGCCCTCGAGCTAACCCGCTCGCGCGATACAGTGACAATTCACGCTCACTGGACCCACATCGCTACACTGCATGTCACATTCGCGCACACTCACAGAACCCACATCACTACACTGCATGTCACATTCGTGCACACTCACTGAACCCACATCACTACACTGCATGTCACATTCATGCACACTCACTGAACCCACATCACTACACTGCATGTCACATTCGTGCACACTCACTGAACCCCCATCACTACACTGCATGTCACATTCATGCACACTCACTGAACCCACAACACTACACTGCATGTCACATTCGTGCACACTCACTGAACCCACATCACTACACTGCATGTCACATTCGTGCACACTCACTGAACCCACATCACTACACTGCATGTCACATTCGTGCACACTCACTGAACCCCCATCACTACACTGCATGTCACATTCATGCACACTCACTGAACCCACAACACTACACTGCATGTCACATTCGTGCACACTCACTGAACCCACATCACTACACTGCATGTCACATTCGTGCACACTCACTGAACCCACATCACTACACTGTATGCCACATTCGTGCACACTCACTGAACCCACATCACTACACTGCATGTCACATTCGTGCACACTCACTGAACCCACATCACTACACTGCATGCCACATTCGTGCACACTCACTGAACCCATATCACTACTCTGCATGTCACATTCGTGCACACTCACTGAACCCACATCACTACACTGCATGTCACATTCGTGCACACTCTCTGAACCCACATCACTACACTGCATGTCACATTCGTGCACACTCACACAGTACGTACACGGTTCTGTAAGGGACCGCCCGTAGCCCTAAATGTGGGTCGGCCTTTTATTTTTATCATATAAGTATATTATGTTTAAATAAATATACAGACAAACAACATTATATATAGTGAATTCACTATGTGTAAAAATATAGGTAGTAGTTTAATTTTATATAAACAAGTATTGCGTTTACCCACATGTATTATAGTCAGTTGTTGTTTTGGAAATAAACAGATAACTCTGTGAGTGATTGTTTCATTAAAACCAATTTTATTTCGTGTGTATTATGGATAATACTTCGTGTTCATATGCCTTCTTCTCTGTTCCTTTTTGTTAGGCACGCTCGTCACCAACTACTAGGTAGGGAGGACGCACAGTACAATCTTACCTCGCCTGCCACAGCACAGTACAAACCAAATTTTGTTTACAGGTCCCGAAGGGGATCAGTTAGTATTTTAGGTTTTTATTAATAGCTAGTAGCGCGTTCGATTTTCTCCTACGCGATTCGGCAACAGCCCAAGCCGAGGTTCGGTCACTAGTCACACCCTTGCACGAGTTGCCCCTCGGGCTCGAGCGCTCTCCGCGCTCGCCCCCCTAGTTCAGGTGAAGCTATAAAAGCCCCTCAGCCTAACAGTGTAGGTCCCAACTCTGACAATACAAACTCGAACAGTACAGTACAATCCACTCCACCGGCTTCCTTGCCTCGCTTAACAATCAGTATTTTCATTTAAAGGCCTACTCCAGTAGGCCAGCCCTTACTATTTTATATAATATTTCTCTTCCGGCAGCAGTCCATGCCAAGGGCCAGCCACAACGGCACCCTTGTGTTCGCTGCCTTGGGGCTGAGTGCCCTCAGCATTCGCCCCAAAAAAGTCCTGCCAAGCTGTAAAAGCCCCTCGGGCTAACAGCGTATGTCTTGTCGAAAAAAAAAAACAGTGTAGGTCCCATAAAAAAAAAAAAAAAACTGGCTAGGATATATCGTGAAAAACTCGCGAGCGAGACTGATCATTCGGAGTTTGTTATCATTTTACGAATAAAAACGTAAGCCAACCAGATAGCTTGTTTCCTGAGAGTATTCCCGTTACTCTTACATGTATTGATTGTTTTATATATAAGAAATAATAACATACTATAATCTGTAGAAAGTGGGCAGGTACACTACAAGGTTAAGGTAAGAAAGTAAGTTAAGCGAGAAGGAAGTGATAGTATGGGCGGGCGGTGTTCCGCCACTGGTGGTATTTGGAGTTGAAAGAAAGTGAAGTTAATTATACAAAACAATACACATTTATAAAATTAATTTGAAATTGATTCCATGACATGTTTTTTGTTTAATACTTAGTAGGTTTAGCGTTGTAGCCCCAATCTCATTTGATGTTAAGTGACAACGCGAGCCTAGATGGTGGACACGCGAAGCTTAGCGAAGGAACTCTCATATGTAACTCGAGAGTGATGAAGACGGGTATTATAGCCTACCACCATGCTATGGTTTAGTTAAAATATTTTCCTTTGCCTACAGCTGAGGCTCATTGCAAGTTTTTGAAGTGTTACCTATGCACTATTTAATATGTATTTATTTTATTAATATTTGTAAAAACTTGTATAGAGCATTTTGTATTTTTTGTTTTAATTTAAGTTCTTAATGTTAGTTGCTAGTTTTTCCTGAAAGAAAGAAAGGAAGAAACGAAGAAACCAAGAAAGAAAGAAAGAGAGATAGAAAGATAGGGAATACCGCCGCAACCGCTATGTCCGTGCATTTTAAATCTGTAATATCTTCGAAAATATTCATTTCAACTATATGCTATAAAGGGTCATATTAATCATATAAAATGCATAATGTATTTAAGGTACTTAATTGGATAAGAACGAATGCTGTATTGCTTACCATTATTTCTCGTGAAAAGTAAAGGATAAAAAATGGTTATTGTGGATTGTCCCTAATAGAGAGATATATACACTATCGCGGACTTTTTTGTAGACCTTTTTAAGGTACGCAATACTGTAGTACATTATTTTGATCTATCTGGTAGATTTTAACCAGCGTTTGCAATGTAAGCGCAAAAAAATGTGTTTGTTTACGACATCACATAAAACTCTAAAATTATCAGTGTTTCTCTACCATATTACGCATGTATTATCCACATAAACCTTCCTTTTAAATCACTCTACCTATTAAAAAAAACCTCATCAAACTCCGTTGCGTAGTTTCAAAGACCTAAGCATTCATAGGGACAGACAGACAACGGAAAGCGACTTTGTGTTATGTAGTGATTATGTAAATTATAATTCACAAAAAGTATATAATGCACAATTTTCGAATAGTTACATTTTTATTGTATGTAGTTTGAAGGATTTTTGGTAGATATATGAAAATGCTAGATTTCACGTGCGGCTTCGCTTGCGGTAATATAGATTTTGTCATACAATTCAGACGACGCAATAAAAAGTTTAATACAAAGTTTATTCCCCTCTTTACCTCACTTCCTACAAGTTCTTCGCGACAAAAGGTCTCATATACAAATTCTGTACCAAAATTCATCACAAACGATTCAGCGGTGCGCCGTGAAAGCGTTACAAACAAACTCACTTTCGTATTTATGATATTAGTATCTCCTTTTTTTTACATACTTAAGGTTAAGCGTCCTGAGGGTGGTTGCTACCCAGGCGGGCATTAGAAAAAGCCCTACCACCTAGCTATGGTTTCGTCACGATGCTTTCCTTCAGCGAAAGCTCAAGCTCATTGTAGGTGCTTGGATTCGAACTCACGTCCCTAGACGCGAAGTTATACGCACTACCACTGACCTATCATCGCTTCAAGTTTTTTATGTTATCAGAAATTCTGCATTGTTCTAATACGGATCGAAGCCCAGCGTATCCTGAAGGTATATGCGTGCGAATCGAATATCGATCAACGCCTAAAGGAACGCTATGTGAACACAAATACATGGTAATAGACATGTAATCGGATGTGAAATGGAGTTTTATGTTTGTTTAGGAGCTTTTTACCTCCATCGCGTATGCTATTGAAGTTGAATTTATATATTGCTATACATTTTTATAAATAGGTCTCGGATGGATGTATAATTTATATAAATAAACACAAAATGACGTGGTTGTGGACGCATCAGTTAAGAAAGCGATGATAGCTCAGTGGTAGTGTGTAGGTTTAGCGTTGTGGCCTTAATCTCATCTGATCTTAAGTGACGATACGGCCCTAGTTGGTAGACACGCTAAACCTGTGGAGGAACTGGCTCTCAAGTGCAGCTGCCGGAACACACCTATTGGTATTTGGCGGCAGGTTTTCAGCTTGAGGGTAGTTGCTAGCCAGGCGGGCATTAGAAGAAGCCCTACCACCATGATATGGTTTCCCCCGACGTTTTCCTTCACCGAAAGCTCAAGCTCATCGTAGCTGGTTGGATTCGAACTCACGTCCCTTGACCTCGTTCATATAAGATGATAAATTATTAAAGAAGATAGATGCGAACGTAGTTGACAAAAATATATTTAAAAGTTACGCTAAACAGAGTTCGAATCCAAGTGAATGAATTGAATAAGTTTGACAGAGACTTTCTCTCTCGAAGTCATGCGAATCTAAAAATATTATAACTTATCACCGCTTATTCGTGAAATACACAGACACCACCTGAAATTTACTATCGCAGACTGCTTTGTTCAGCAATTCCCGCGCTCCACGTCCGTGATAAATTCAAGATTAAGGCAATAATTGTATCACGAGGGGGGCAGGCGAGCGTTTGCGGTTTCGTTTCTGTGATATTTTCCTCCCCATATACTCCGCCGTCTCCTCTCCCCGTCGCCCCTCCCCGTCTCCCCTCCCGTCTCGGAAAACGTATTTCGATTATTTGCTCATGTGTTTTCTTAAAGCGTATATAACGAGGTGAATTTGCGTTTATCTGACAGCCACTTCACTTGCCTCTGTATTATCATTATCATATATATATATTATTTTGCGAAGGTGTTTCGAGGGTAGATTATTTTTTATTCAAAATAATGATGATCTCAGTTGTCTATTCTCATTTTGAAGCTGTTGATAAAAGCTGGCAGTTGGTTCATAATTCATGTTTTAAATTTGTTTCGTTGGTAGTGTGTCGTCGGGTTGAGGGACGTAAGTTCGAATCCAGCTTGAGCTTCATTTGAAGGAAGACAACGTGATGCTATAGCATGGTTAGGATAGCTTAGTGATAGTGTGTACGACTCTGCGTCAAGGGACGTGAGTTCGAATACCACCACCTACAATGAGCTTGAGCTTTCCGTGAAGGAAAACATCGTGAGGAAACCATAGCATAGTGGTAGGGCTTTTACTGATATCCCCCTGGCTAGCTAACACCCTCAAGTTGAATGCCGCCAAATACCAATAGGTGTGTTCCGGCAGTTGCACTTGAGAGCCGGTTCCTCCTAAGGTTTAGCGTGTCCACCAACTTGGGCTGTATCGTCATTTAAGATCAGGTGAGATTATGGCCATAACGCTAAGCCTTAACTATAAAAAAATGGTGGTAGTATTGTTTCTAATACTCACCTGGCTAGCTACTACTCTTAAGTTGAAAATCTGCCGCCAAATTGACATTTGATTAAGGATTTTCTGCGGCAACAAACATTTCAAGTGAGCGTTGGTGTAACTATATCTGAACAACGAGACATAGTTAGTGGAGTTTCTTACGTAAGAAACAGAGTAGTTATATGTGAAACAAGCTCCCTGAAGATGTAGTGGCAACATAGAATGTTAACATATTTATAAATAGTTTCGACATGTTCATAAGAGAAGATAATTGAGACTCAGTGTAGATTCATTCGACACAGGCATATATCAGTCGAATCGACTGTTTGACTGTTATAAATAATAATAATAATAAATACCTGTAATGTGTTCCGGAAGTTGCAGTTTCCAGCCAGTCCCTCCACTAGGTTTAGCGTGTTCACCATCTTGGGTTACTTCGTCCTATTATCTATGAAGAGGAAAGATTTGTATATTTCAAGAACTACTGGATCGATGAAAAAAAAAACATTAGCCCCGAGTAAAATAGGCGATGTAACATTTTTGTTATGAGAATGGTTAATTTTAGTGTCACGTGACTCGTCGCGGACACAGCTCGTTAACAATAAATAGATGATTATTGTGTGTTAAAATTTGATCATTCGAATAATCTATTTTCATTTTAAAAGTATTGATAAAACAGGCGCTTAGTTCACGATTAACATTTTAACTTTATTATCATAATAGGTACAGTTCAGGAATTTTATCAACATAGGCAGTGGCAGTTAAGAATCTATGTAACTAAAATGATAGGTTTCACTTAATTTTCATTCTATTTGCAATTGTAACGTTTTATCTAAATCAATCATGAGGCCGGCAACGTATCTGAGATTCCTCTGGTGATGTGGGTGTCCATGGGTGGAGGAAATCACTTACTATCAGTTAACCCGCTTGTTTGCTTGTCCTCGATTTCATAAAAAAAATCAGACAGGTACTATTTAGTGTTGAATTATTTATTATGCGATATATTTGCTAATTGTCGATATTATTAATATTTTGATAAGTTTTATTTATGTTGCACAATATAGTGACTGCACTACGCCTAGTGTTAAGTAAAGTGCAATGCGAATCAGCGGTGACTTTTTTTTATACTTAAGACTTAGCATTATGGCCATAATCTCAACTGATCTTAAATGACGATACGGCCCAAGTTGGTAGACACGCTAAACCTGTGGAGGGACTTGCTCTCAAGTGCAGCTGCCGGAACACACCTATTGGTATTTGGCGGCAGGCTTACAACTTGAGGGTGGTAGCTACTTTTTCTAAGGCCCGCTTGCCTTAGAAAAAGCCCTACCACCATGCTATGGTTTCCTCACGATGTTTTCCTTCACCGAAAGCTGAAGCTCATTGTAGGTGCTTGGATTTGAACTCACGTCTATTGACGCCAAGTCGTACATACTACCACTGAGCTATCATCGCTTCAAAGACTGATATTAAACCAAAATTCACAATCAGTCATCGCTGTCATCCTGGCCTGCTTAGATACCTTTTCACGGCTCTTTTGAAGGACTTCATGTCATAGGAGCACCATGCAGCAGATATATGTAACAGTACCGTCCCTTTCATGCCGTTAGTGTGTGAAATTTATCGTGAAACTACGGGCTATAAAGAACTAGGGTTGATAATGTTATTTTAGACTTAATTATATAATTGTTTGCTTTATCTATTCAACTTACATGGTCTAACAACATCTTCAATATTTAAATATTAAACTTTGTTAGATTTCGTGAAAGACCGGCGTGATTTAAATGCTAGAAATCGTGACAGCCTGGTATTGGTAATAGTGTATTTTTTTTAAATAAATATATATTAATTATAGTGTAAATAATAAATATATATATATATATATATATATATATATATAATATATATATATATATATTGGGTGTTTTTAGCGGTATTATAGAAATGATAATCCTTCTACTCATATCTGTTAATAAAATATTTATAACTATTGACACCATGCACCGTACGCTTTTTTTTAATATATTATATATTTTTTTTTATATAAATATTATTAATTTTTATTTACACTTCATTCAAAATTATTTGATATTTTTTAGTATATTTACATATAAAAGCGTGGTTTTTTAATTATTTTTTTATTATTTTTATTACAACAAAATTACTACGGTACAAAATCGGTAGCTCAATCATCATTCATTACAAAAGCGAACAAGACTCTTTCTTCCAAAATTGTAAATTTAAATTCTTGCTTATTTTGTTGAATTAAAATTCTCTTTGGTAAATTTCGTTTGGTATTAAATTTGTTAATATCTGATATATCAGTTAAAGATTATAATAGACATAAATTCCTGCCTTATTAACTACAGATTAAAGTTACACAAACTAACAAATCTTATTCCGCAAATTTAATAATGGAATAATCTTATCAAATTAGTGTATTGTCATAGGTCCTCGATGAGTCTACGAAATTTAAATGAAATGTCACCGTTTGAAATAGGCCAAAATCAAGTCCAAAGGAGTCGGTTACAAACATACAAACAAACATACATGTGAAGCTAATAAAAAGCCTGTAAAAAGTTTCCTTATCTATATGGCAGCCCTATACAGGTCCCAGCGCAAGGACAATAAAGGGTTATTTTTTCTTACTAAATATGGGTTCCCTTCACAGAAAACGATTATGTTACCCGTGGGTAACTTAAAAATATTTGTTTTACGAATAAAATGCGTTAATAAAATTTAATATTATTAGTTTATATTTATCACGTCACGTTGTTCGTATGTATTATCTATATTGGAACAAAGTTTCTTATCCTATGGTACGAATGAAGGCCAGACAAATGAAAATGTAATATTTTTCCGTTTCTTTAGTGTGTTCTATATTGCACTATATTTCGAAAGTGTAGACGGTTATTCATAGCGGGTAAGATATTGGTTGAGCTCAGTTATAGATGCGCGTTTTTTGGTTCACGACGGCCAGTATGTTCTCGACGGCCGCGTGTTCTATATTGCACAATATTTCTATAGTGTAGACGGTTATCCATAGCGCGTAAGTTATTGGCTGTGCTTAGTTATGGTGAGCGCTTATTGGTTCACGACGGCCAGTATGTTCTCGACGGCCGCGTGTTCTATATTGCACAATATTTCTATAGTGTAGACGGTTATCCATAGCGCGTAAGTTATTGGCTGTGCTCAGTTATGGTGAGCGCTTATTGGTTCACGACGGCCAGTATGTTCTCGACGGCCACGTAGATGTAGTTTGTAAACGTCATACGCGTCAGCTGTTTCGTAGCGTTTTATATGTATTAGATGAATTGAATGATGTACAATAAAATGTCTATGTTTGCAACTAGAAAAAAACATATTAACTATGAAATTTCCTACCATGCCTGCAGTTCAATAGTTATCTCTGCGTATTTAATTGCGCTGAAATACTAGTAATTCATTTCATTGTATTTATTGAGCAATAATTTATTTATTTATTTATTTAACTTACTACACAAGGTATACAGGCGGTCTTTAATGCCTAAGGCATTTTTCCTAGTCGAACTTAAGGTGGTGGAGATCATAACTAAGGCAGGTGCATATTAAAAAAAATATATTTTACTAAATAATTACGCTTATGAATACATATATACATAAACAAAATTACTAATATAATACATAAATAAATAATATATATATAGATAAATATATAATGTATACACTAATATATAACGCGGAAAATTTGCTACTTCAGCCAGCAATAATCGCCGAAGTCTCATCTCAAAAGCCAGCCGTTTTATGGACGTCCTGATTTCGAGCGGGAGTGCGTTCCAAAGGAGGAATAGTATCATATATTTATCAATAATAATATACTACGTAAGGAATTTAGTTCCAACTGAGTGTTCTACGACACTCACGCAGTTTTCTAATGTTATAAAACGGAAACTTCGTTGGTTTAAACGCAATAATTCTAGAAACTAGTCGGATTGCAAGAATTATTTTTGTAGCTGATAGACGTCTACTAGCAGACCCTTTCCTCGACCTTTCCATCAACAGCAGCAAAGCTGAATTGAGGAAAATTACAAAATCCGGAAAAACTTATTAAATGAAATGTCTGTTCCACGCGAACGAAATCGCAGGCTCAAATAAGTGTTATATCATAATAGGAGTTTAGTGATTTCGTATGTACAGACATTCATTTTTTTTAAGGGTATTATTTGTAATTCGACATATTTCCGTTAGGAGGTGATAGGGGTGACTATTTGCGATAGTTTTAATCCCCATATCCATTAGGCTAAAGTGAACCCTTCTTGGGTTAAAAAGGTTTTTAGATTTTTTCAAAGTTAGCTAAAAATGCAACATCGAAATAAAAAAAATAAACAATTTAATCTTATTTTATTTTCTGATTTATACAAACGTTAAAAAAACACTGTCTACGTAACAATACTAAAAAAAAACGACAAAACAATTATTGTTCCAATTTAGAAATGCGAGACGAAAAACGATATTATTTTAATTTTACTTTTGCTACCTTGCCTTAAGAACAACAAAAAAAATGTTATGACACTTGACTGGCCGATTATTTTAAAAACAGAACAGTTTTCTTACCTCTCCAACGAAGCATAACAACTAGGACCTTACTTCAAAGAAACTGAAACGACCAAAAAAATAATGGTCACAAAGGAAGCAGGCGGAAATTCATAAAAATGATTGAATAACTTATCATTTTACGCGGACGAAGTCGCGGGCTCACCTGGTTATCTATAAAAAATCCGTTAAATAATAAACAAACGTGGATAAGTGTATATTTAACTGCGTTCCATTTTGAAGCGATGATAGCTCAGTGGTAGTGTGTACGACTTCGCGTCAAGTGACGTGAGTTCGAATCCAAGCACCTACAATGAGCTTGAGCTTTCGGTGAAGGCAAACATCGTGAGGAAACCATAGCATGGTGGTAGGGCTTTTTCAAATGCCCGCCTGGCTAGCTACCACCCTCAAGTTGTAAACCTGCTGCCAAATACCAATAGGTGTGTTCCGGCAGTAGCACTTGAGAGCCAGTTCCTTCACAGGTTTAGCGTGTCTACCAACTTGGGCCGTATCGTCACTTAAGATCAGGTGAGATTATGGCCATAACGCTAAACCTTAAGTATAAAAAAAAAAAAAAAAAAAACAGTAACCAGTATAGCTAAATATAAAGGAATGGCTTCGCAGTACACTAACTGAAGTTACACTTTACAGTGCTCGCAGTGTAAAAAGAATCTTTGTATTAATACTAGCTTTTACGTACGGCTTCGCTCGCGTTATCATCGATTTTGTCAAACAAATCGTATAACGCAACCAAAGTTCCAAAACAATGTTTACCCCTCTCTTTACCCCACTCCCAATAAGGTTTTCGCAAGAAAAATTAGCCTATCACCGTCTCCAGAATCTCGTCTATCTCTACACCATGATTCATCATAATCGATTCTTCGGTTTAAGCGTCGAAGCGTAACAAAACAAACAAACTCACTTTCTCATTTATTAGTATTATAGTGGGAATAATGATTTCATTTCATTGAAGACAGGAACCGCTTGTAAGTATATGAATCGAAACTGTCATTGTGCGTAAGAGAATAAGGTAGAGAAAAAAAAAAACGCCCGAGGACGTATCGATTCGCGCTACGGTCGGGGCCTGTCACTGACTCAGTCAACTAATTCCGAAATTGAATTATCACGTACGTATCCCGTCTAATTGGCACGCCAGACGCCAGATGGCGTATTACAGCGGACGTAAGCACTAATTGACGTGCGCTACGGAGTCTCGGTACTGGGCTTATGCCAATTCTGACGTAATTAGTTTGTCTTCACGGGTAAACGCGCGGTCCGAGTGTAGGCGATTTATGTTTACACGCCGAAGTTTATTCTTTTTCTATATTCATAAAAGTGATAAAACTGTAACGGAGACAGAACACTCAACATTTTATGACTTTATAGTAAAACGAATTTATAATTGATATAATTTATAACTATGAAATTATAACTGGGATGTATTTTGTCATCAATAAAGACAGTCAAAATGTCTTTATTTTTAATCGACATGCTAAGTTTAGTGGAGGGACTGGCTCTTAGGTGAAACTGCCAGAACAAACCCATAGGTGTTTGAGAACCTTGAAGGTGGTAATCAGCCAGGTGGATATTAAAAGGTTCTACCACTATGCTGTCGTTTCATGACTGCTTAACTATTTATTCACGCCTCGTAGGATATTGAAAATCGTGATTATTTGATATTAGCATAATTACGTAAAGACAGAATACCAATAAATAACAGTGAAAAAGAAAGAAATATAAATAAATCTAAATACCGTAAAAAGTTTGATGTGATAAGTCAAACCACCTTGTTATATTTAATTAAACACCAGGTTTTACGTGCTGCTTCGTCCGCGTTAATATTGATTTTGTAAAACAATTCGTATGACACAATAATAATTTACATACAAATTTTATCTCTCTCATTACTCCACTTTCAATGAGGTTTACGCGAAAACAGTAGCCTGTCACAATCTCCAGGGTCCCATCGATCTCTGTACCAAAACTCATCATAATCGATGCAGCGGTTTATGCGTAACAAACAAATTCACTTTCACATTTATAATAAAGGATTATCAAATAAAATCAAAGTACTTTATTTAATTTAGATCCTGAGAAGCTCTTTAAGAAGGACCCTTCGAAAGCTCGATCTGGTTGGATTATCATTTTTGGGTACATATTTATATAAAGTTTTTTTTTTTTTTTACGGCAGCTCGGCAAAGTGACTGCACTGTGCCTGATATTAAGTACAGCACAGTCCAAAAACAGCAGCGACCATCGAGAGAACGACAATCCATCGCCAGTCGTTACTGTCATGCCGGCCTGAGGTCGGATGTTCTCAAATCCTCAATCGCTCATACTGCCACCGATCAAAATTCACCAGAGTACGTATTAATTACAAATAATTCAACACATTATTCGACTTAATCGTGAGCTAATGGATTAGTAATTATTTTTGATATATATACACTTATGCATAATAGACGGATATACACGTGTGACAGAATTCAATCAGCGTTTGTTTACTTCGACAATTCTTGTAGTGTTTACGTGAAGCGTTATATGGAATGTTTTATGTGGAAATCGTTCGATTTTCCAAATGTATTTAAGTGAACACCGCTATTACATGTATTGTAACGAAGACATTCGAGGTGATGTATTCACCTGAAGTCTTTTGTTACAATGACGTCATTAAAGGTGGTGATATTTTCTATACGTTTGGTTTATGCTGTAAATCATTATTGGAAATGGTTTATAGTGAGTTCAATGATCAAAGTTGTTTCACCGCAAGAAATAACAATGACTATGATGAATACGTTAATATTTTGACCTTTTTGGCCATAATCTCACCTGATCTTAAGTGACAATACGGCCCAAGTTGGTAGACACGCTAAACCTGTGGAGGAACTGGCTCTCAAGTGCAGCTGCCGGAACACGCCTATTGGTATTTGGCGGCAGGTTTACAACTTGAGGGTGTTTGTATAACTTTGTTATCGATGTAAAAAACTCAAGAATATTTAATTTTAGAATACATTTTTTTTACTTTCGTCGCCTGTTATGTGTGTAAATTCAAAACATGTTTTCTTGAAATTTGACACGGTGTTAATTAATAATATGGTTTAATATATTATTAATTCATAGTTTATATTCCACAAAGCGAGAGAGTCTCTTCGATATAAGAGATAAACCTAAATATACAAAGTACAAATATTACAAAGTAGAACTTTCTTACGGATTTTCATGGAATTTTCTCTGTTCACAAACAAACATAGTTTAATAGAATTTTAAAATTATTATTCCAGTATACGTAAAAGTAAAATACAATAATTAAATAATTAATATTTCATTACTGGAAAAAGAGTTTTGTATCCTTCCTTTCAAGGACCTAAGCCTCGATGACTCGAATTTACAACCTTCTATAGACAGATATAATTAATAAGTCAATGTAAGTCATTTTGGTAGAGATTTACTTTCCATAACTCGTAACATAATCGCTCTGTATCACAAAGATAGCAATGTTCGATTTTACAACCTTTAAAAATCGATAATTTAAAACTGAATACACAACATTAAAAATTTCCAATAATATACATCATTTTTCAAAATTGAATAATTATATAAATTTAGCATGAACCTATTTAACTCAAAAATTGTAAGAATTAATCTTAATCTCTAATAAAAAAAACAATATTTAGTTATAAAAGTGCTTAAGTCGAAATCCTACATAAATCGAAAATTATACAAGTCGTATTTTTTGTCATCTCTCTAAAAGTTCGACTTACAGAGGTTCTACTATATTGTATCAGCAAATTATAAAAAAATATGAAGACAATCTCAACGATCGATGTACGATATGAAATATTTCAATTAAATAAACAAAACATCAAGTAACGCACCTAATGTAGTGTAACTGTCAAAAAACTTCAAATTGAAAAATGAAAATTCACTTTCAAGCGTCTGTCATAACGAGCTATAAGAAGTATCACTTCAAAAACAACAAAAAACTTATAGAAATCCGCGTCCGATATTATACAGAACTCTATCGTGAAGCCGGTACGATGTCATCCATTGTCCACTAACAAATCCGAAAAGGTCATAATCAACGAAATCATATTACTGAGAGAGGGCCGCGACAGCGAGTCGCGTAAAACCATAGAGCTGTGGTCCCATTGAGGAGATGAAGCGATTATAAATAATTTATTTGAAGCGATGATAGCTCAGTGGTAGTGTGCACGACTTCGCGTCAAGGGACGTGGGTTCGAACCCAAGCACCTACAATGAGCTTGAGCTTTCGGTGAAGGAAAACATCGTGAGGAAACCATAGCATGGTGGTAGGGCTTTTTCTAATGCCCGCCTGGGTAGCTACCACCCTCAAGTTATAAACCTGCCGCCAAATACCAATAGGTGTGTTCCGGCAGCAGCACATGAGAGCCAGTTTCTTCACAGGTTTAGCGTGTCTACCAACTTGGGCCGTATCGTCACTTAAGATCAGGTGAGATTATGGCCATAACGCTAAACCTTAAGTATAAAAAAAAAAAAAAAAAACATGCGTGCGTACAAAGTACACATGTCAGAAGTGAAACTTCTTTGGCGAACTAATTTATAAATCTTGTTTATATACGACGTTCGCTCTGTCTCACTTTTTCTCTCAATCTTTCTCACTCGCATGCTCCCTACTCTCACTCCACGGCTAGTTGCTCATGCTACGTTCGCCCTGTCTTACTCTCTCTCAATCGGTCTCGATCACTCTCTCTCTCTTTTCCGACACTTCCGTTGCATACCGGCGTGACGTTTCATCTGTAAAAATTTTACCCTCATGCGCCTAAAGAAGTTTCACTTCAAAAAAATATTATTCAAAGAAGTCAAGTTAGGATAATCCTATTATTTCATTTCGATCGATATTTAAGTGAACACCTTTCTGGGACGCTGATCTATTTACTGAATCGTTAGGAATGTAACGCCCGTTCGGGTAAAGTCGGCTCGAGTCGAGTTAGTGAGCGAGAGATATATAGTTAACACGTCAATGGTGTAAACGCTAGATGAGCGTTACAAGAGAGACCATGACGCAGCTCAATATTCACACAGACACAGTATGGACCGTGTAGTCTTACAGATTTACCGTTTGACCAAAATCTCATATGATATTTAACAGCGATTTCATTTAACGGCAACATGCAAGATCTTTTTACACGGATAAAATCTATTTACGAATCTTATTCCCGCCAAGTTATAAGGGAGGTATGTACCTGGCAAGGAAAACCAAAAATACTCACTAAAAAGCCTCACGGCTACTCTCTATTCGCCCGTTCTTAAGAGACACTGCATACCGCCTTCCCATTGTTTCTAGTCAAAACATACTAAGCCTAGTGGAAAGACAGGGTTTCAAGTGTATATAACAAAATACACTTATAAGTGTTAAAATTATTGCAAATGCTGCACCATCATTAGATGACTTTATAATGACGTTTTCATTTATTTTTCAACATTCAATGTTCACTTGTTGTTAATATTATAAATGCGTGTAACGCTTTGTTATTCTATCAAGCCTTGACTATTCAACCGATACAGGAAAAGACTTAGGGTTCTATTATTCATCCTGAATACTACGCCGGCAAAGCTATTTATTTATGTACTAGATTTTACGCGTGGCTTCTATCGCGTTAATATTGATTTAGTCAACTCGGATTAGACGATAAAAAGTTTCGTACAAAGTTTTTTCTTCTCTTTACTCCACTTATAATAAGATATTTGCAAGAAAAAGTAGCCTATCACCGTGTCCAGACTCCTATCTGTCGCTACACTAAAACCCATCAAAATCGATTCATCGGTTTAAGCGTGAAAGCGTAACAAACAAACTCACTTTCGCATTTATAATATTAGTATGATATGATAAAGTCATTCATTGCTTCATCACCAGATCTTTACAACTGATTTTTTTGTAATCTGACATGCATATACATTCACTATGTAGACACCCGCTAAGGAAAGATTTTAGTATCACTAATTGGTTTATGAAGCGGAGATGGCTCAATTCGTAATGTGTACGGACGCCGCGTCAAAGGTCGTTGGTTCAAATCACTGCAATAAGCTTCAGCTTTCATTGAAGAAAAACATCGTAGTGAAACCATAGCATGGTGGTAGGGCTTTTTCTAATGCTCGTCTGGCTAGCTCAAGCTAAAAATCTGCTGTAAAATACCTTTAGATGTGTTGCGACGATTGCCCTTGACAGCCAGACCCTCCACTACGCTGATCTTCTGAGTTTCTGGCCATTAAGCTCCGTACCTATAAAGTATAAAAAAGTTATTAAAAATCAACAAAACGCTTCTTGTTACGAATTGGACCAAGCGACGCTGTCACAGTGACATCATTATCTGTCCGACACAAGCGTAAGATTAGGGCGGGCTATTTCATTAGCGTTTTTGTAACTTATTTTCCTTTTTCTGTTTTTACGAATACAGACAACACATTGTATAGCACGATTCAGGGGTGCGAATATGGTCCCACCTCCACGTGGTGCATCCTGGGCAATGGTCAGCAGTATACCTAATTAGGGAACTGCTGACCATTGGCGAAGAGGACCATACCAATCCAAGGTGTTAAGTGAACCGTGCCGAGGGATGCGTGGCTGAGGGTAAGCTCAGTCGTGAACGGTACCTCTCTGATAACAGGGCACCTCGGAGAGTAATTAAGCCCTTCTGCCGACATGCGGGGCTCTGTCGGTGTGTGACCTCTTTTCCCTAGCTACTCGTGGGAACTAAATGGATGACGATACACAAAACATTTTACTAAACCTAAATTCTCTTGTTGACGCTCTGGATGATTCTAGGGACGTCAAACTAATTGGGACGGGGGGAAGTAACCCTTCCCCGACGCCTGAAACCCAGAGGACGAACCTTGGGTCGGAAGCCACTTTGGTGACTGCACCGCCCATGGAATCGACCTCTGAAGAAACTAAATCAAAGAGGCGCAAGCTGTCTGGGGCAGCTAGGAGGAGGTTCAAGAAGCTAGTGCAGGCGGAAGTTAGCCCTACTGAGGCACTGACGCTGTGCCGAAAGCCCTGGACTGAAATCCCATTGGAGAATCCTTCAGGACCGAAGGCGGTAAAACGAATTCGGTCTGAAGAGGAGTCACCCAATATGCTGCCTAAGAAAGCTTACAAGCCTTCTACTGATACCAAACCGAAACATAGCTTCGGCGAGGTTGCAGGTTCAACGCGAGTGGGTATTCGCAACGTGAATCCCATGAGCGTAGAAGAGATGAGACTGGTCCAAAACACCCTTACGGACGAAATTGTAAAAATAGGAACTAAGGGTGCTGGACCACGTTTCTTAGGTCTTAGCCATAAGCCGGGCTGGATGCTAATCACCTGCATGGATGAGATGAGCAGGAGATGGCTGACGGAGATAACTCCGAAAATAAAGCCGTGGCCGGAGGCTAACCTATCGGTCATGTCAGAGAAAGATCTCCCCAAGCCGGCTATTGGCTCGACGTTCTTACCGGACAACGAGGCTGCTACTCTCGAGAAGGCCCTCGAATTGATACGGCTACAGAACCCAGAGCTTAACCCGGAACACTGGAGAGTGCTGCATTGCAGGGAGGAAAAGGGAGGACGAGTCGTCGTTTTCGCCCTTGACGATCCCTCGGTGCAGACACTCCAGAAAAATAACTTTAAGGTTATGTTTGGCTTTAGATGGGTTCTATTTAAAGTCAAACCTGGAACAGAGGGCAACCAGGAGAATAAATCACTGGCAGCGCCTTCATCATCAAACACCGAGCAAAGTAGGGTGTCGGAAACCATAACGGTGACAACACCCCTACAAATGCACGAAACGGGCGCAGGTGAACCTGTCCCCTCAACCTCCACGGCCTCAGGGCGAGGAATAGGGTCGACGTCACAAGTGACGAAACGAAACCTGGTTCCAAAGCTCTCTGGTAGGGGAGGACAGAGGGGAAGCAGGTCTGGAAGAGCTGGAGGAACCGGACCCAGAGGTGGACTTACACGTCCCCAGACGGGTAAGGCGACCACTAGCCAACAGCCTGAACCAACAAAACAATAGCGCGAATTGCGGGTCGAGCGAGGTTCCTCCAGGTCAACCTCCATCATGCGGTAGCAGCAACGGCGGTACTGGAGAAATGCTTCTCGGATGGTATTGTGGACCTCGCTCTTATACAAGAACCGTGGTTACGCGACAACAAAGTTATGGGACTAAATACTCTAGGGAGCCTCCTTGTGCACAACTGCGGGACTAGGCCCAGAGTAAGTATAATTTTCAACAAAAAAATTAAATTTTTACCTGTTCCAGAACTCTGTTCTGATGATCTGGTTGCAGCGTATGTAAATCTTGACGGCTGGCAGGGCTCGAAGCTACTCGTGTGCTCAGCCTACCTTCCAGGCGAGAGAAACAACCCAACAGATGAACTTGTGCGAGTCGTTGAATGTGCTAAGAAACACAGCGCCGAGCTACTGGTGGGATGCGATGCAAATGCTCATCACACTGCATGGGGGAGCAGCAACATCAACGAAAGGGGTGAGTTACTTAATGACTTCATCACTACCTTTAGCCTAGTAATCTCAAACAAAGGATGTAAACCAACCTTTATTACACGCGCTAGGCAAGAAGTTTTAGACATTACATTTGCCACTAACAATTTAGCTAGGAATATAATTAACTGGTGTGTAAGTGACGAAAACTCTATGTCTGATCATAGACATATTAACTTCGAACTCTTATTATCAACACAGAGTGAGAATATCATGTTTAGGGATCCCAGGAATACCTCATGGGATACTTATAGAGATAACTTAAGGTCTAACCTGGAAGTAATCCCTAAAAATATTAAGACAATAGAGTGTCTGGAGTGGGCCACAAATGCTCTTACGATAGCGACCATAGACGCCTTTGAGCATAGCTGCCCCGTAAGACAAAAGACATCAACAAGAAGAGTCCCTTGGTGGAACTCTAGGCTTGGAAAGCTTAGAGGAAAAACCAGGCGACTTTTTAATAAGGCTAAAAGAACCAAGGAATGGGAAGCTTATCTAACAGCCTTAACAAACTACAATAAAGAGATTAGGAAAGCCAAGCGTGCATCATGGAGAAAGTTCTGCGAGGAAATCAGCGAAATGCCTCAGGGAGCAAGAATCCATAGATTGCTAGCTAAGGATAAGCCTAATCAAATTGGACTCCTCAAAAAGCAGGATGGCACCTTTACCAACAGCGAAAAAGAAACCATGGAGCTCCTCACCTCAGTTCATTTCCCAGGATCGGAAGACTTGATGTCGCGGAGTAGAGCGATGCCATCTATACTGAGACCGCGTATCGAGGATTGGCAGAGAGCCGCGATAATCATAAGACCACAGAATGTGAGATGGGCTATTAGTACATTTAAGCCATACAAAACGGGAGGGGAGGATGGAATTCAACCTGTACTATTACAGCAGGGGAAGGACATCCTAACACCGGTTTTGGTAAAAAATTTCAGGGCGAGCCTTGCATGGGGATTCATACCTGAATTATGGTCAAAAGTACGAGTTTTATTTATACCTAAGGCTGGGAAGAAGGACTACGCTCTACCAAAGTCCTTCAGACCCATAAGCCTTACTTCATTTCTCCTTAAAACAATGGAGAAAATAATAGATAAATACATAAGAGAGGAAGTGTTAACAAGAAGCCCAATTAGCCCTAACCAGCATGCCTATAGTAAAGGTAAATCCACTGAGACTGCCTTACTCAGTCTTGTGGACAGAGTGGAGAGGGCGTTAGAAGATAAAGAAATTGCACTGTGTGCATTTTTGGACATCGAAGGGGCCTTTGACAACACACCAACAAAAACGCTCATTCATGGTTTGGAAACCAAGAATGTGGACGTGACCACCACTAGATGGATTGAAGCAATGCTTTCAAATCGCATAGTGAAACTATCACTACATGGCACTAGCTATGAAGTGTTAACCACAAGAGGTTGCCCCCAAGGTGGTGTCTTATCGCCCCTTTTATGGACCTTGACGGTTGACCAATTACTGTGTAAGATGGAGGAACTGAGAATAGACAGCCAAGGTTATGCCGATGACCTGGTGATAATCGTTCGAGGTTTCTGTCAAAGTACAATTTCGTACCTTATGCAGAAAGCTTTAAATGTCATTCACGAATGGTGCGGAAAAAATCAATTGAGGGTTAATACGGAAAAAACCGTCGTTGTACCATTCACTAGGAAGAGACGTCTTGACAAATTAGCTCAACCAAGGTTAAACAATCAAGCAATCGCCTTTTCAACAGAAGTCAAATACTTGGGAGTTATAATTGACCAAAAATTGACTTGGAATAAACAAATTAATACTGCAATACAAAAAGCAAAAATAGCAATGGGAATTTGCGGACGACTGGCAGGTAAGCGCTGGGGTTTAAATCCTAAGCTGATCATATGGCTCTACACCGCTGTGGTTAGACCAGTAATAACATACGCCTGTGTGCTCTGGTGTAGGAAAGCAAACCAGTCAACCGTAAAACCCATTTAGCTACAGTACAGAGAACGGCGTCTATCCTAGCGACAGGAGCCATGTCGACTTCACCTGGTGCAGCTCTGGATGCTTTGTTAAATCTTACGCCCCTACATTTACACGTAGGAAAGATGGCGATGTTAACAATGCACAGAATGTATGTACAGGGAAGGTTGAAATGGCTATCCTCGTCCATGAGATCCCTACTGGACTCAATGATAGAAACACCTGTTTTAGGAATGATAACAGACACTCTGATTCCTGAAACAAACTTTAAAATTTTTTATACTGTAGAGATTCCTTCACGGGACTGCTGGACCAGCAATAAGATAACGTGGAAAAAAGGCAGTCTACTATGGTATACAGATGGATCTAAAAGTGGACAAAACGTAGGCTGTGGAATATATGGAGAGCGACCCAACTTTAAGAAGCATATTAATCTTGGACGTTTCGCTTCCATTTTCCAGGCAGAGATATACGGTATACTTGAGTGTGCCGATATAAATCTGCAAAAGGCCTATGTTAATCATACGATTTACATCCAATCGGATAGCCAGGCTGCTCTTCTGGCACTGGCTTCAAACACAATTGCATCTAAACTCGTGGCCAATTGTGTAGAAGTGTTGAACAGTCTGGGGAAGAATAACAGACTAATTTTGCGATGGGTCCCAGGGCACACGGGGATTCCAGGCAATGAGATTGCCGATGAACTTGCCAGAACAGGTGCTTTAATAACACAGATTGGACCAGAACCATTCTGTGGTATACCAAAAAGCACAGTTCAGTTGACACTAAGGAACCATTTCAACCAAGAAGCGAAAGAATTCTGGCATAATTTGCCGGGACAAAATCATTCCAAAGACCTTATCGTCCCCTTTAACCAGCGCCGAGCTGGAGAGGCTATGAGGTTCAGCAGGAATCAACTGCGTGTTCTGGTGAGAACACTTACTGGACACTGCTGTTTGAACAAGCATATGTTTAACATTGGTGTCCAGAGCATAAGAGATTGCAGATTTTGCAACAGTGTGGATGAAACGCCAAAACACCTCTTATGTGAATGTGAGCCACTACAACACAAGCGTAACCGAATTCTAGGAAAGCATGTACTGCACCCAGAAGAGGTTCAACTTCTCCCCGCCAAAAAAGTCCTACAGTTCATTTATGCTATAGGACTAGGTAGTGAGATCTAGTAGCGTAGGGCGATCACAATAGATCATTTATGGTCGCAGTGATACAGGTCTGGAAAGCCTGCATAGCTCCTCCTAAGAATAATAATAATAATAGCACGATTCAATGCACGACATAACTTATATAGGCGTTAGAAGTAATACGTTAATCTGTTGGCATAGAGTTATAAAAGTATATTATTGTAAAGGCCGTGAAACCGTCGAACCTTAGGCGAGGTTTTCACTATTACGAGACAGGCAATTGCCATTTCCGGCGAGGCATATATAGTGCTTTTCTCAAAAGTATGCAGGGAAATAAAAGATACTTTTTATATTACACATTTAATTTAATTTACCCTTGCCGCTAAATATATATCAGCTGGGACGTTAATTGAAAATTGCTTTATATTTATGTCGGTAAAAATGTTCGATATTTTGCTTCTGTATCCGGTCGTTTGTCGTTTAAAAAATGCAGTTAAACTTCCATTATTTTTCAAGGTTAATGTCGTTTTTAAAATGAATTATACTTTTCAGCAAATAATAAATTGTCTATAACGTAGATGGCTTTTTAGTTTTAGCAATATCATTAAAATACGCCAAAAATATTGTTTCTGTATACTTCCATGTATTTTCTTTTTGACTTTGAATATGGTGGAGTAAAATCAATCTCCATCTCATTTTATGGACCGTTGAAACTCATTTCAATTATTAAATTTATATTTATTAACTATGTAAATAACTAATCATGACGAATTTTCAACTTTGCCGCCAATTTTCTATTTATCGTCTGTGCCGAAAGGCAACGCATTAATGGCTATACAGCCACGTGAATACATTTTTTTTTTAAAGCAAAGAGACTCACTTTGTATGCCAGGAATTATAAAAGAGATCCAATCAAATAGTATTAACCCCACCACGCTGTTTTATACAACATTGCTGAGGCGTTGTAATTTTCCAAATTCAGAAATGATTCCAGCAATGGATTTGATTTTCTTTGTCCGTAAATTCGATACCTCGTGTGTTTTTTTTTTTTCGAAAATAATGACAATATTTCCATGAAAGTTTGAGAAAAGGTATTTTTTTTCGGCATCGAAACTTATGGGTTCCTTAGTATAAACTCCCGCTGAGGTAGGGTCATTTCTCGATAAAACCAAAGTACCAAAAATAAGGTTATTATACTGTGTTATTGTTATCTAAATGTACTCCATATAGGTACAAATATAAAAATTATATATAAACTTTTAAGTATGAAAATCACATATTTTACTATTACAAATAATTCTAGGTAAAAACGACGTTGGTGCATGTATATAAAAGAGTAGCGCTGGAACTTCGGTCGGGTGGAATTAAAAAGTCAATATTATTGCCCGTTTTTGTAACTTTTTTCGTAACGGCTTTACTCCTATTGGAGGTAGCGTGATGTTAAATAGCCTAAAACCATCCTCAATGATTGCGCTGTCAACAACAATGGCTTCTACGTCTATGACAGACGGTTCAAGGAGTATTTGAGAGCACATTTTTTCGTGACCGTATCGGCCAATCTGTGATCGGAACTGTCGACCGCAAAAGAACATAAAAAAATAATAATTGCGCTGTCAAATACTAAAATAATTGTAGAAATACAACTCGTAATTAAGATCAAATAAACGAGTAAACTTATCAGGTTTATAATCATACCAATATTGTAAATGCGAATGTGAGTTTGTTTGTAACGCTTTCACGCCTAAACCGCTGAATCGATTATGATGAACTCTAGTATAGAGATAAATGGGAACCTAGAGTTGGTGATAGGCTAGTTTTTCTCCCGAAAACCTTACTAGAAATGGGGTAAAGAGAGGTATAAACTTTGTATGAAGCTTTTTATTGCGTTATGCGATTTGTTTAACAAAATCTAGTATTAATATAAATTAATATACGTACATTGTTAAACAACATTGTGAAGTCAACTATTATTTATTAGATTGGAGTTATTTAATACACATTTTACAATACAGGTAACACCAGATATCGATTTATTTATTAGTTTAGAAAATGATTTCTAATGTTTACGCGAATATTACTCATCGGAATAAAACGAATTGAAACGGATTTTATGGCGGTTATTTATTAATTTTGCTGCCGACTTTTCGAAATCTTTTCACCCTTCGTGGTCAGTTTTATTTCGATAGTTTAGAAAAAAATTCTGATTCTTTAGAAGCGGCTCTTCATTGCAGAACTTATACTAAATTGGAAGCAATCACGCTCCGTAGCTCGCTAAGTGAATTATCTCTGAACGTTCCGTTTGTACGTGCGACAGATCTTAAATCATACGGCAGTTAGGGAAGGATAACTCGTATTTGCGTCCATAAATCTAGGTTATACATTGCTGCTCGCTAAGACGTATATCCATACTAATGTTATGAAAACAAAACATTGTATTTGTTTCAAATAAAACAAATTTAAACGGATTTTATCGCGGTTATTTATTAATTTTGATCCTGACGTTTCGAAAGCTTTTCAGCCTTAGTGGTCACGGGGCGGACTGAGATGTAGGTTGTCCAGAAAAGGTCATGTTACTGTGTCTACCTTCAATTTAATTTCTAATATTGATAGTGTATACGCAGAAAGTACTCACAGTATCTTGAAGTCTGGCAATTGATCTTTTGGGTTCTGATTTAATTAAATGTGTAATCGGAGATTCGTGCTAGCTTCCAACCATCTTCTCTATTGAAATTTGGATGTTTTTTAATTTCAATAGCCTCACGAATCATCCTAGGTAGGAATCGGTGTTCTTTGGCAAGGATTTCTGGTTTGTCGAATCTAAGATAATGTTCGGAGCCTTCTTCTGAATGTTCAGCAACTGCAGACTTCGTATAGCGTCGGTGTTTACCGTCAGCTATGTATTCCTTTACGCGGGTACCTATATTTCTTTTAGTTTGGCCGATATAGGAGAGGCCACAGTCACATTCGACTTTTTACACGCCCTGTTCTTGTAGAAGTATATGACACTTGACAGGTTGTAAAAATTTACTAATCTCCTTGGGCAGCTTGAAGTAAGTTACTTGAAGCACGCTTCAGTACATAGTCAATCTTGTCTGTGAACCCTCTTATAAAATAAGTAACATAAGAAACATCAGAAAACATTGTCTTTGTTTGTCTGAATGCTCTAATCTACGGAATAGTGAGGAGATTTCTAAAAATTTAATGTGCTTTATAGCCTATCGGCTAGTAACTAGTACTACGTATAACAAAGACGGTTTGAAAGATAGCAGTGATCCATTTTAAAAGCTTTTTAATTATCACACTATATGATTTTAACAATAACTTTAATACAATATACAGAATAATAAAACAAATGACATAAGTAACGGAGGAGAGTAGTTTATAAACACCGATTGCTATATAAGCGCGATGCGAGCGCGGCTATGTGTTCAGTCACCGCGAAGAACTCGAGGCCAGATATTCACATAAAATTTTTTTTTTGTTGTAATTATTGACTAGACTGTATATTTTTGATAATTATGCAGTAAATCATTATCGGGAATTATTTATGCTGGGCGGAGAGAGAAGCAACGGCGGTGAAGGTGACCTGTTTAAAATACCTAAATCAGTGTTGCAAGTCTCGGACAGTGCTCGGTGTTATTTTCTCTGCTACAGTTACTAGGCTTATGATTTCTTACAATATTAAAAACACGATTAAGGTTGTAAATAAGGATGTATTATGGTATTTGTACTAACGAAACTATAAGAAGAGTGCAATGATTATTATTATAAGTGAATACATCTAGAGTGAACTACCTTGATACCAGTTATTAGACGATTTCAATGTATTTTTGTAACCTGATGATTAGCTATGATCAATCTTAATTAACCTTTCAACTTCCTGTAACTTCTTCTAACTTATCAACTTAATCGCCTTGCGTTTTGAAATATACTTTACGATCTATTTTCATACCTACCAGACATACATCAAACATTTCATTCAAATTCTCGTTATTTGGTGATATCTGGTGGTGGTGGTGATATCTGGTGTTTCTCAAGTGCAACTGCCGGAGCACACCAATTGGTATTCGGCGGTGGATTAACAATTTGAGGCCTTGAAAGCCCTACAATCATGCTGCGGTTGCCTCACGATGTTTTTCTTCACTGAAAGCTCAAGCTCATTGTAGGTGGATATGAACTTGCGTCCTTTGACATGAAGTAGTACACACTACCGCTGAGCTATCATTGTTCCATAAGGATATTATAACAAAAAACCTAAATGTACATATATAAATTAGAATAGATGTATAACTAAATATATAAACTAAACAAAATCTGGTAAGTGAGTCGTTTTACGGTGATTGACGTCAAATATAATTTTAGACCATAAATCATTCATATTTACTTCTCGCTCCTTCTCCGAGCGATGACAGCTCAGTGGTAGCAAGCAAGGACGATGAATCAAAGTACGTGAGTTCGAATCCCTGCAGTGAGCATGAGCTTTCGGTGAAGGAAAACATCGCGAAGGAATCGAAACACGGTAGGGGGTTTTCTAACACCTGCCAGGCTAGCTACCACCTTCAAGCTGAAATTCTACCGCCAAATACCTATAGATGTGTTCTGGAAGTTGCACTTGAAAGTCAGTCTCTCCACTGGGCTAAGAATATCACCATGCGTAAACCTATAAAGAAAAAATCTTTTACCTGTCTCATATTTTTGTGTTTTGGGTATTTTTGGTTGTAGTAACAATGCCACCATTTAAAAGTTTAAACCATTTAAAAGTATCTAAGTAAGACCACCCTTTTCACATACTAGCAAAATAATTAACTTTAGACTAAAATGAACTTAGTCCAATAAATAATAGATACCAGAATTATAAGTCCACGAACATACATCAGATTCAGTTAGGTTTAGTAGAAGTAGAGTTAACTTCGAAACAGGAGGTAATGCGTCTATGTCAATCTGTCGGCGAGAGATTAATCTGCCCATTCCGTGTGTCTAGAACGTTTCTCAGATGTGTAGGCACTTGGGAAGTTAAACCGGATGCGGTAGTGTCAACTTGTCTCAAGATTGGTCTAAGTTATTTGGATAGAGGTATATTTCTTGGTATTAAAATGAAGGATGTATTTGTAACATATATTTATGAGCTTAACTTGCACCTTTATATCAGCTGCGTCCGCGGCTTCGTTTGCGTGGTGCTGAAACAGATTTTCCTTTTCGTTTTCTCGACTTTTTTTGATACCGCTTTGCTATTCTTGGTGGTAGCGTGATGTTTAATAGACCAAAGTTTTCCTCAATACACTAAATATGTATTGATACAAAAAAATAATGTTTGAAATGTTACAGGTAGATCCTAAGATGATCGTTTTCAAACAAACAAACAAACATTTTCACTTTATACAATGAGGGTCCAAGCATCAACTTAATATACATAGTATTTAAAAATAAAGATTAAAATATTAGAAAATATTATACTTTTTCTTTCCACTTCTGATATAAATGTATTTCTCAAATATATTGGTTTAATATGGCTGTAATATAGAAAATGTTTGATATTTTATGAAAACATTAATGAATTTGTTGGTTGGTTGATTAAGTGACGATTTACGCAAGATGACACGCTTAGCTAAGTAAGGTAACTGGTTCTCGAGGGTAACTGTCGGAATGTTAGTAAATGACTGGCAACAAATATTCAATTTAAAAATCAACTTATACTATTAGGTGGTAGTTAGCCAGGCAGGTGTCGGACAGTTCCCTGCCAAAATGCAATTATTTTATCATGATGTTTCCTTCTCCAACATTTCCGGCTCATTGCTTTTAAATCATGAGAAAATTTAGACACACAACAACATGGCAACAACCGACAATGGTGAAGCGATGATGGCTCAGTGGTAGTGTGTAGAATTTAGCGTCAAGGGACGTGAGTTCGAATCGACCTACAATGAGCTTGAGATCTCGGTGAAAGAAAACATCGTAAGGAAATCATAGCATGGCGGTAGGGCTTTTGCTAATGCCCGACTGTATAGCTACCACCTTCAAGTTGAAATTATGCCGCAAAATACCAATTGAAGTGTTCCGGCAGTTGCATTTGAGAGCCAGTTCCTCCACAGGTTTAGCGTATTTACCAACTTGGGCCGTGTCGTCACTTAATATCAGGTAAGTTTATGGCCATAACGCTAAACGCTAAGTATAGAAAAAAGTATTGTAGATTTCTAATTGGTTTCGAGTCTTTGTTTCGTATTGTCCCATTGTTATCATCAGACAATACAAGCCAGGTATTGCTCGCGCGATACAGTGACACTCTACATTACTGAGAGTACATAATCACACCGCATGTCATCCGTGCACACTCACACATTAAGTACACGGTTCTGTAAGGGACTACCTCCGCGGCCCTGCGTGGCTTGCCCTATGTTATTGTTAGCACCACTAAGCCTAGTAAGTAAGGACCTGTTGGTAAGTTATGATCGCGAATTTTTGTTCGTGTTCCGGCAGTAGTCCAAGCCGAAGTTCGGCCATTCTGGCACTCTTGCGCCCGCTGCCACGGTGATGGGTGCCCTTAGCATTTGCCTTAAAAAGTTCGGTGAAGCTGTCAAAACCCTTACGGCTAACAGCGTATATCAGGTCGAAAAAAAAAAACAAGCCAGGTAAAAGTCGAATATAGGACATATATTGCCTGTTATAGTATATATTGGTAAAATATCCTTTATTGTTTTTGATACCACGGGCTAGTGTCTCCTACACTCGTCTTCAAACTTCAGTGAACCCGTAAAAGCTTCTATGGCTAACAGTGGAAGTCCTTTCGAAACTAAAACAAAAAAAAATAATATTGTCAATGAATTCTTCAAATAATATCTCTGACGGAAATCGTCGTCAGAAAAATTATTAATATTTAACGATAGCAAGAACCCATATTTTTATTTCTCCGTAGAATACAATTCGACCACGGATCCCAAAACGACAAAGAATTGTTATTTTTTTTATTTTGTTGTAATTCCAATCAGTTACGTACTACGTAAGAGTTTTGAGAACGCCTTTGTATTGATTTTTAATTAAATGAACTAAAATCTAAGAACATCTATATTCCAATGTTCGGAGTTTTATTTCATTCGCAAGACAATTATACTAACACGGCATCATTTTAAACCGCACTGCAACGCGTTCGCTTGGTAACGTTGTCACAGAATACACGGGAACAGAAAGCTAGTTCCGTTCAGTGAGGTGTTATATACTATACTATACAGTAGTAACTATGAAGGCCAGCTACTGTGGCCCATAGATGTGCTGAAACGCCACATGAAGCAGTCTGGTCTTGCGCAGATGCTGTAGGAGACATTGACAGCAGAATGGTTACAGTCTAAAGTAGAACAATACGGTGCTCGAATATGAGAGAAGTTGAGCAGAGTTCGACGCAAAACGGGACGAGCTCAAAGCCCGTGCTCAAAGCTCAAAGCTCATCTGTGGCCATAGTATACAATTATATTGGAGGAATGCTCACTTGCAGTGAATGGGGTCGAACATGCACTGTAAAAATAGGCTATATAAGCCACCTGAGGGCTCATCAACGTAGCTCTTAATAGTTAAATCACAGTTTAGCTTTCACGTTCCATAGGTTTAGCGTGTCTACCAACTTGGGCCGTATCGTCACTTAAGATCAGATGAAATGATGGCCATAACCCTAAACCTTAAGTATTTTGCCTAATACGATTGGGATATTATTATGATATACTAATAATATTAGTATGGCCTTGAAATTGTGCATTACATGTGAAATGATAACTGTGAATAATGAAAAGGCATCTGATAGAGTAAAGCGGAAGAAAAAAACATGTTAAATTGATTACAACTATGTGAAATAACAGTTATGAAGAAGGATTAGCCTTATAGAACCTAACGAGAATTTTATGTACGCAAAGGATTAAAAAAAAACGACGTGAGAGCGACAATTTCGTCCGCGTCCAGTTATGGGAGTGGTGATAGCGCATTGATAATTGGTGATAACACATTGATGATTGGTGATAAGTGCATTGCTTCAGTTATCGCAATTTCCGATTCGAAAAACGGTACCTGAGTGAAATTTGTTTCCTACTTCCTGCTATACTATCTTAAAACATTATGAAGGGAAAACGTTTCTGAGCGTGTTGTTACTTCTTCGTGCTCAAACGGCTGGACCAAGTTTATTGACATTAGGTATAGAGGTAGCTGACATCCTTGATTAACATTAAGATTATTTTTTGTGACATAAATCTTTCAAACTCAATCAGCTCGAACGACTTTGATGAAAAAGGCGCAGCTGGTATTTAATATTTATATCAATACAAATGTTTTGTTTTATAATTTTAATTTTAATTATTTTTAAATAAGTGTAATATTGTGAAAAGATTGTATAGAAATTGATGGAAATTGACGAGGTGATAACGAATATTATGAATGAGCTATACTGGATGGATATAAGTTTGAAACAATGATAGCTCAGTGACAGGTTGTAGGAACGCCACGTTATGGGACATGAGTTTGAATCCAATCACCTACAATGAGCTTGAGCTTTCGGTGAAGGAAATCAACGTGAGGAAACCATAGTACGGCGGTAGGTCTAGCGCTTTAGGCAATCCTGTCAATGCTGAAGCGTGCTATTGATTTGTATGTAATCGTTATTTGTATGTTTATTTACAATTGACGTTGGAAAAATTGCTTAGATAGATAGATGTCATAAGTGACAATAAGTGCGCAGCGATCATGTGTTTTTTTTTTTATAGGTTACCCAGCATTATGGCCATAATTTCACTTTCTTTTATAGATAAGGCGTTATAGATTAGCGTTATGGCCATAATCTCACCTGATGTTAAGTGACGTTACGGTGACGTGCGGCAGATTTTCAACTTGAGGGTGGTAGCTAGCCAGGCATCAGAAAAAGCCCTACCACCAAGCTATGGTTTCCTCACGATGTTTTCCTTCACCGAAAGCTCAAGCTCATTGTAGGTGTTTGGGTCCGAACTCAAGTCCGTTGACGCAAAGTCGTACACACTACCACTGAGCTATCATCGCTTCAAACGAGACGATGTAGGCTAAGATAGTGTACACGCTAAGCCTAGCGGAGGAACTGGCTCTCAAGTGAACGTATTGGAATATATCTGCAGTTATTCTGTGGCAGTTTTGTCTCAATTGCAGTATTATTATATTTCATAGATAAAGAATATTTTCTAGTAAAATCCTGGCATGAAAGTATAGATTAATGACGGAGCTATTTATGGAAGTATATTTGAGAGTGGTAGGCTGGAGTTGTCTCTCTGTAGCCGTATATTTTACGTCACAGCGCTCCAAACGTCGTCGTAACGGAAAAGATAAAGTTTGGATATAAATCCACCACTGTCAGACGATACGATAAGCTGGTTTGCTTAGGCCACCCCTTTACCTGGCATACACTCACACTGTCGCGTAACATTGAACCTTTTTTTTGAATTATCGTAACTTAACGCTTGGAAATGTAACAGAGGTAAATCTGAATTAATATTATAAGGTTGAAGAGTTTGTTTGTCCCTTTGACTTAAGAACAATATACTTCCAACAATAGAAGTAACGTAGTATATTGAAAAAAGTTTTCAAAACGAGCCAAAATTGTTAAATATTTTAAATTACACGCGAACGAAGTCGCGAGTACAGCTAGATAAATATTATAAAGCCAAAGAGCTTTTCTATTTGTCGGTACACGCTTATCTTCGAGATTTCCTGTCAATTTTTTTTTATCGAAGTTATGCAAAAAGGCTTTACATAATTCTATCACCAATAGGAGTAAAGTTGTATTAAAAGGGTCACAGAAACGGGCAAAACTTGTTAGATATGTTTTAGTCTCACGTGCGTGAAGTCGCGGGCATACAAAATACAGTTGTGTTTCATTTTTTCTATGTAGTTTTTTATTATATTTAAGGTCTAGCGCTATGGCCATAATGTCACCTGATTAACGATGACCTGAAGTGACGAAACGGACCAGGTTTGTAGACACACTAGGCTTGTGCAGGGACTGGCTTTCAAATGCAACTGCCGGAACATAGCTATTGTTATTTGGCGGCAGATTTACAATTTTATGGTGGTAGCTAACTAGGCGGGCATTGTAAAAGGTCCTACCACCATGCTACGGTTTTCTTGTGATGTTTTACTATACAGAAAACTCAAGCCCATTTCAGGTGGTTTTGAGCTCAGGACCCTTCATACGGAGTCCGTACATACTACCACTGAGCTATTATCGCTTCAGGTTTATGCGGTATCTTTTTATATTCGTTTTTAGAAGTGAATAGTACTTTAGGCATCTTATGTGTTTTTTGTATGAGTAAATACTTCAAGCTTGCATAAGCGACGTGCTTGCGCCACGTGATACAATAAATTATTTAGAAAAATGAGTTTTTTTTCTTTATATATTTATTGTTATGGCCACGTCAGGTGGTTTCTATTTAAGAAAACAATCACGCACAGAATTATCTCTTTATTCCCAAAAAACTGAGAACATGTATGTGGGTATACGCAATCCGCGTTCATACAAAATGAAACTGCTACTTACATTTTTATGCATAATTCAGTCAGTATATATAATGTTGTTTATATATATAACATCAGGTAGACACGCTAAGCCTACTGGAGGGACTGGCTTTCAAGTACAACTGTCGGATCAAACACATACATAGCTGGCAGCCGATTTTCATCATGAAGGTGGTAGATAACCAGTGAAAACGCCTATCACCAGATTCATTGTCATTAATGTAAAAACAAACACTATTTATAAATAACACAATTGTATATTAATTGTCTATTTACGCAGCTGAACTTGTGTTTGGGTGAATAAATAAATCACATAAAATGTACCTAATTGTTCCTCGGAGTACCGAGAGATAGGCAAAGCTCAAGGGTGTGCTTAGAAATACGTAATAGCGCCTGAACGTTTCCTACCTATTGTATTAGTAAATAGTTTGTCTAGTCTTTTTCAGTATATAATTAATACGCATAGTTAATACGCATGCATTGCAATGTTATGATAACAAAAAGGAATCATTTTTTGGGGCCAGAATCCTTCGAAGTCGTATGTTGGGCAACTGATTAGTTTCATCACAAACAACTAAATGATTTACAAGCACCGAGAGGGTAAGTATATATATATAAGTGTTTTTATTACATTTATAGATAATAAATTACTGTTCACTCAGTAGTTGAATTTTGACTATTACTATTATTAAAACAGAGAAAATCGGTGTATAGTTTGAATATAAACTATTTGCCAAAACAATGAAATCGGTTTAGTAATAGTAGAGAAAAAAAGTATTGCACTGTCTTGTGTGTGAAAAAAAAACTGTTTCCTATTTTTTTTTATCGAAAACTAAAACACGCCAGTTGCTGCAAAACTAAAATAAATCTATAAACGAAAAGATACAGAACTGTTTTTTTCATTTATCATTTGTAAATTAATAGGCATATTTACAGGCTGCACTGATCATTTAGATATTCTTATAATAATTACACACGTGTTACACACACACAGTTAAACACGTGTTCTTATAATAATATTTAATCTACAGTAAAACCTCGGTAAGTTAACAACCTTCAAATCTCGAAAAAATGTTTCGCTCCTTTCGCTTTAAACACAAAAACCTCCATTCTCTATAAGTCGAAAACTCCATAAGTCGATTTTTTTGACGTCTCCCTTGATGTTCGACTTATAAGGGGTTCTACTGTATTTAGTTGTTATTATGCACGGTACGGTGTGACAGGAAGCCGGCCGTACCGTAGCGTTCCACTGTACTTTATGCTAACAATATTAACGCTTGTAATATATTATTAATTCACTTGTGTATTTAACAGACTTTTTGTTGTATTTTCGATAATATATACTATACCTAAACACATATGGTTAAGTTCAAGCAGCAAGGTTCCGTCCATTTTTAATACGTAGAATGAAACTATAACTGATCTAAATTTGTCTAGAAGCTGCTAACTATTAAATACTACTATTAATTTCCGTGATACGAGCGATCTTAATATCCCTCATTACTTGGTGGCTAGGTCATGACAGGAATATCCATGACAGATTTCAAGTCTAAAGGTCAAGTGGTTTGGGAGATATACCTATTTTACACACACCCGGGATGAAAATTCAATAACGCTGAAAAACGTGCCTATTGCACGCCTCATAACAGGAAACGTTTGAGGTTATGCATCACTTTCAACATTCCAAAGTCTAGCAATTTTCGATATGTCCATAATTATTATTTTAAATCATATGTCTTTTTACGGCAATACAAATGTCTCATTATCCGGAGAAATACTCTCACTATCGCTCATGATGATTTTTAAATACATCTAAACTATTATATATATAAAAAAAAACTGCTCCGGCACCTGCACTTGAGAGCAAGTTCCTCCACAAGTTTGGCATGTCTACCAACTTGGGTCGTATCATCACACAAAATCAGGTGAGATTATGACCAAAACACTAAAACTTAACTACAAAAAAAAAAGATTTCTAGTTAATAGTTGAATATTTCTTTCTTGCCTACACAAACCTTGCCGCCTTCATTCCCCTTCCACGTTTCTTACTTTTTTTATACTTAAGGTTTACCGTTATGGCCATAATCTCACCTGATCTTAAGTGACGATATGGTCCAAGTTGGTAGACACGCTAAACCTGTGGAGGAACGCGCTTTGCAACCTCAACTCTTATTAACCCAAAGCAACGTTTCCATCGCGCCTTTTACTAATCGGTCCTATAAACAACCCTCCAATAACTATATTTTGGCCTAAAACATCCACTCTATAAGTACGTCGCTATATATACATCACATTATACGCATGCGTTAAAAATAATATATAAAAAATTATACAAGAACGCACGTGGCCGATATAAATTTAACAAAACATATGATCAAAAGTTTCAGGTCGAGGTAAAGCAGTACAAGAAACAAATTATAAACTAATTGAAAGAGCGCAGATGTGTTTTCAGGTTTCTTTACATTGAATAAACATTTAATTTGCTGTCAATATTTATATGTGAGAAGAAGTGAGGAGCTCACGAAGCAGCAATATTTCGAAATTCAACCCCTAATGACATATGAATAATATAATATAATTATTAAGGAGTCTTTATATTTTGAAGCGATGATAGCTCAGTGATAGTGTGTACTACTTCGCGTCAAGGGACACGAGTTCGAATCCAACCATCTACAATCAGCTTGAGCTTTCGGAGAAGGAAAAACATCGCGAGGAAACCATAGCATGGTGGTAGGGCTTTTTCTAATGCCCGCCTGGCTAGCTACCACCGTCAAATTGAAAACCTGCCGCCAAATACCAACAGGTGTGTTCCGGCAGCTGCACTTGAGAGCCATTTCTTCCACAGGTTTAGCGTGTCTACCAACTTGGGACTATCGTCACTTAAGATTAGGTGAGATTATGGCCATAACGCTCAACCTTAACTATAGTAAAAAACCGTGATTGATGTTAAATAGATATTTAAAAATCTATTATAGTAAAAGTTATATTCTTACAATATTTGTAATAATACATTTTTTCCAGACCAAAGAAAAATCTTCGAGACAATTAATTTACCGAAAACTTTAATCGAACTAAAAAGTATAAATTCAAAGAAATATTAGTTCGATAATTCAAAGTGAATAACATAGAAATTTCCTTCATAGAATGCTGAAAGAATTGTTTAAGCAATTTTTTTTCACCCTTAAATTTAGCGTTTTCAAACAACGTATTCAGAGAGAAATTTCATAAAAGAAATTTCGTCTCTATAATGACCAATTAACTTCCAGCTGAGTGAGCCGTCTCAAACGTGGATGTAGAGAATTTAAAGCGGTTTCAAGAATCAAATCAAAAATCTTTATTCAATTTAGGCCCTAAGAAGGCGCTTATGAATATCAAAATTACTACCGGTTCGGAAAGTAACGCAGTCTTCGAGAAAAACCGGCAAGAAACTGGATCTGCTTCTTTTTTTAGGTCTTATTCTTATCTTTTTTTATATAATAGTTTAACGTGTTACAGTAGTTATTAGCGGATGTACAGAGAGGGTTGTCAATTCCAGACATGACGATCGCTCACATATTGATCCACAATATAACCTTTTGACATCAAAACCCATTTGACATTGTTCTTGAACCGACTGTCTGGCAATTCAGTAATGTGGGACTTTATTATAAAACCTAACAACCTATGAAGTCTAAAATAGGGAGGAGACGAGTTCGTCACGATGTTTAGTATTTCAAATCATGCTGGTGTTTCTCGAAATCTAGCTTTTGTAAGTTTTTGCGAACATACATTTAATTATCAAGAATAAATTTGGGGGTTAGGGAGGGGAGCTGTGTGATTAAATTAAAATATCAAATTCCGAAAACTTATCCTTTCATGAATAGCGAATTGCTCGTTTTTCTAAAAGAGATGCAGTGTCTACATCTGCTGTTGCCCCCATACCAGAGTACGATGAGACATTAAGCTGTGGAAGTAAGCGAAGTAGACTAACTTAGCAGTACTGATATCTGTCAGCTGACGAATCTTACGAACAGCGAATGCAGCAGAACTTATCCTTACCGCCAATTTTTTTCATCTCTCAAGTGCAGCTGCTAGAACACGACTATAGGTATTTGACGGCAAAATTTCAACTTGAACAAAAGCTCTACCATCATACAATGGTTTTATCACGATCTTTTCATTCACCGTGAGCTGAAGCACATCACAGAGATTCGAACTCACGTCCATTGACGAGTCACTAAACACTATCAACTGAGCTATCATCGCTCTTCAAAACTAAAATAAAATCAGTTATAGAACGTTTTATTTCTGCATTTCAATGTAGAATAAATTTTGGGACATAAATCGGGGTAAATTTGACATTGTCTCATTTAGTAATAGTGATGAGTATATCCCAGTCTTTTTATCGCAAACTCCTGCACGTTAGTTTCGATGTGAGTAAGCATTATACAGTGTCCAGCTTGTGTAACCAATTGCTAAAGGATTCTAAGCTTGAACATATGAAGATCTAAGGTAGATCAGTTGATACTGGTCCTAACTAATAACAGATGATTGAACACATTTTTTTTACATTGTATGAAACTGTCTGTGCAACTATTAAAATAATTCCCAATTGTACTTTGAAGGGTAACGCAAATGACGCATTACTAATTCGAATAATTGTATATGAACAATATATGATGAAAAAGGGGAACATCGACACATTTAAATTACGTAATATAGTCAACGACCCTATTTTTAGTTTTTTTCTACACTATATGAAACTGTCTGTCGAACTACTGTAATAACTCCCAATTGTACTTTGATGGGTAATGCAAATCACGCATAACTAATTCGAATACCTGCAATGAGCCTGAACTTTTGGAAGAGGGAAACATCGACACATTTAAATTACCATAATACAGTCAACAACCCTATTTTTAGTTTTTTATTACATTATATAAAACTGTCTGTGGAACTATTGAAATAATTCCCAATTGTACTTTGAAGGGTAACGCAAATCACGCATAACTAATTCGAATACCTGCAATGAGCCTGAACCTTTGGAAGAGGGAAACATCGACACATTTAAATTACCATAATACAGTCAACGACCCTATTTTTAGTTTTTTTTTTACTTTATATGAAACTGTCTGTCGAACTACTGAAATAACTCCCAATTGCACTTTGAAGGGTAACGCAAATCACGCATAACTAATTCGAATACCTGCAATAAGCCTGAACTTTTGGAAGAGGGAAACATTGACACATTTAAATTACCATAATACAGTCAACGACCCTATTTTTAGTTTTTTATTACATTATATAAAACTGTCTGTGGAACTATTGATATAATTCCCAATTGTACTTTGAAGGGTAACGCAAATCACGCATAACTAATTCGAATAATTGTAATGAACCTGAGCTTTCGAAAATGGGGAAACGTCGTAATGAAACAAACGTAGTGTGAGTTTCTAATGCCCATCTAGCTAGCATCTACTCGAAAGTTCAAAATTTACCACGAAATATCTATAGGTGTTTACCGGCAGTTGCACTTGAGAGCAAGCGCGTCCGCTAAGCATAGCGGGTCCATCATCTTGAGTCACGTTGCCTCGTAATATCATATCAGCAGTACCATCTTGTTAATACGTTGTATGAACTATACAACTTTGCAAGACGTTCTACGTGATATTAACATAACTTTATATAGTAGTAAGAAGAATTAAAAATGGCATTTACATTATAGTTGGTGCTAGATCACATTCATATCAAATTATAAACACGACATAAGAATGATAGATAAAGTAAGGAATAGTGTGATAAGGGAACGTTGTGGTGTGGTAGAGGATGTAGTGACAAAGATAGAGAAAGGGATGCTTAATTGGTATGGACATGTAGAGAGGATGGATGAAAGAAGATTGACAAAACAAATTTACAAGGCGAGTGTGAATGGGCAAGCTGGTAAGGGTCGACGTAGGCGAACATATCTCAATGAGATCGAGGACGTTCTAGAGAAAGGGCAGGTCAAAAGTACCCTTAACCGAAGAGCATGTATGAAGGTGCTTATGAAAGTAGATGAAGCGAAAGGTGTATGTCAGGATCGTAGCAAGTGGAAGGATGTGGTCTCTACCTACCCTTATGGGAGAGAGGCGTGATAGTATGTATGTATTGACGTTGCAATATTCGTAGTAAGAAAATGTCAGTGGATAGACTGTAAATATGTATAGCTAGCAGGTGTGTGGTAGATGACTCGTCGAGTGCAAGCCCCTGGAACGCTGTCATCGAAAGATCCCTCTATGAAACTAGAGCAAAGTGCTTGGTCGAAATTACAAGATGTAGCGATTTAAAAACGAACTTTTAAATTTTGTGTGTTTGTGTTTGTGTGTCAGCTCTGACGAACGACTATAGTTTACTCCTTAAATACAATTGTGGTGCGATGAACGATTTCATGAATGACAAAGTGAAAGGTGCGGAAAGTACGTTACGAAGATAAACGTAACGGATTTGAGTTAACACTCTTATTTGTGTCGTACCGTGAAGTTCTAGAATTGTTTTTCTGTCAAAGTGTTCCGTCTTTCTTGTGCTACATACCGCGTATACTGATTAATAATATGAAAACATAATACTTTGAATTAATGTGATGGAGATTAGTTGATAACACGGGTTACTATATAAGTGCGATGCACATGAGGCTAGAGGTTCAGTTCAGTCAAAGCGACACTCGCGGCAAGTTCAGTTGAGTTAAGAACGTTTGACAGTGAGGACGTGTTGTAGTGAGCGGAAGCTCTGCTGTAAAATATAACGAATGTGGAATGAGACTCTTGAGTATGATTCTACGTAACCTTCACGGTCTGTTACAATTGGGTTCTTCAAAAGGGGCGTGAATAGGTACCTAAGCAGGCCAGGAGGACGGTGAATGGCACTGAATTTTGATTCAATGTGAGTCGCCGCAGATTGAGATTATAATATACTTAATTCCAGGTGTCGTACAGTTACTTTGCTGAGCAACGTAAAAAAAACGCTTGTATCGATTCGTAAGGAGTAAAGTTTACATACAGTAATACCGTTAAGTGGAACCTCGATAAGTTGAAAAGCTCCAAATCACGAAAAAAAAAAAATTATTACCTTCGCCGCAAATACCAAAACCTTCATTCATCTGTAGGTCGAAAAGTCTATAACTTAAACTGTTCGACGTCTCACTTCATATTCGTGTTAAAGAGGTTCTACTGTATTTAGAAACGATAGAAAAAGAAACGAAAATAAATAATAATACACTCTAATAATTTCTTTATGAAATTACTTGTGGTTATTTTGTTTTTGCTTAGATATTTATCTGTGGACGAATATTTCACATGTCCTCGTTCATTGAAACAAACTAGCTTCATAAGAGATTTCCCAACTAAAAACGTGGTGTCGATTTAGGTAACGTTATGGGCGCGCATCGGAAAAATTCACTCTCAGCATTTTTTCCATAATTTAACAAATGTAGCATAATACCAGTAAATTAATAAAAGATAATAATATTACGGCCACAATAGAAAAAAAAATTTCGCAGTCGATTCAATACAGTCATATGTCTTATAAAAAAAAATGTTTACAGTTTCGTAATAACAGGTAATAGAAACTTATATATAATAAAACTTTCTTTCTCTTTCTCTTTCCTTTTTTCCTCCTGCAAAGAATGCTCCTTAGCAAAACTCTTGCTTAATATTTCACTTCCGATTCTCGTCTAATTATCCAGTGAATGCCTGAGGAAGTGAAGTATGTCAATATCAATACCACTGACGACTTAATTTTTTGTTTGTATGTACATATTTTTATAATTATTTCATTACATTATTAAATATTGTTCTTGTATAATTTGAATGTACGTGTGTGTGTGTGTGTATGCGTGCGAATTGCTGTTTGTGGTAAACATATTTTCTTACTTTGTTTTATGAATTGTGTATCTCTCGTCACTTGAACCGCACGCCCTCCATCGTCGCAGCGAGTGTTAAATCCCCAACTTTCGTAACACGACCGACGCAACAACGCGCTTTTATTTTAAACTTTCCACTTAACGTCACGTTCTAAAACTGTATCTCTTGTTTCATATGCATCGCTCCAGAACAGTTTTCATTGTATGCCGTTTACACAAAGAGGTTTTCTGTAATTTCATTTTGTACGAAGTCCACACTCAGCAATTTCACCAATCGCGAACTCTTCAGTCCTGTCGACTATCGGTTGTAAAAGCTGCCTGCTTCACAAACTAACATTGTTATTAAATCTAGGCAATATAAAAACATTACTTTGGTTTTTGGACCGATTTCCTCATTACTGGTTCCATTACGTATACTACATACAAAATATTGTCTATTTCCTTTTGAGAAACCTTGACTTTTCTTATGGACCAATACACCTTGTAGTGAGTATGGTACAGTCTTACACAAGGCAATAATTCCGATTGTCGATGACAGAGTTTGCATGGGTTGACTTCGATATCATACCGGTCTGCCTAAATACTTATTCATATCACTTTTAAAGGTCTACATATTAATATACATATGTAAGGGTACAATGTATACATATAATAAATAACGATTTTGTATGTTCATATTATTGTGGTAAAACGGTGCATCAGTAGACCATTCTGTAATAAAAGTTGATGTTTTTTTTTAATATAGAATAGGGGGCTAATGAGCAAGCGTGTCACTTGATGGTAATTGATCAGCATCACACATGGACATCCACAATACTACGGGAATCGCAGGTGCGTTTCCGGCCTTCAACGTAAGAGTAAGCTCTCGTGTTGAAGCTTCCTGAGTCCAATCGTGCCGGAAACACTGACGACGCAAGTTAGTAAGTATTCATGCGAGGAAAGATATTTCGCAGGAAACACACAAACGCGAGGATAGAATTTAAGTGTAAGACACTTTGTACAACCCCCAGTAAGTAAGCTCGAAATTCTCTCCGTCTATTAAAAACAAATAATATAGCATCAATCCATTACTTTTCAATAAGTCAACAAAACCAGTAATCAACTCGCACTGTAATTGTTAATTGTTTAAACGTGAAAACTCGACTGTATCCGGTAAAAATTACACCATTGAGTCAATTTTCTCTATGAAAATTAACGAACGTATCTAATTTTCCAGTAAAGTTTTATTGCCCACTCGGGACGAGTCTGTTGGACTTAACTACGAGGTGGAACTAAAACGACCTCATACTTAACTGCTATACTGCGCGCTGTTAAAAATACTAATGTCTGAGACGGTGCGGGCATAACTTAAAACTAGACTGGAAGTGCATGGAAAATTAAATTTTCAAGACAATATTACACTGTAAAATGTAAGAATGTAAAGTGAGGATGCGCCTAGGTCGATCCACATGGAAATGTATACATATAATAAATCTTAAGAAAAGTCGTATTTGTACATCGATAATACTTCAAAAAAAAAATACCCAGGGTGTTAAAGGATAAGCAGCATAGAACCAGCATTTTATGATTTTTTGCCAGTCACGTATCACGTAAAATGTATGAAACCAAAGTAGGTAACTTATATACGTAAAAATTGCACGCAACTTGAAATATTACTTAGTTTTTGTATTATCGCAATCGGTTCACTCTCTCAAGAGATATTAGGAAATATGAATATTAAGTGCTCTCACACACACAATTCAGTTACTTGCAACTCCAAAACAGAACTAATTCTGACAGTTGTACTCGATATTTGATAGATGGCGTTGTACGTATGACGTCATCATGTAACATGGATATTAACTGTACTGTTATCTAAGTGGCGCGTTATAATTCTCGACACCAACGCGAACGAAGTCAGAAATACAACTATTAGTTAACAGAATACTTTTGGTCCATATATCAACAACAGTCCTATGCAGTCTACCACTGGATATGAGCTTTGTCCAAGGTAAGCCATCGGATCCGATTTTCGGTTTCCGCTTCCAGTAACATTCCAACTACCTCTACACTTTTTTTATATATTTAAGGTTTCGCGTCGAGGCCACACTCTCACCTGATCTTAAGTGACGATACGGACCAAGTTGGTAGACACGCTTAACCTGGGGACAGACTGGCTCCCAAATGCAGCTGCCGCAACATACCTATTGGGGTTTGGCGATAGATCTTCAACTTGAGGGTAGTCGCTAGCCAGGAGGGCATTAGAAAAAACCCTACCACCATGCTATGGTTTCCTTACGATGTTTTCCATCACCGAAAGCTCAAGCTCATTGTAGGTGGTTGTATTCCACACACTTCTCTGTTGTCTTCACAAAAGAACTCTTATATCCCTTGTGTCTTTAGAATTGCGAAGCAGTTATATCTCCTTCACTGTTGTTGTGATCTGCTTACTCTTTGTCTACATACTAACTTTAATTGCAAATCTTTTACTTTAAGAACTCCTACCATAAAAATGTGACATACTAAAGAAGTATTTGAAGCAATGATAGCTCAGTTGGTACAGTGTACGGACGCCGCGTAAGGAATGTGGGTTCCACCTGTAGCTCGAGCTTTCGGTGAAGGAAACATCGTGACGAAATCATAGCAAGATGGTAAGGCTTTTTCTAATACCCACCAGGCTGGCTACCACCCTCAAGTCGAAAATCTGCCGTTAAAATACCTAGAGGTGTGTTCCGGCAGTTGCACTTGAGGGCCAGTCCGTTAGGCTTAGCGTGTCCACTAACTTGGACCACATCGTCACTTAACATCAAGTGAGTTTGTGACCATAACGCTAAACCTTAACTATATAAAAAAACCTAGAATTTTCAAGCGCAGTGGTCCGTAAAATTTTAATTCAACGTATATAACAGAGTAATACCAAGAGAAATCCTTGGTAAGGGTTCCTAAGTTGACTAATTAGCGAGGCAGTTTTAAAGAAAACTAAAAGAGGAAGTACCGAAGCGAATTTTCCGTGTAACGGCAACATCATGTTGATGTGTCTGTTTCACTTCCCTTTTTATATAGTTTTAGTGTTTTGGCAACATTCTCAGTTGACGCTAAGTGATCCACGAACCCTAGCGTAGGATCAGCTCTCAAGCGCAACCGCCTGAACACACCTATACAGGTTTATCAACAGCCTTTCAAGTTTAGGGCGGTAACTAAGTAATCGGAAATTGGAAAATTCCGTACCACTGTGCTATGTATTCAACCTGCTGCTTTGCTTTGCCGAAAGCTCGAGGGCATTGCAGAAATTCGAACATATGTCCATGGACACTTTGGCTGTGTACTGAGCTTTATCTTAGCAACATACGGTCTCTTCTGTCAGCTCTCAGCTGAGCATTCACGGCTTATAAACAAATAATTCTTTACAGAGTCCATCTTCGGTATTCCCCAGCTCCTGTATCATGGCGATACTCAACATATGCCAGTAGATTCATTTATCAAACTTTTTACTAATTTTTTCCGAGTATACCTTTATCGGTATGTGGTACAAAGTATCTTATGTATTGCTTCATAATATTCGTCATGCCTGAATTAAATTTCAGTAAAATCTAAGCTAGTTTCAAAGTGCTAAGCGTATAAGAGCAGAGGCAGACACTCAAAATTCACAATCCAATTTTCAAATTAAATTATTAAAAAAAAAAATTATGGTTAAGGGTCAGTGTTATGGCCATTATCTCACCTGATCTTAATTGACGATACGGCCCAAGTTGGTAGATACGCTAGGAGAAACTGGCTTTCAAGTGCAGCTGCCGGAACACACCTATTGGTATTTGTCGGCCAATTTTCAACTTGAGGGTGGCTGCTAGCCAGGTATTAGAAAAAGCCCAACCACCATGCTATGGTCTCCTCACGATGTTTTCCATCACCGAAAGCTCAAGCTTATTTCAGGTGGATTCGAACTCACGTCACTTGACGCGAAGTCGTACACACCACCTCTGAGCTATTCGCATCGCAAATATGTAATTTTGATGTAATAGTTAGATTTGCTTGAGTTCTATTTTCCTTTTTTTACATAGCAGTCTTTATTACTTTTACAGATAAAACTTATTTCTAGAAATATACTTGTTTGTTATCATTTGAGATAATAATAAAAATTAACTTAAATTAAATCCTTTTCTAGATATTTCTATGATCTCTCCTTTTATCAGCGTTTCTTTCGACAAAGCTTCCTCTAAGGATTTCCACTTATTTCTGTCCATTGCTGTACGTAGCCATTCTGGACCAGCTACCTTCTTTTAATCGTCTTCCAATCGATAAGTCTATCTTCCTCTACTTCTTTTATTAAAAAAGAAGGAACTAATAGTAATAGTTTCCTCATGCGACATATTAAAGCTTACATATGCTGCATGCGGCAAGCAGCATGCTGGTAGGGCTTTTTCAAATACCTGCCTCGCTAGCTACCATCCTCAAGTTGTAAACCTACCGCCAAATACTAATAGGTGTGTTCCCGCAGCTGCACTTGAGAGCCAGTTCCTCCACAGCTTTAGCGTGTCTACCAATTTGAGCCGTATCGTCACTTTTAAGATCAGGTAAGATTATGACCATAACGCTAAACCTTAAGTATAAAGAGAAAATTATATATGGAGTTTTTCAGTAATCATGAAACCTTATATAAATGTATTTAATAATTATAATTTCACATATATTTATAAGATAATTTAAAAGCGATTATGAATAATAGACATTTGGATAATTTGATATTTCACATTAGCTATGGTGAAATAGCTTATCCCACAAGTGCCTTCCCGTTTTCCTTCTTCGCTAACTTAGTACAGTTAATATACGTGAATATGTGTCAATAATAAATTCCCTTTCTTATACCAATAATATTTTGAAAAGACGCTATGTCAGTCGATAATGTGTATGGATCCCGCATCCATAAGCGTGAGTTTTCGCTGAAGAAAAACATCGTAATAAAACCATAGCAAAGCTCTTTCTAATACACGCATATAAAGTTGAAAATCTTCCAAATACCTAAAGGTGTGTTATCAAATTAATTAACTAGCCGTATGAATTAGTAAATTATGGGACGTGAGTTCGAATCCAAACACCTACAATGCGCTTGAGCTTTCGGTGAAGGAAAACATCGTGAGGAAACCATAGCATGGTGGTAGTGTGTTTTATAATGTCTGCCTGGCTAGCTACCACCCTCGAGTTGAAAATCTGCCGCTAGATTTCTATTAGGTGTCTTCCGGCAATGGCACTTGAGAGTTAGTCACTCCACCAAGCTTAGCATGTCTTCCATCTTGGGTCACATCGTTGGTAATAATCACGTCAGACTTTGGTCATAAGACTAAACCAATATAAAATAAACCCATATATCGATAAAAAGAAAGATTCCTGGAATTAGGTCAGAAGATTAATTCATTAGGGATATATTAGTATGTCTCGACTTACTAACCTGTCCGCGATTTTCCCACTTTATTAATATAAGTTAGGTTTAAGTTTTGCTTTGATTAACAAAATTATATTGTTAAAAGCCGATTTCAGTTACTTTGAAGCGATGATAGCTCAGTGGTAGCGTGTAGGAACGCCGCGTCGTGGGACGTGAGTTTGATTCCCACTACGTACAATGAGCTTCAGCTTCGGCTGAAGGATACATTGTGTTGAAACCATACCATGGTGGTGGGTTTGTTCTATTGCCCTGCTGACTAACTACCATACACAAGTTGAAAATCTGCGACCAAACACCTACAGGTGTGTTCCGATAATTGCACTTGAGAGCCGGTCACCGCCTAGGCTTAGCGTGTCCACCACCTTGGACCATGTCGTCACTTAACATCAGGTGAAATTCTGTGGACATAACGATTAACGTATAACGTTAAAAATAAATTAGTAACATTACAAATATATTCATTTCAAAGCTCATAGTAAATTCACCGTAATATTTGAAAATGCTTTGTTCACGGATCACGGCCACTGTAAGCTCGACAAGAATTTCATTCTATACATTATCGATTACTCTTTACACAAGCGTACGTAGGAAAAGAGAGCTACGTTAGGGTCACAGGTTTGATTTCGATGCTCAGTCGTCTTTTTAGAAAAGTCAATGACGTTGTCGAGATGTAAAAATTATTTATATAAGGTGTTAGTTTGGAAACAGTAATAATTTAGTAGCAAAATAAAAGGGAACAAGTTTGGTTGAGTTAGATTGCCTACCAGTTTTATTTTACGTTTAAATGATCCTCACTAATATAATTAATGCGAAAGTGCCTAAAGTACTGTATCGCTTATGATGAATTTTGCTATAGAGGTAGATGAGAACCTGGAGATGGGGATAGGCTATATTATTTCCCGAAAAAAATTTGTTAGAAGTGAAGTAAAGGGACGGATAAGCTTTGTATGTAACTTTTATTAGCTTTATCAAGGTAGCAGCATGGAAAATTTGTAGCTTTTTTGTTGCTATTTAGTTGCTAAAACCGCGATTTTGTTACTTGAGCCGTTCGCGAAAAATATTGCAATTACTGCTAAATTCATAACATGATTTTAACTAGGAACTAGTAACTAGGAAAATTGTTGCTGATCGAAAGAATTGGCTGATTTTTAGTTTCTATTTTGTTGCTGATTCTTTAGTCTCATTTGAACACTGTTCAATGTAGCAACTAAATCTTCTCTTCGTTTTTTGTTTAACAAGTCTATTTCTAGCTAGCAAGAAAATCAGTGTTAATATAAAAAAATCGTCCCGCCTTGTTTTTTTTTTCAGCAGAACTTACTTGCAGCAACAAATTTTGGTTCAATAGTTAATTTGATATTTAATGATTCATCAAATTTTTATGCTAGCTTTATATGAATTTAGTAGTAATTGCGATTTTTCGCTAACGGCTCAAGCAATAAAATCGCGGTTTTAGCAACAGAAAAGCTACTAGTTTTGCATAATTTTATATTGAATTTTGCTGATTTCATGCTGCTACCTTGATAGAGCTCTTTTTATTACGTAATCCGATTTGTCTGAAAAAATCATTATTAAGTCGAGCAAAGCCGCTGGTAAAAGCTACTTCTCTAATCTTATATCCTGTTTAAAATTATTTTAACATAAGCACGAGTTTATATGAATGAGTTAAATAGATACACTTATAAATATTATGCGACTATTTCGCGATGGTAGATGAAAATATATAGGTCCGAATGTTATAAATGTGAAAAAAATGTTTGTTAAGTTTTCTCATTTGAATTGATCAACCAAAATTGATTAATTATGGTTTATAGATAGATTAGGTGTTACCTGCGGCCTTGCTCGAGTTAATATTGATTTTGTCAAACAAAACGGATGACGCGATAAAAAGTTTCATACAAAGTTTATCCCTCTGTTTACCCCACTTTGGATAAGTTTTTCGTAAACAAGTAGCCTATCACCGCCTCCAGGTTCCCATATATCTCTACACCACAATTTATCATAATAGATTCAGCGGTTTAGGCGTGAAAGCGTAACATACAAACAAACTCACTTTCTCATTTATAATATTAGTAGGATGAGATCTTAGATGAGGACAAAAAAAATTGCCATGGCGCTATATGGTTGCACTCGCCTCCCAAGCTATGGTCAAAGTGTCTCAGACTAAGAGGTATATTGCCAGCAAAAAAAAACAAAAGTATATTTATTTACTCTAAATATATTTTTAAACATATATTTTTGAGGTTGACTGTACATTCTCGAGCTCGACAGATTAAAGTAACAGATGTATTCAAGCGTCCCACGTAGAAATGTATTTTACTCGTTTCCTCGAATTATAGAAAAGCGTTAGGTTTTCCAGGAAAATCGTGAATGAGTTGCTCATTCATTTCGACTTCTGTTATATTATTTTCTGATGATTGATTACGTTTATAGCGACCCCTTTGATGTTCATTTTGTTTGTGTCGACAGCGTTTGGGGATAATAGCTCAGTGACACCGTGTACGGACGCTGTTAATAGACATGAGTTCAAATCCCAGCGAAGGAAAGCATTACGATGGAACCATAACCTTTACTAATACCCCCTAACTACCACCGTCAAATAAAACTAATTTAAACGGATTTTATCGCGGTTATTTATTAAATTTTGATCCCGACGTTTCGAAAGCTTCGAAATTTCAATAGAGAAGATGGTTGGATGCTAGCACAAGCCTGGGATCCAATTATACATTTAATTAAATCGGAACCCAAAAGACCAATTGCCAGACCTCAAGACACTGTGAGCTCTTTCTGCGTAGATCGGAACACTATAAATATTAAAAATTAAATTGATGGTAGACACAGTAACATAAACTTTTCTGGACAACCTACACCTCAGTCCGCCCCGTGACCACGAAGGCTGAAAAGCTTTCGAAACGTCGGGATCAAAATTTAATAAATAACCGCGATAAAATCCGTTTAAATTAGTTTTATTTCAATACCACCGTCAAGTTGAAAATCTGTCGCCAAGTACCTACAGGTGTGTTCCGGAAATTGCACACGACAACCAGCCCCTCCACTAGGGTTAGCGTGTCCACCAACTTGGTCCACACGATCACTTAACATTACGTGAGATTGTAGCGATAACGTCAAGCTTTACATATATGAAACAAAGTCGGGTAATTTACACCATTTTTACTCTGGAACGGATGGATTGATTTTAATGTATTCTTATTTGTTGGAATCATCGCCGTCCAGAAAAGTAGAATGAATTCCTGATATTCAGTTTATGATATAAATATAATCCTAAATTGAGTTTAGCTGATAGTTAACACTGTATTTATTTACTGGTAGATGGTACAAAGTTTGCCTGGTTACCTAGTAAAGTGTAAATCAAGATGTTTTGTCTAACAAACACACAGAAATTAGAAGAGATGCGATAGTGTCTGGTTACAGTAATGGCATACTCACGTTTGCTCTTTTCCGAGATTAGCCGATTTCGGTTTCATTGAAGCGACGATACCTCAGTGGTAGGAACGCCGCATCATGGGACGTGAATTCGAATCCGACCACCTATAATGAGCTTGAACTTTCGGAGAAGGGAAACATGGTGAGAAAACGATAGTATGGTGGTAGGGATTTTTCTAATGCCCACCTGGCTAGCTACCACTCATAACTTGAAAATCAACCACCAAATACCAATAGGTGTGTTCCAGCAGTGGCACTTGAGAGCCAGTCCCGCCTATAAAGGTCGGTAATGCACCAATGATTCCTCCGGTATTCTGGGTGTCCATGGGCGGCGGTGATCACTTATCATCAGGTGGCACGCTTGTTCGCTTGCCTCCGATTCCATAAAAAAAAACTTTGACGTTTCTCTGTGGAAAATGAATAAACAGTCCACCATGAAACGAGGTCTTATTTAACATTATTAGGCTTAAAGTTAAGGTCAGAGGTGATTAGAGGCCTGACAAGAGCGCTGCTTTCGTAAAGCCCTTCTCGAACCAAACGACCCACTAAGAGGCGCTTAGGAAAGTCTCGTCTGTATTGGTAGGTGTTTCATTTCGTCAAATATAATTGTTTCTATTGTAATTTACGTATCAGAGTATCTGCTATTTAACGGCTTGATATAATTGGATTTTATGCAGTATTAAGCAGAAATGAAATTAAGTATGTCCAATTTTGTTTTGAAAGAGAAAACGTAGAGAATTCAGTGTCATACTTAAATGTAAAACTCAGTTGTTCGTTAGTGATGCTTTTGCTTCTGAATATATTTACCGATTTTTATGATTTCCTATGTGTATCTATTGTGTTGACACGTAGATCTTCCTCGTATCTCCAGAAGGTATACCTCTAATTACCCGGTATATGCTTTGCCGGTTGATACCAAAGGATAGCGATATATTGGCCGCTGCACTGTTCCACATTATTAATTGAAACTCGCAGCTATAGAGTGTTAAATTAATTATTGTACCGAATAGAGTATCTTTTTGGTCATAAGATTAAATAAATAAAATTAAACTTAAAAGGTAATTTATAGTCGACTGTCTATGGTTTGTTCTGGTAGTGCAATGATAGCGCAGTGGTAGTGTGTACGATTTCGCGTCAAGGGACGTGAGTTCGAATCCAACCACCTACAATGAGCTTGAGCTTTCGACGAAGGAAAACGTCGTGAGGAAACCATAGCACGGTGGTAGGGCTTTTTCTGATGCCCGTCTGGCTAACTGCCACCCTCAAGTTGAAACATCTGCCGCCAAATACCAATAGATGTGTTCCGGCAGCTGCACTTGAGAGCCAGTTTCTCCACAGGTTTAGCGTGTCTTCCAAATTGGGCCGTATCGTCACTTAAGATCAGGTGAGATTATGGCCATTACGCTAAGCCTTTACAATAAAAACAAAGTAAATGGTATTGTTTTGGGCATTCGAATGCCTTTTATAACCAGTAACTTTTAATATTTTAGTATATATAAATTATCTAGCTGAAGGTCTCACGGTTGGACAAAACAAAAACATACCAAATTAGGACAAGACCGAAAAGCTCGTGGTTATTTAGCACAGTTTCTATAGTACCGATAAATTTGAACTTACTCAATCTAAGTTGAAATGAATGATTTTAGAGTTATTATCATATTTTTTTTATGAGTATGGCGCAAACAAGCAAGCGTGAAATCTGATCGCCCGGGGTCACCACAACACCAGGGAAATCGTGGGTGCGTTGCCGGCCTTTATTAGAGGAGCTGGCTTTCAAGTGCATCCGCCGGAACACACCTATTGGTATTCGCCGGCAGATTTTCAACTTGAGGTTGGTAGGTAGCCGTTAGAGAAAGCCCTATTACCCTGCTATGGTTTCCTCGCGATGTTTTCCTTCAGCGAAAGCTCAAGTTCATTGTAGGTGGTTGCATACGAACTCACATCCCGTGACGCGGCGTTCCTGCACACTACTACGAGCTATCATCGCTTCAATTTAATTCATTTATTCGTTGCTGAAACTTTATAGCAAACTAATGTTATGTATACAAAGTATTTTGGTGTAAAAAAATCCTTCTTACATGCTGTGGTGACATCATCTATTACATATCTTATGTGTACTCCATGAAAGCCATCACAATGAGGTATACCTTTTAGTAATTAGTCGATAAGCAAGCTTATTGAACTGCTGATAGCCCAATGGTACCGTATACTTACGCTGCATTAAAGTGCGTGAGTTCGAATCCCTGCAACGAGCTTGAGTTTTCGGTGAAGGAAAAACATCATGATGATACCACAGCATGATAGTAGGGCTTATTCTAATGCCCGTCTGACTAGGTAACATGCTAAAAATATAAATCAGCTGACAAACACCTATATATGTGTCGAGAGCGAGCACCTCTACTAAGCTTGTGCCATATTCTGACTTAATATCAGTTGAGATTGTAGCCATAACGCTTTTTTTTTACGTGGAGAAATGTATTTATGCATCCCCTCCCAGCCCGGTGGGACTGAGAGGGGTGTGTGGGACTCACCCAGCGCTAAGGGCCGGGAATACCCACTAAAACCCTATGGCCGTCTGTCGCCTTACTGGGTCTACGCGGGTCTGTGCATGCAATCACCGCGTCACCACAGCGACCGGCCCGGCCTGGTGGTAAGCCGGGCCCCATCCGGGCAGCCTAATATGGTATATAAAGTTACGTATATCTTTATTATGGGAAATTTTTAACTTTTATGGGAATCTGTTTTTAGAGCAGAATAAGGTTGTTAACCTTAGTGTATTATATCGGTTTAATTTTTTTTACTTCAAGTTTCAAACACACCGACAACAAAATAACTGCAAAAAATCTGGTTTCCTATGTTCTTAATCTTAAACTAGATCATGTGTTCTATATTCATATTCTTACTAATATAATAAATGCTAAGGTAAGTTTGTTTGTTTAATACGCTTTCACGCTTAAACCGCTGAATCGATTATTACGTATTTTGGCATAGAGATAGATGGGAAACTGAAAACGGTGATAGGCAAATTTTTCTCGTGAAAAACACCTTGGCAGTGGGGTAAAGAGGGGGAAAACTTTGTATGGAAACTTTGTTATTGCGTGATCCAATTTGTTGGAAAAAATCAATATAAACGCAAAATAAAGCCGCACGTAAAACCTAGCAGTGTTATAGAATACTAATGCTGTCATTGCGAAAGTGAGCTCGTTTGTTTCTTCACGGTTTGAGGCCTAAACCACTTAATAGGTTGATGCATTTTGGTGTAGAGGCAGATGGGTACTCGGAGACTGCGATAGGCTAATTTTTCTACCGATTATCTTGGAAGTGGGTCAAAGAGTGGGATAAACTTTGTGTAAAGCTTTTTATCACGACACCCGATTTGTTTGACAATAACAATATAATCGCGAGCGACGCCGCACGTAAAATGTAGTATTATTATAAAATTGAATTCATCTACTTTGTCCTCGTACTTATGTTATTTTTGATGGTAGTGAATATTGGAGAGACACGCCATTAAGCGCCTGCAGGCGACTACGGCAAGCACTTTAGGCAATATAGATTTAAAAGCCTCTTCCGGTATATTAAGGAAGGCTATTCAAGGTACAGAAATTTAGTGAGTGACGTATTTAATAGCAGTCTTAATGTGATTACTAAATACTGCTATAAAAATGTATAGAAGCACTTTAATATAAATTCATTTATAATTTATTATTAACATTTTAATACACTTGAATCGAATTTACAACTCAAATCTACATATGCAGTAGTAATGGCCCCGCGTTTCGCAATGTATTTTGTGACAAGTCCAACCTTTTTTTTCGTCGGTAAATGCATTTACACACCCCTTCCCTGATGTACTGGGAGAGATATTGGGACTCTAAAAACCCACGGTATCTTCTGTCGCCTATTAAGCCGGGGAACAGAAGCTCTATCTGCTTACATTACCAGGGCAACGCAACCTGACCCAGCACCTCACTACCTGTGACCACCTCACTACCTGTGACCACCTCACTACCTGTGACCACCTCACCAACGTAACATACACTTCTGCAACACTTCGATTCGTCTATGAGTGAGTTTGAAAGTTAAATATATTTATAGTGGAAGATATTATTTTTATATTTCATTCAACTAATTATAAAGTGATTAAAACGTGAATAATTATTTTTAAAATGCGTTTATACATTACCCAGTTAATAAAACAACCTACTTCTAACTTACAATTGATTAGAACTCTATTAAAGGTGAGACATTCCCTAGTTTTTTTTTATACTTAAGGTTTAGCGTTATGGCCATGATCTCATCTGATCTTAAGTGACGATACGGCCGAAGTTGGTAGACACGATAAACCTGTGGAGGAACTGGCTCTCAAGTGCAGCTGCCGGAACACACCTATTAGTATTTGGCGGCAGATTTTACAACTTGAGGGTGGTAGCTACCCAGGCGGGCATTAGAAAAAGCCCTACCACCATGGTATGGTTTTCTCACGATGTTTTCCTTCACCGAAAGTTCAAGCTCATTGTAGGTGCTTGGATTCGAACTCGCATCCCTTGACGCGAAGTCGTACACACTACCACTGAGCTATCATCGCTTCAAGTTTAGTAGTTTAGCCTAGTTTGTTTTTTAAAGCACACAGAATGGTATCGATGGTTCATGCTGGTTTACAATCATCTTGTTAAATGGATATAGTTTTTAAGTTAAGTTATATTTCTTTTGGCGCGTTAGGGAAATATTATGAGGGTAATATTTTACGATGCGCGCGCGCACTGACACGAAAAACCGACATCCTGAAGTAAGCTATAGTCAACACTTTCGGTTTTCAAGAAAAGCTACTCATAAAGTAAAAATAAGGACATCTACGTATGTTTGCGTGAGAACTGACAACTGTATTCATGATTTTTATTTATTCATGTGTTTCTGAAACGTTGTTGTTGTTGTTGAAGCGATGATAGCTCAGTGGTAGTGTGTACGACTTCGCGTCAAGGGATGTGAGTTCGAATCCATGCACCTACAATGAGCTTGAGCTTTCGGTGAAGGAAAACATCGTGTGGAAACCATAGCATGGTGGTAGGGCTTTTTCTAATGCTCGCCTGGGTAGCTACCACCCTCAAGTTGTAAACCTGCCGCCAAATACCCATAGGTGTGTTCCGGTAGCTGCACTTGAGAGCCAGTTCCTCCACAGGTTTAACGTGTCCACCAACTTGGGCCGTATCGTCACTTAAGATCAGGTGAGATTATGGCCATAATGCTAAATCTTTAGTATATAAAAAAAAACAAGAACCTACCACACTTTTTGTTAGCGACGCATAAAAGCTATAACGAGTTAATACAAAAATAGAAATGGCGTCCGGAATAATAGTTCCGCACAGGTGGCGCTGTTAGCGACGCATGAAAAGCTATAACAAGTTAATACGAAAATAGAAATGGCGTCCGGAATAATAGTTCCGCACAGGTGGCGCTGATGGTAAATAGGACGCACGCGTTACCGTAGGAAGAGCCCCTGAGACGCTAGACGAGTTCTCGTTCGAGTATTAACTTGTACCGGACGAATAAACAGTGTTTTTGTGTTAGCATAAGTATCGAGACTGACTACGCGTTATATAAATATAAATATTGAAAATATAAGTATTAAGAATATGAGTATGGAGATCGAGCATTGAGAATTATTAATATTAAGCTTATAGATATGGAGATAGGAGTATTGAGAATTAATAATATTGAGATTATTGAGAATATTGAGATTATTGAGATTATTAATATTATAAACATTGAGTCGTATTAATAAATGAGAACATGACGAATAATGTTATTTTAAAGTCATAAGGCGTACGTTGTGATCGACGCCTACCGTTGGGGGCGCACACATTCATTTGCCTAGGATTCGTGGGAGTTCAGGTAATGATTGTGCCGAGTAGGTTTTTTGCGTCTCCTTCGCGTATTTTATGTAAATTTATATTGAAATTGATGTTTGCGTGTTTAGTTTATAGATATGTTTAAGACTATCGTGCATGTTAGTTTTAAAATACATAATTTACCGAGCAATACTTACCTAAATATTAGACCGGAAAATATGTATAGAGAATTGAGGGATTTCACACGATGAGTGTGAAATCCAACAATAGAGACATCGCGTTGCTTGTATTTTGATATAGAAACCCGAAATATGGGAATATGTAAATTTATAGAGTAAGAACGTGATAGAGAAAAGTTGAAATAGAGAAAGTTTAGCGTAAGTATTGCTCGATCTCGAGTATTATGAGTGTATCCTAGGATAAGTGATATTTATAAGATAGAGTATAACCTAGGGTATAAGATTGTATATAGATATTAAGGATATTATATGAAATAAAATAAATATAGCGCAGAAACCGAGCCAACGGTAGTGAAAATAGAAACGAATAGAAATTAGAAAGCGTCGCGATCGAGTGGCTCTCTGTAAAGTCACGCATCGGCATGGGTAACCTCCGAAGGGGCGTTACCTAATCATGTTCCACGATTGAGTCACCGATCGCCCATTGGCTACAAGTAAGAAGAACAACTACCTGAAGAAATCGACCGTTGGCTCGGGTTCACGTGTATTGAGAAGAACTCCGAGTATTATTTCGTCACACGCCTCGACCGGTTCACGCATTATTGCATCCTTACGGCCCCTTACGGCAAACTGACATCTTCCTGCTGCCACCGAGGCGGGTATCCGGCATCCTCGTTTATAACAAACAAGGACTCTACGCCCGTCCAAACGGGGATACACAACGTCGCACTTTGGACCAGGGGGCGGTGGTCCACCACCGCTAGACGTACCGTACCCCAACAGCTGGTCCTTCGAGCCGGATCTTCGCAGCAGTCAAGATGCCAGTCACGAGAAGCCATAAGGAATCGCCGAAGGAGCAACCGACCGAGACAGACGCTGCACAACAGAGCAGCGCGACGGAAACAACGTCGTATGAAACGTACGAAACTTCAGTCACGGGCATCACTGGAACATCAAAAGCCACCGAAGCATCCACAATGAAGAGACACAGGCCCGCTTCCACAAAGTCACAAAGAAGACGTAAGGAGCTGGAAGCCCGTGCGGAACTAGCCGAAAAGGAGCTTCGGGAGGCACAAGCGGCTACAGTGGCAGCCAGGCTACGCTTAGAGGTCATCCAAGCAGATGATGAAGACGAAGACTCTGTTATCGAGGAGCCTGCGGATAGAGAGGATCAGGTCAGAGACTGGGTCCATAAGGCGGCGGGGCATAAGGAAGTTATGGAGCGGATAGAGAGTGCTCCCGCCCCCGACTCTAAGCACGACGGCCAACATATGGAGAAGAGTCAAGAGCACCGTAGCCTAGCCAACGCCATAGCCGAAGCGATGAGGATTTCGCATTACGGGTTGATACCACAACCCGACTACATGCACCATCTACCACCGTTCGAGGGTGACTGCAGAGAATGGGTGGCCTTCAAAGCCGTCTATGAAGACACCGCTCCGCTCTTCTCTGACGTGCAAAATATGGCACGTTTAAGAAGAGCATTGAAGGGCGAAGCGAGAGAAGGGGTTCGTAGCTTGCTGTACTCAGAGAGTACACCCCAGGAAATAATGGAAGCGCTGAGGCGGTCGTACGGAAGAGCGGACGCGCTGGTCCTGGCAGAGCTGCAGAAAATAAGGAAGCTGCCAGTGATAAGCGACTCCGCATACGATATATGCATGCTAGCAAGCTGCATTAATAACACCGTCGCCGCAATAAGGGGGCTACAGAAACCGCAGTATCTGCAGTCACCGGAGATACTGAAGAGCATCACCGACAAGATGCCAACCATATTGAAGTTCCGGTGGTATGGCTACACCGCGGACACGGTGGATAAAGGAGACCCAGACTTGAACACGATGGCGAAATTCCTCAACAAGATCGCGGACAGATGTGGACCTCACGCCGTACCTGGAGAAGCGGCTTCGAGGAAACCGCAGCAACGGAGACAGGCCTCGCATACTACCGTTGATATACAACCGGAAAAGCAGGCAGCAAATAGTTCATCGAGACAGAAACCAGCATGCCCACACTGCCGCGAGGGGCACCAGTTGTACGAGTGTCCGAAGTTCCGGCAGGCTCCGGTGCCAAAGAGGTGGGACATAGCCAAGCAATCTCGCTTGTGCTATAATTGTCTGCACGGGTGGCACCGTAAGGAAACCTGCCAGCGACCACCATGTCGGACCTGCAAGCGGCGGCATCATCACTTGCTGCATAGCGACAAAACGGAAGCTGCGGTTGTAGAAGAGGTCAAAGTTAAGGAGGTAGCCAACAACGTACGGCTACCCGTAAACTTCACGCGGATGTCGAGAGCCTACCTAAAAATGGTTCCAGTGGAAGTGTACGGACCAGCAGGTTCAACCCGAGTCCTGGCCTTGTTAGATGAGGGCTCCACCGTTTCCTTATTGGACTCGGCGGTAGCGGAACAAGTAGGCCTTAAAGGACCCAAGGAGACCCTGCAGCCGGAAACCGTGGGTGGTAGAACGGTCACCAAGACCGACTCGATGAAGCTCGACATCAAGGTTAGGGGGCTCCACCGAAGAAGCAAGTTGTCCGTCAATGGGGTTCGCACGATGGATGGTCTGCACCTGACGCCGCAGCGATTAGAAAGGGAAGTGATCGAGCGCTGCGTGCACCTAAAGAAGCTGGTAGATCACCTGTGCTACGAAGAAGAGTCTCCTAGGTTGTTGATCGGTCAAGACAATTGGGGACTGATCATCACCAGGAAGACGCGCAAGGGAAAGAAAAACCAACCAGTAGCATCCTTCACGCACTTAGGATGGGTACTACACGGCGTCGACGGAGGTAACTCCAAGCAAGTCGACTTTCTATGCGCGCATGTAACCGCGCGTGAAGACGCGCTGGATGCGCTCATGAAAGAACACTTCGCGATAGAATCATTGGGAGTTGCGCCGAAGCGGCCGAGCACGGACATGGAAGCGAGAGCCCTTAGCGTTCTGGAGAGGACGACCAAGAGACGAGAGGACGGCAGATTCGAAGTCGGCCTCTTGTGGAAAAACGAAGACGACGTACTGCCCGACAATTACAAGTCGGCCGAGATGAGACTAAGGGGCGTCGAAAGGAAGTTGAACAGGGACCTCGATCTGCAAATAGAATATAATGAGCAGATTAATAATCTAATTGAAAATGGATACGCAGAAGAGGTCCCGCGCGAGTCGTCTTCGAAGCGGAAGTGGTACTTGCCCCACTTTGCCGTCACGCACCCTACTAAGAAGAAAAAGAGGTTGGTTTTCGACGCTTCCGCGAAATTCGGGGAAAGATGTCTCAACGACTTGCTTCTGACGGGACCAGATCTATTACAATCTCTTTTCGGAGTATTACTGCGTTTCCGACAGAAGCCCGTAGCCGTAGTCGCAGACATTAAGGAGATGTTCCTGCAGATCAGGATTAGAGACGAAGATCGCGACAGCCTACGATTTTTATGGAGAGGAGAGCAACGCGACAGGGTCCCCAAGGAATACAGGATGACATCCGTCACATTCGGGGCCGCTTGCTCTCCCAGTACGGCGATCTTCGTCAAAAACAGGAACGCGGCAGACTACGCGAAACAGTTCCCGGAAGCAGCGCGAGCGATAGAGTCGAACCACTACATGGACGACTATCTGCAGAGCTTCGCCACGGAAGACGAAGCTGTGAAGACAGCAAAAGAGGTGGACGCCATCCATAGAAAAGCGCAGTTCCAATTGAGAGGATGGGCGTCCAACAGCGAAGGCGTGTTGAGACAGTTCACAAGTAAAAGTGAACAGCTCGAAGTGGAACTCGGCTCGAAGGAGGAAAAAACATTAGGGCTACGCTGGTTTCCGGGAAACGACGAATTAGGGTTCCGCGCGCGTCTCAGCCACGCAGCGATGGAGAAATCGGAGAACTATCGAGCTCCTACGAAAAGAGAAGTGACGAGCATGGTGATGTCCACCTTCGACCCTATGGGGGTGGCGTCGCCTGTTCTAGTACAGGGCAAGGTGCTCATCCAGAGCATATGGAGGAGTGGCGTCGGCTGGGACGAGGCTATCTCTGAAAAGGACATAGAGGCTTGGTGTGACTACAATAGGAACGTTCGAGTGCTGGAGGATCTACGAATTCCGAGATGCTTCACGCGCTCGAACGACGAGGGGGAGCTGCACGTATTCACGGATGCCAGTGAGACCGCATACGCTTGCGCGGTTTACTGGAGGCAGCAGACTGACGACCGGAGCTACCATGTCGCATTACTAGCTGGGAAAGCTAGAGTTACGCCGTTGAAACCAGTGTCCGTTCCACGGCTCGAGCTGCAGGCTGCGTTGTTGGGCGCTAGGATGTCGCGAACGGTGCGGGAGGAGCTGGACCTGGAGGTCGAGTCCACGACCTACTGGACAGATTCCAGTACGGTTCTGTCGTGGATTAAGTCGGACCCCAGGACATTCAAAGCCTTCGTTGCGCACCGCCTGGCAGAGATCGAAGATCTATCCAAACCTCAGGAATGGCGTTGGGTACCCACGACGCAAAACCCAGCGGATGACGCAACCCGAGGCGTGCCGAAGGACTTCGATGAAAAGCACCGTTGGTTTAACGGGCCTGCATTCTTGAGTCGAGAAGAAGCGCACTGGCCTCAACCGCGCTCCTTCAAGGCGGAACCAACGGGCGAGGAAAGAGAAAAGCACACGGTAGCTACCGTGAGAGCAGCCACGGTACAGCCCACGCCAGATCCGGAAAGGTTCTCGAGCTGGACGAGATTATGGAGGGCAACAGCAAGAGTGTTGCAATTCATCGGAATGTGCCGCAAAGGGAGAAAAGAGACTGTCGGCATATCCAGGAAGGCCGAGAAACGAGATCCGACCTGGAGAAAGATGACTAAGAGACCCGGCAAGGAACCAAAGCGTACCGTCGTCGAGAAACGACCGATAGATTACGCGACGATCGACGAGAGCTACCTGAAGAGCGCCGAAACGTTGTTGCTGAAACGGAGTCAGGAGGAAAGTTTCGGCGCAAGGGTAGCTGCTAATGAATCGTGCAAGCCCATGGAACGTCACGACAGGCTGAAGAGGCTTGACGTAGTGCTTGAGGACGGCTTACTGCGCCTAAGAGGTAGGATCGACGCAGCCAGCTACACTAACACAGACTTCAGACGACCTGTCATCCTGGATGGAAAACATACAATCGCCAGATTACTACTCAAACACTACCACGAGATATTCAACCACGGAAATCACGCTACAGTGATGAACGAGGTCAGGCAGCGATATTGGGTCTTGGGGCTACGATCGGCGGTTCGGGCAGTAGCGCACAGTTGCCAGTGGTGTAAAGTGTACCGAAGCACGCCACAGAAACTGCCTACGGGGGATTTGCCGGAAGAGCGACTGCGTTTCGGCGAATCTCCATTCACTTGCACCGCCGTGGATTACTTCGGGCCTATGACAGTCACCGTAGGTAGACGACAAGAGAAAAGATGGGGTGCCTTATTCACCTGCCTCACTACACGGGCGGTTCACATAGAATTAGCGGCATCACTATCCACGGACTCGATGATACTAGCACTTCGACGTATGGCAGCCAGGCGGGGTATGCCGAAAGTCATATTTAGCGACAACGGCACCAACTTCGTCAAGGCGAACAAAGAGTTGAAAGAAGCCGTGGGACAGGTGGATATGGAGGCGGTCGCTACCAGATCGAACCTCAAGTGAAAGTTCATCCCACCTGGGGCACCGAACATGGGAGGAGCGTGGGAGCGCTTGGTCCGTTCCATCAAGACGGCTCTAGCCGTTACATTGAAAGAGAGGAATCCACACGAGGAGACATTACATACACTTCTCCTAGAAGCGGAGCACGTGGTCAATTCCAGACCACTTGTCGCGGTGGAACCGGACAGCGACGACGTAGCTCTCACTCCCAACCATTTCCTAATCGGGAGGTCTTGTGGGCTACCCGGCATTGGAGGTTCCAGCGATGCGGACCTCATCGGGCGGCGAACATGGAGGACGGCACAACGAATGGCCGATCATTTTTGGAGTAGGTGGCTTAAGGAATATCTGCCCACTCTGCTCCCCAGACGGATCGGCGGAGAGGTCGTCACGAGAGATTTACAGTGTGGAGACACCGTCCTCATAGTGGACTCCACACTGCCACGAAACACCTGGCCAAGGGGCGAAGTAGTCAAAACATATCCTGGACCCGACGGCCGCACGCGAGTCCTAGAAGTACGCACAGCGGGTGGATTGCTGCGTCGACCGAGCTCCAAAGCGGTGCTAGTAGTACCAGCATCGACGAGCGACGAACGACGAGCCACCAACGAGCCACGGGTCACCGACGAGCCTGGGACATCGTCTGCGGAGCCTAGGACATCGTCTGCCGAGCCTGGAGATACAGCGGCGTCGCTAGGACAAGGAGTTGGTGCTGTGCACAAGGGGGAGGATGTTAGCGACGCATAAAAGCTATAACGAGTTAATACAAAAATAGAAATGGCGTCCGGAATAATAGTTCCGCACAGGTGGCGCTGTTAGCGACGCATGAAAAGCTATAACAAGTTAATACGAAAATAGAAATGGCGTCCGGAATAATAGTTCCGCACAGGTGGCGCTGATGGTAAATAGGACGCACGCGTTACCGTAGGAAGAGCCCCTGAGACGCTAGACGAGTTCTCGTTCGAGTATTAACTTGTACCGGACGAATAAACAGTGTTTTTGTGTTAGCATAAGTATCGAGACTGACTACGCGTTATATAAATATAAATATTGAAAATATAAGTATTAAGAATATGAGTATGGAGATCGAGCATTGAGAATTATTAATATTAAGCTTATAGATATGGAGATAGGAGTATTGAGAATTAATAATATTGAGATTATTGAGAATATTGAGATTATTGAGATTATTGAGATTATTGAGATTATTGAGATTATTAATATTATAAACATTGAGTCGTATTAATAAATGAGAACATGACGAATAATGTTATTTTAAAGTCATAAGGCGTACGTTGTGATCGACGCCTACCGTTGGGGGCGCACACATTCATTTGCCTAGGATTCGTGGGAGTCAGGTAATGATTGTGCCGAGTAGGTTTTTTGCGTCTCCTTCGCGTATTTTATGTAAATTTATATTGAAATTGATGTTTGCGTGTTTAGTTTATAGATATGTTTAAGACTATCGTGCATGTTAGTTTTAAAATAGATAATTTACCGAGCAATACTTACCTAAATATTAGACCGGAAAATATGTATAGAGAATTGAGGGATTTCACACGATGAGTGTGAAATCCAACAATAGAGACATCGCGTTGCTTGTATTTTGATATAGAAACCCGAAATATGGGAATATGTAAATTTATAGAGTAAGAACGTGATAGAGAAAAGTTGAAATAGAGAAAGTTTAGCGTAAGTATTGCTCGATCTCGAGTATTATGAGTGTATCCTAGGATAAGTGATATTTATAAGATAGAGTATAACCTAGGGTATAAGATTGTATATAGATATTAAGGATATTATATGAAATAAAATAAATATAGCGCAGAAACCGAGCCAACGGTAGTGAAAATAGAAACGAATAGAAATTAGAAAGCGTCGCGATCGAGTGGCTCTCTGTAAAGTCACGCATCGGCATGGGTAACCTCCGAAGGGGCGTTACCTAATCATGTTCCACGATTGAGTCACCGATCGCCCATTGGCTACAAGTAAGAAGAGCAACTACCTGAAGAAATCGACCGTTGGCTCGGGTTCACGTGTATTGAGAAGAACTCCGAGTATTATTTCGTCACACGTCTCGACCGGTTCACGCATTATTGCATCCTTACGGCCCCTTACGGCAAACTGACATCTTCCTGCTGCCACCGAGGCGGGTATCCGGCATCCTCGTTTATAACGAACGAGGACTCTACGCCCGTCCAAACGGGGATACACGACGTCGCACTTTGACCAGGGGGTGGTGGTCCACCACCGCTAGACGTACCGTGCCCCAACACTTTTATTGTATCAGTCCGAATAAAATGTATACAAATATACATAACTATATATTTTCTCAAATAATATTATAATATATTATAGAGTAATATTATAATAATTTACTGTGATTATAAGTGGTAATAAATAGTTTTAACATATTACTTTGAGTACGCTTGTAGAATTTGGGTTTAGTTGACGGTATGTATTATATATATACATCATAAACTAAAATAGATTTTCCCATTCTTATTTAATGTGTAATAAGTTTATAAATAAATAAATTAATTAATAATAGATACAAATATTAATAAATATTTAGGTTTTTTATCTTTTTGAAGTGACATACGCTGTTAGCCCCAAGGCCTTTGACAGCTTCACCGAACTTATTGGGGCGAGTGCTGAGGGCACTCAGCTCCGAGGCAGCGAGCACAACGGTGCCAGAATGGCTGAACCTCGGCTTGGGCTGCTGCCGGAAAAATAAACAAAGATTCGCGAGGCTAACTAATCAACAGGTCCTAACTTACTAATTTCGTGACCCTAACACGACCTTATCGGGCAAACCGCGTAAGGGCCGCGAGGGTAGTCCCTTACAGAACCGTGTACTTAACGCGTAGGTGTGCATGGATGGTATGCGGTGTGATGTGTACTTTCAGTGATGTAGAGTGTCACTGTATCGCGCGAGCAGAGTCACTCGAGGGCTCCTATCTGGAGGATCGAACCTAGGCTCAAGCTTCTGCGGAGGGAGTCCGGGGCGGTAGAATTCGATGTTTCTTTCTTAAGGTAATAACTTCTAACGCGTGTACATAGCGCTAAGACCGCGTGTAATGTTAACTGACTGAATAAACGAATGACTGACTTCGAAACGTGGTGGAAAAAAGTCACGGTAACATTCAACCTCAGGTTAATGCGTTTACAAAGAGACAGAGATCATATAAAAAAAGTTACTTTGACTTCTATATAGTTAAAAAGGGATAACCCAATTATAATTCAGAGTAAAATAATTCAATTCACATTTAGCTTTGTTACACTTTTATTATAATATTTATAAAGAGCTTTCAATTTTAGTTGTAAAGATTATATTAACTTTCATTATAATGTAATAATATTTGTAAATAAATTTCAAATTCGAATCGAAAATTTAAATCCGTAATACATAATTTCAAAAAATTCTGGTAGCAAACTGTTTTTTTCTTAACAAGTATTATATCTATATTTCTAGTAGTAAATAGGTGGTAGAGTATGAAAAGTTGTGTCCTACTGGGTCACAACAATCATAGGCCTGATGTAATGCTAAGAAGCATAGTCGTACGCTTAAGCTAGTCTTTGTTTAAAGTCTCCCTTTGTTTATAACTTAATATGATATTGTAAGACCTAAAAGCAACAAAAGTACCAATGCTGTTTGTACTCCTTCTTATGTTATATCACTATCGAAGCTTTTGAAGCTGTGATAGCTCAGTGGTAGTGTGTACGACTTTGCCTCAAGGCACGTGAGTTCGAATCCAACCACCTACAATGAGCTTGAGCTTTCGGTGAAGGAAAACATCGCGAGGAAACACTAGCACGGTGGTAGGGCTTTTTACCCGTCCTCAAGTTGGAAATCTCCCACCAATCCCTCCACAGGCTTAACGTATCTATCAACTTGGGCCGTATCGTTACTTAACTTCAGGTGAGATTATGGCCATAACGATAAAGCCTTGACTGCAAAAAAAAAATCACGTTGCGCGAGCGTGTCGATGACGCGACTTTGAAGCTTTTACTCGTGAAAAATCACCGAAAACGCCTAAAGAACTGTTTGTTCGCTTCAAAGAGCGATCGAACGTTACCTCCGCTTTTTTTAGCGTATTCGATAGGTCAAACAGCGTCTGCCATGTTTACTTTCAAAACATTGACCGTCTGGGATTTATTCGCTTCTACTAATTACCTAACCTAAATACATGAAATAAAGTATACCTTTTAACATTGATTAATGGATAGCCCACTCCTCAGTTGTGGCAATTTTTGCTTGGTGGTAGGTTTTATGACTGGCTTCTGGTTAAGCTGACGCAAAATACAGGTTCACCACGACCCTTTGTGTTCCGTTATAGTGAACAAGACTCAGCCATTTCCGCCGAGCTAAACAACATGACTATCACACCCGTAAGTTGCAGTTGTTAAGGGACGTAAGTTCGAATCCAAGCACCTACAATGAGCTTGAGCTTTCGGTGAAGGAAAATATCGCGAGGAAACCATGGCATGGTGGTAGGGCTTTTTTTAATGCCCGCCTGGCTGACAACCAGACTGAAGTTGTAAACCTGCCGCCAAATACCTATAGGTGTGTTCCGGCAGCTGCACTTGAGAGCCAGTTCCTCCACAGGTTTAGCGTGTCTACTAACTTGGGTCGTATCGTCACTTAAGATCAGGTGAGATTATGGCCATAACGCTAAACCTTAAGTATAAAAAAAAAGATGAGGGTGATCATTTATCATCTGATGGACTGTCTGCCTGTATGGTGCTCATTATATTTTTTTATTGTAACAGCCAACGGTTTCCTGGTTGGTAGCAAGCTATGAATAACGTAGTATTTTGTATCATTTATAAATTTAGCGTTATAGCTACAATATCACCTGGTGTTAAGGGACGATGTGGCCTAAGTAGGTGGATCACTTGGGCCGGGCTATCGAGTGCAACTGCCGTAACACACCTATAGGTACTTGTCGGTAGATTTACAATTTGAGGGTGGTATCAAGCCGGGCGATTTATCAACATGTTAAGGTTTAATCACGATGTTTTCCGGCATCGAAATCTCAAGTTCATTGTAGCTGGCTTTGAACCAAAGTCCATTGATGCAGTGTCCGTATACACTACCAACTGAGTTATCACCGCTTCAATTAGATTCGTTTTGATCTTATGTGTATCGACTTAAATCAACAGCTGAACCATTGATTTCAAGTGATTATCCCCGAATTTTTCGTGCAATTATCTAACGGGCATAAATGAAAAAGGAAATGTATATTAAACTGGGATTTCCATTGGAAGAAAATCTCAATTATTATCAGACGTCGTTAAGAAAGAGGAAGACGAAGGTTTTCCACAATGAAAAGGGGGAAAAAATACGCCGCTTGAAATATATTTTTTCTGAATTTCCTTTTAAAATATTTTTATCTCCGTTTCCGGCGATACTAATTACCCGGCTTTTCGTACGAACGCCCACTATGAAAACCGAAACGAGGATATATATTTTTAAGCACAATTTTTCGGACTCTTTCATTTCCATTAGATAGAGAGTATATGATTTTCAAGCGTGTTGTTCATTTACGTAGAATATTTAACAGAGTATTTATAATTTCATATAGCCAATGATATATTTGTATTTAATGTATGTTCGAAAAAACTCGGAAAAGCTAGATTTCATGAAAAACCGACATGTTTTGAAAACTAGAAATCTTTACAAACTAGTCACCCCTTATTCTAGACTCAGTAAGAGCAGTTTCTTAGGTAATAGAGTTAGGTTTTACAAAAGAGTTCCAAAGTCAAAAGACTATATATTATAGGATGGATCAATATGTGAGCGATAGACTAGTGATGTGCAGGAAGATGCGGCAGTGATGTCTGGAATTGACACCACTCTCTTTACACCCGCTAATTACTATCCTAAATACGAAGCGAAGCGATGATAGCTCAGTGGTAGTGTGTACGACTTCGCGTCAAGGGACGTGACTTCGAATCCAAGCACCTACAACGAGCTTGAGCTTACGGTGAAGGAAAACATCGCGAGGAAACCATAGCATGGTGGTAGAGCTTTTTCTAATACCCGACTGACTAACTACCACCCTCAAGTTGTAAACCTGCCGCCAAATACCAATAGGTGTGTTCCGGCAGCTGCACTTGAGAGCCAGTCCCTCCACAGGTTTAACGTGTCTACCACCTTGGGCCGTATCGTCACTTAAGATCAGATGAGATTATGGACATAACGCTAAACCTTAAGAAAAAAAAAATACAAACATTAAATATAATTAATTATTGTTTAAACAAAATAAAAACACGCTTGTATAGAAAACTGAATTAAAAAAATAGAAAATAAGTTTTAATAAATATAAATTAAGAATAGTGTTAAAAATTTTTGTAAACATAAATTAAGAATAGTGTTGAAAATTCCAATAAATATAATAATAGTACGAATAAAAAAATATATATATTTTATTTTTCAGAAGCGTGGTGTGCATGGTGTCAATAGTTATAAATGTTTTATCGACAGCTATGAGTAGAGTGATTACCATTAGATAACCTTAAAAGCAACCTACGCTTTTTTTTAAATAAAATATATATTTTTTTATTTACACTATTATTAATTTATATTTATTGAAATTTTTAACACTATTCTTAATTTAAATTTATTTAAATTTATTTTCTATTTTTTTAGTTCAGTTTACTATAAAAAGCGAGTTTTTTAGTTTTTTAAACTATTATTTATTTTCTACTTTTTAGTTTGCTTTATTCATAATAGCTTGTTTTTTTTTTAATTTTAAACTATTATTTGTTCTAATCTAATATTATTTAGTTTGTTTTTCTATAAGAAGCATGTTTTTTTATTTAAAACTGTCATTTGTTTTGTAGAATTAAAATTCTTTTTAGTATTAAAAAATTTGTCAATATCAGAGAAATCGGCTAAAGATAGTGATTAGAAATTAAAATATCAATTTCTTGCCTTATCGACTATAAATGAAAATTATATAAATTAACAAAAATCTTATATTGCAAATTGAAAAATGGAATAATTTTATCAAATTAGTTTATTGTCATCGGTCCTCGATAAATCTACAAAGTTTGAACGAAATCTGGCCGTTTAAAGTGGGTCAAAATCGCGCCCAAACGAGTCGGTTACAAACATACAAATAAACATACAAACAAACATACAGGTGAAGTTAATAAAAAGCTTTTAAAAATATACCTATAATAAGATGCATTACTTTCCGAACCGGTGTCAGTTTTGACGTTCATAAGCGCCTTCTAAGGACCTAAATTGAACAGAGAATTTTAATTTGATTTATTATTCGTAGTAATATAAATACACTCCTAAATTGGAAAAGTGATTCTGTTACATTGCGTCGTATAACAAAATTTTAAGTACAGAATCAGTTAACTTAATTTTCATTAAGATAATATATTTTATATCGGTCAAATTAGGAGAAAGGAGACAGGATCGCCAACTTCATACACCAGTTGTAATACCAACCATAGTGAAATTAAGTATGTCACGTTCTAGGATTGACCACCATGTATAATAATAGCTAGGTCTTAGCTAGCCCTTCGACAACAGTCCAAGCCGAGAATCAGCCACTCAATGGATACCTAGTACTTGTTAGCCCGAGTTGAGTGCCTTAGTACTCGACCCCAAAGCTCGATGAAGCTATGAAAGCCCGTAAGACTAACAGTAAATGCCCAATCGTAAAATTGGTCGTAGTGTGTACCAACGCCGTGCCGTTAGCTGTAACTTCGAATCCCACCAATGAGCTTGAGCTTTCGGTGAAGGAAAATATTGCGATGAAACTATAACCATTATAATGCTCACCTAGGTAGCTACCACCTTCAAGTTAAAACCCTATAGTTGTGTTCCGGAAGTTGCACTTGTAAAAAAGGAAATGGAACGCAAAAATTTTCAAAATATATTAAAGAAATTTCATTTGGATAGATTGTCGGATGATATTAATAATCTAGTATAACTATATTGATTGTCGGTGTCATATAAGATTTCATAACTGAATTTTTATTAAAAATCATTTAATTTTTAATAACACTTTAGATCACCTCTCAATAGAGCCGCCTGTAGATGGTCAAACAGGTAACGCCGAGCGACTTACCTTCAACTGATGCGCAGAAAAACGACGAGTTTTTGTTGCATATAAATATGTTTGAATATAAATAAATAAAAAAATAAAATAAATACCATCAGGCTCCAATGCTGACGCTTTATCATGTTATTATAAAACTGCTGCCAACATCCGACGAAGATTTTGTTGCGAAAGGTGCGTTTTACAAAGTGCGAGGAAAACTGCGGGCGATGATTAGTTAACGACAAATTAGCGATAAAAATAATCAAACCGGATAGAAACGTTCCCGGCGTAGAGTTTGATGCAAATTATCCGCTGAACGCAATTAAGGCCCGGACCGAAGGTGAGACCGGATTAATTTCATTAAAATATTCTTGGATATTAACATACATCGCGGAGTTTTATTTAACTTTGCTGCATTCAAGAATATTATACCGTCCGTAGTAGTTTCATAATAAATGTGCAAGCGAGAGTTTTTGATGGGACCAGAATCTTTCATGTTACTTAATATTGATGTGACTTGCGTGATGCGTGCAATTTAATTATTAACTTAAACATGAATAATAATAACCCAGGGTGTGTTTGATAATTACCACAAAACACCCTAGATAGATTTTTAAAGGGACGTAGAGAGATGATCTTCTTAGCAAACCATGGGTTCAGCGTGCGTAACTCGTATGTAAATTTATAGGGCCTCTTGTCGACGGGCGTCAACACTTATCTTCACCACTCGGGTTTTTCTTCCTACCCAGCCAAATTTCGTAAGAACCTGCTAGCGCAGCTTTAGAAGCATGTTCTGGTATAGAACTTACTGCAGTCCAATGCAAGCCAATATCTTTTAGAAGGTTAAGGTTAAAAGAGATACTTTGCTGGTTTACCTCTCGCTCCCACTTCCATTGCGTATAAATCGACCACGTAGCCATTCCTATTTAGGTAATTTAATAGCACTTTAAATTTGATGAAAACAACGATAAAATTGTTTATCAGCACTTTAAAATAATAATTCTACTGATATAATTTAATATTACCACTTTAATTAACATATATCCTAACTTAACTCAGCATCTCGCTGCCTGTGATCACTTCACCGTCATATCATACACTTCTGGAACACTTCGGTCCGCCTAGAGGTTCTTTTTAATACTGAGCAAATTTATAGTATAAACCATTATTGGAATACATAATGATTTCTTATGTTGACGCGAATATTATTCATTGAAATAAAACTAATTAAAACGGATTTTATCGCTGTTATTTATTCATTTTGATCCCTACGTTTCAAAAGCTTTTCAGCTTTTCGTTTTATTTAATTATTGGTATAGTTTATTCATGTAATTTTAATGCTAAACATTTTCAAGTATAAAACATTATTTCTACAGTGCGTTTATGTATTTCGCATTGAAGTCTTGATTTACGCTCAATTCTTCTTGTTTTTTTCTTGTTGGTGTATATAACTCCTTATTCTCTGACCCCATTTACAAATCTGGTAGAGAATTTGATAAAAGTAATTTAATACATTGTTAAATAAATTTTCCAAGGTATCTCTGTATTTCTATGTTACATGGCATTATAGTCGCGCAGATGATTAAGCGTTCAATAAATAAATTCAAGAAGCCTTGATTAGATCGTTTAGTTTTTAAATTGTTATAATATTTAACTTATATTTAATGCATTTGGTACATTTAGTAGTATTGTATATAAGAATTACTTTACAAATATTACTGCAAGACTAGCCAAATATATTTCGAAGGTAGTCGTTATCATAGCGACGTTTGCTTTTTGTTGCTTAACCAGAGACCCTACATTCTAGTTCGCAAGCAAGCCCATATCCACTAAAAAGCTCCGAAATAATTTTGAATTCTCGTTCATTACCGGAAACCGGAACCTTTTTTCGCATTTCTTCTAGTATTGTTACCACATCTAACTACAAACGTATTCTTAGCGATTCTCATAACAATTACACTGTAGCACTAAGGAATGATAGAACATTTTTCAACACAAACATTATCGCTTTATCCGATAAATGCGCAATGTCATAAATAAATAAATAGAAAAGAAAAAAACTAAATTATAAGTAGGAAATCTTATAGGCCTGCGGGCGTGAGTTCTTTCATCCCATTTCCGGCGGATGAGGAAACCGAGCGGATTCCGGCGTGAGATTCTTTGATGTGGCCCCCGTTCGATACGTCTTACGTGAAAATATATAGGGACTATTAAAAATTATATAGGTTTATTTTGCCCGTCGGAGTATGAGGAGCTTTGTTGGTTTTATACTCAATTATGCATACCATATTTCGATTATTGAAAAGGTATTTAGACAGACAGACTTTTTATGCCAAAATTGAATTTTTCCTTTGTCAACGTGACAAACTAGCTTACGTACGCTCTCTAGCAAATACGTGAAGGAAACGAAAAGGGCATTAGGTAACTTATTAGGTGACAAGCATCTACAAATACTTACTAATTACAATTCTACGATGATTCTTAATCTCTCATACAGGCAAATGTTAAGAACACCTTTCACACTTCTTCAAATCAAATAAAATCAAAATCAAATCAAATCTAGAAGCTTAAACTATATACACATTTTGAAGTGCTAATAGTTAAGTTGGAACTTTCCGAACCGGCAGTAATTTTTGACGTTCATAAGCGCCTTCTTGGGACATAATTGAATAAAGATTTTTTGATTTGATTTGGAAGTGTGTACGAATATCGCGTCTAGAAATGTAATTCGAATCTACCTATAATGAGGTTGAGCTTTCAGAAACAAAAAACTTCATAATGAAACCATAGCATGGTAGTATGACTTTTTCTAATGCCCAGCTGGCTAGCTATACCACCCTTAAGTTGAAAATCTACCGCCAAATACCTATGCATAGGTTCCGGTAGTTGCACTTGAAAGCCAGCCCCTTCACTAGGCTTAGCGTGTCCACCATTTTGCATTGCAATACGTTAAAACTTACACTGCGAAAAACCTGTAACTGAACCAGATATGTAATTATTTTTTGTAAATTATAATTGGGGTGGGTGTAATTAGTTATCGATATAGGTATCAAATATATTAAGTTATCATTTTGTCTGTCTATCTACTAAACGTTTAATTATGAGACTGCATTACAAATTTTGACTAAATTTCACAAGGTAGGTCACATAATTCTTTTTTATACTTACGGTTTAGCGTTATCACCATAGTCTCACCTGATCTTAAGTGACGAAACGGCCCATGTTGGTAGACACGCTAATCTGTGGAGGGACTGGCTCTCAAGTGCAACTGCCGGAACACAGCTATTGGTATTTGGTGGCAGATTTTCAACGTGAGAGTGGTAGTTAGCCAGGCGAGCATTAAAAAAAGCCCTACCACCATGCTATGGTTTCCTCACGATGTTTTCCTTCACCGAAAGCTCAAACTCATTAAGTGGTTGGATTCAAACTCACGTTCCTTGACGCGAAGTCGTACACACTACTACTGAGCTATCACAGCTTCAAAATAATACCACTGGAATTCAAAAGGCCTACAGAAAGTTAGAAATAGTAATAAATATACTTTGAAAAGTGAAATAAAAGGTACGTCTTAACATCATAGCAAAATTAATTCAATTCCACAAGGATAAAGACGTTGGTATAGAGAGTCAATAATTTTGTAACATAAGGTCCAAGTAGAAACGAGGTGACACTGTATTAGGTACAACTTTTTACAACTTCTTTGTGCCAGAAATACTTATAATAGAAGTTTTACTACCTTAACCTTAGGTTTTGGGATAATTGAGGATAACGTATTATATTTTCTATCGTTTTGAATAGTTACCTTAATACTGCCGCCACGTTAAGTGCTATGGGCTTGAATTCCGTAGTAAACTAACGTTATTGTTTTCACTTAAAGTTAATTCCCGCATTAGATAAACAGCCCTGTCTAGCAGGACACTTGACCGACATAAAATAAATTGATTCTAAAGGAACAACCCAGACTCAATACAATATTAAACAAACGTAACCGTGTGGCTCATACAAATAATTGCCACGTTCCATTTGAACACACGCAATTATGTGGTATACGTAAAATGAAGGCATGTTCGTTAATTGTAAGTTAAAAAAAGTTTGGAAAATCCAAAACCACATCAAATCAGACCGTGAAAAGTAATAGGGTTCTATTCCTAATTATACTGAAGCGTAAGAAAATAAAGACTCGATTAGTAATGTATTTCGGTCGTTATCGTGATAACATACAGGATTCACTCATACAGACACACGGACGTCCAAGACAGCACTTTTTTAAACAGTTCTTTAACTAGTTTAAATAACAAAAATTGCATCAAAAATATAATGAGTGTTAAAAAAATAGTGGCTTTTCTTGATATATGTGTGTGTATATTATTTTACAAGTGCGATATATGATAAATAGAGACATTTTGAGTTTGAAAAATCAGTTGTTTTGCGTGCAGTGACAGTAATATCCACTTCAACGCTTCGCTTATGAGGCGTGCTAAATACAGCATAGTTCTGGTACTGATATCGAATTAAAAAATAAGCAAAGTTTATGGTACAAGTTCATTCAATTACCGCTACAAGAATCTCCTTAGATTGCACTGTAGAATCTTGCTCGATCGTGCTTTGTATAGACGTAACTTTAAGAGATGTCGCCAACTATTTCCCACCTAATCAGTAGAACTAAATAAAGATTTACTAAGTACCTTTGTTGGGGCGAATGGTTCCCGGATCTCATATTGCTCGTGGCGGGGAATGGTGGCTTCACTGCCTGTAGTCGCCTTCCGTAGTGCCGCCTTTAATTTGAAAAAAAAAAATAAAGGTCAAAGCGTCTCCGTGGTGAGAGTTAGTTGTTATTGTTTCATTGTTGGTTGCACATTTTTCAGAATAATATATAAAACGCATCGTTTATACATTTTATGCGGAATATAATGAAAAATTAACATTTATTGATATAAATCATCTACAGGCGAGGGTAAACATGATTCTTGGCGTGGCGATACAGGCCGTGGCGACGCATCGCCACGCTATAAGATTGAATATATGTACTAAAGGTAGTAGTGTGTGCGACGTAACGACGAAATATTTTACTAAATTTATAATTTTTGTATTAAATAAAAAGGAATATTTATGTAATAAACAGTCATTATTTTACGGAACAAATTTGTAATGCTTTATCATTTCATTGTGCCATATCTCATTTTTATATTTTATGCATATAACTTATACAAAACAATTTCGATATTTTACATCGAAAAAAAGAAACTTAAATTGAAGTTAGACACTGCAACATGAACTTTTCTGGACAACCTACACCTCAGTCCGCCCCGTGACCACGAACGCTGAAAAGCTTTCGAAACGTCGGGATCAAAATTAATAAATAACCGCGATCGAATCCGTTTAAATTCGTTTTATTTCGATGAGTAATATTCGCGTAAACATAAGAAATAATCCGTGACGTCTCACATTTTGTTACGAGATATTTTTTACTAATATGTCTGCCGCGCGACTCTTCATCTATTTTGTTGGGTTTTACTCGAACATTCACACAAGCCGAAACCACACATGTGTGCGTTGCGGACGCCGCTTGTTTGGGGTTTATTAGCTCTATGTCATCTTCTGGGATCTCGGATCAGCACCAGGTTACTGAGACTTTCCTTTGCTTCAGTATTGTTGAGAGGGAATCCAGGAGTATAAGCCCGCCCCTACCAGTTTTTGCTGCCCACCCCTCCGCGCCATTGGTCACCATAATAATCACCGCTAAACCCTTTGTTCTAGAGATATAACTTCCTAAATTCGTAACCATACATAATATCAAGAGGCTGCCATATTTAATTCAATTATTTGTCTATAGTACCTTCGAAAACGGCTAGTCTCATCCAATCGTTTATTTAGTGGAGTAATTGTGTCAAAACTAAACCAATAAAGCCTCCGTTCACACAACTCCGGTGTGAATTACTAATGGAAGGGCTATGTAAATTTACAGGGCCTCTTACACTGCGTTCACAAACATACACATCGCTAAGTTTAATTAGAATCGTAAATATTCATGGACTTAAACCGGGCTATAGCAAATAGGTCCGTCCGTCTGATATACGTGGAGACTTAGGATTTATATAATTCCTATAGTAAATATAGGACAATATTAATTGATTTAGGCTTACATTTGGGACAAGGTTGTCTGTGATTGGTTTTGTTTATAATTATTGGAAACTTTAGAAATATTACAGCTTAAGATTAATTAAAACGGATTTTATCGTGGTTATTTATTAATTTTAAATTGTACAAATTTAATTTAATTCTACAAGGTACAAGGTACAAGGTACACAGTAACATTAACTTTTCTAGACAACCTACACCTCAGTCCGCCCCGTGGCCACGGTGGATGCAAAGCTTTGGAATAGTCGGGATCAAAATAAATAAATAACCGTGATAAAATCCGTTTAAATTAGTTTTAATTCGATTTCATCTATAGTCGATAAGGCAGGAGTTTATGTTAATTATAATATTAAATCATTATCTTTAACCGATAAATCTAATATTAACAAATTTTCGAATACCAAAGAGAACTTTAATTAAACAAAATAAGCAAGAATTTAAATTTACAATTTTGAAGGAAAGAGCCTCGTTCGCTTTTGTAATGAATGATGATTGAGCTACCGATTAATTTGGCTGTAATAAAAATAATAGCTTAAAATAAATCACATATTTTGTAATTAACATGATTATTAATTTATATTTAAAAAAAACTCATTAAAAATGTATAAAATTTATTTTGTATTTTTAGCTTCTTTTTCTATAAAAGCGCGTTTTTTAAACTATTATTTATTTTATATTTTTATTATTGACGAACTTTAAAGTGTTATCATAGTGTTAATATTTTTTCTATCCCTACAAAAATTTCCTTAAATTTCCACTAGTGATTATGGTCGAACATTAGATGACTTAATAACATTGCTTTGTAATAGAACCGTAGCCGAATGATAGTGCAGTACAATCCATCAGGGATCACGTAATCAAATCCGGTCATGCGACAGATTAAAAGGAATCACTGTGTTGGGTTCATTCAAATCAAATAATAATAATTATTATTATTTTATTCCAATATAAAATGTTACAGGTATAAATATAAGGAAACTCTACCTCCCACCTTAGTAATAACTGTGTTGTAGGAGACAGTTACATAATAAAACGTTGAGTGTTTACATACACTACAATAATACAAAACAATTTTAAAAAAGAAAATATTTAAAACGTACTGTGCATTGAAAGCCTAAACCAAGGGTATCCTGAGATTCAGTCTTAATTTAAAGCAATTTAAAATCAAAAAAATATTCAATTTAGGCCCTAAGAAGGCGCTTATGAACGTCAAAAATTACTACCGGTTCGGAAAGTAACGCAGTCATCGAGAAGAACCCGGCAAGACACTCGATCTGCATCTTTTTTTTAAGTCTTTTTCTTATGCTTATAAACAGTAATATAATGTGTTACAGTAGTTATTAGCGGATGTACAGAGAGGGGCGTCAATTCCAGACATCACATCGCTCACATATATATTGATTATTATATCTATGAAGGTCGCAAATCAGTCACGAACCGACTCCTACTAAATCCTACAATTCTGTCTCATTAATAAGCAATCCATTGCTCATACAAAAGTCTAAGCATGAATTGCGTAGGCGACCGTCAGTAGGAGGTATTTAAAAAGGAAAAGCGGTTGTCTGTAGTTTCAGAAAATTCTAATATAATTAAATACAATATAATTACTTAAAACTAAGATGAACCTTCAAGCTCAGGCGATCGTGTGAGATTGATTGTTTGTCATTGCTTCATTGTCCCACGATATGTAATTTGACGTGGTCGGCGTTTTACAGTGTCTCACGTGGGAATTTTCACTGCAACCCGTGTCCGCATTGTATGAGCCTCGGTATGTATCTATGTAAGAGTAACAGGGAATTTCTCAGGAAATAAGCCATCTGCTTGACTCACGTTTTATTCGTAAATGGTAACAAACTCACAATCATCAGTCTCGCTCGCGAGTCTTTACCGATATAACCTAGTCAGCGTTATGTAGCGCCTTTTTAAAAGCTTTTTATTAACTTCACCTGTATGTTTGTTTGTATGTTTGTAACCGACACCTTTGGGCGCGATTTTGACCCACTTTAAACGGCCAGATTTCGTTCAAACTTTGTAGATTTATCGAGGACCGATGACAATACACTAATTTGATAAAATTATTCCATTTTTTAATTTGCAAAATAAGATTTTTGTAAATTTATATAATGTTCATCTATAGTCGATAAGGCAAGAAACTTAATTTTAGTTTTTTAATTTTTCTCTATATTCAATAAGACAGAAATTGATATTTTAATTTCCAATCACTATCTTTAGCCGATTTCTCTAATATTAACAAATTTTCGAATACTAAAAACAAGTTTAATTCTACAAAACAAAAAATGGTTTTAAATAAAAAACACGCTTTTTTTAGAAAACCAAACTAAATGATAGTAGATTAGAACAAATAATAGTTTAAAATAATAAAAAAAACAAGCTATTATAAATAAATCAAACTAAAAGGTAGAAAATAAATAATACTTAAAAAAAACTTAAAAACACGGTTTTATAGAATACTGAACTAAAAAAAAAGAAAATAAGTTTTAATAAATTTAAATTAAGAATATTGTTAAAAATTTCAATAAATCCAAATTAATAATGGTGTAAATAAAAAATATGTATTTTATTTTTTTTAAAACATGGGGTGCTTTTAAGATTATCAAGTCATAATCATTTTACTCATATCTGTGTATAAAACATTTATAACTATTGACACCATGCAACCCCACGCTTTTTTTAAAATAAAATATATTTTTTTTTTATTTACACTATTATAAATTTATATTTATTGAAAATTTTAACACTATTCTTAATTTATATTTATTGAAAATTTTAACACTATTCTTAATTTAAATTTATTAAAACTTATTATAGTATAGTAGAGCCCTGCCGTCTCGTAATGCGCAAACATCCGTTGAAGTACTTTTAATAATTCATTGATGTACTCTAATCATAAGTCGTTGATGTACTCGTAATGCACTTACATTCGTTGTAGCACTTTCATGGTATTTTCTGCTTATATTATATATATATTTTTGTACTTAAGGTTTACCGTTATGGTCATAATCTCACCTAATCTTAAGTGACAATACGGCCCAAGTTGGTAGACACACTAAACCTGTGGAGGAACTGGCTCTCAAGTGTAGCTACCGGAACACACCTATTGGTATTTGGCGGCAGGTTTTACAACTTGAGGGTGGTAGCTAGCCAGGCGGGCACGTGAAAAAGCCCTACCACCATGCTATGGTTTCCTCACGATGTTTTACTTCACCGAAAGCTCAAGCTCATTCTAGGTGCTTGGATTCGAACTCACGTCCCTTGACGCGAAGTCGTACACACTACCACTGAGCTATCATCGTTTGCGACGATATGTATGTAGGTAACACGTGTTAATATGTTGATAAGAAAAATAAGAGTGAAGTTGCAGGCACCTACTAGTTAAATATATGAATAGGTACCAAAGGAAATATCACGGGATCCACGCAAAGGAAACCGAATCGGCTTCCCCATCCGGAGGAAATGAGCCGCGCAGCCTACCGCCCATCTACCGGCGGCCATTCGCATTTATCTTAAAGCGAAATAATCTTAAATGTTTCGGGATTTATTCTTGGCTTTTTTGGTTATGTTTTTGAGTTAACACCGAAATTAGAGTGGAAATAATTTAAAACGCCTTTTCAGCTTTACATCTACGTTACTTATGTATGAAATCTATATTACCTATAGTTCGGTTTATTATCAGAGCGTGTTTTTTTATTATTACTTTTTACAAACCATATATTTCTTTTTGCCGAAGTAACCAAAAATGGAATCATACACATTAAAAATGAATGAATCTGTTTTTGAAGTGATAAGTTCTATAGAAAGGTATATAGGGAGTAAACTCAAGTAAATCGTCATCGACATGGTCACGTGACGTGTTCACGTACACACTATATCTGTTCCTATTAGTAAACACTTATTCCGCTGTAAACGGTTTTGATATACAAGTTTTAGTTTAAGATAAAACATTTAATTTAGATATCCAAAATTAACAACTGTCTGTTTACAATTTTAAGTTTTCACTTCAGTTGGCTGTCTTCATTGCTGGTTTATTTTTTACCTTTATTATTTTTTATCGAAATACAGTATAGTAACTGCACTGCTCTTTATATAAGCAATGATATCTCATTGGTAGCTTGTACGACTTTGCGTCAAGGGACGTGAGTTCGAATCCACCTACGATAAGTTTGAGCTTTCGGTGAAGGGAAACATTGTGAGGGCTTTCAAGTTGGAAATCTCCCGTCAAATACCTATAGGTGTGTTCCGGAGGTCACACTTGAGAGCCGGTCCCTCCAGTTGGCCTAGCGTGTCCACCATCTTGGGCCATATCGTCACTAAACATCAGGTAAATCTACTACTATGCCGGGTACATACATATCGTCAAGTTTAATTAGTATCGACAATATTCATGGACGTAAACTTTGGTATAGCATATAGGTTTGTCATTATTTCTGCTAATTGCTATTAAATTTAGTAATTAACTAAAAATGATATTCGAATGATTTAAACGGATTTCAGTCAATTCCCTGTTGTCACTTTTGTATTTGTTAAGTGTCTCAATTTATCTGTCACCGGAAATGCATTGCCTTCCTTTTGGATATCATCGACGATATGGTCAGTTTAACAGTCGAGGAATAAGGTCGTTAACATTTTTTTTTAATAGTTAAAGCTTAGCGTTATGACCATAATCTCACCTGATCTTAAGTGACGAAACGGCCCAAGTTGGTAGACACGTTAAACCTGTGGAGAGACTGGCTCTCAAGTGCAACTGCCGGAACCCAGCTATTGGTATTTGGCAGCAGACTTTCAACTTGAGGGTGGCAGCTAGCCAGGCGGGCATCAGAAAAAGCCCTACCAACATGCTACGGTTTCTTCACGATGTATCCTCCGATGAGGTTTCCTCAATTAGTAGGCCTCGAAGTGTAATAAGTTGATCAAAGGTGTTTAATAAGCGAGTGATGAATGGAAATGTGTTCTTATACAATAGGTTGGTGATGACTTTGATTAATTCATATAAAAAGAAAATTTATCCGTTGATTTTAAATGAATGTAACTTCTGGAACGCTGACAAAGATGTTAAGCTCGAACTGATAAGAATTGTACGTGTGAACGGAGCTTTTTTCGTTTCTCGCGTCACGTATTTGGAGACTACGTGATTGAATTCACAATATATAATTTTATGTAAACTAGATCATACTAAATCCTAAATAATACTTCAATTGTTTTTGATTGAATTGGCCCCAACATTTGCCAAGTGTATTGGCTATCGTATGTGTTGGTAGGTACCTGTACCCGAGTTAAATATACCCTCAGTACCTTTTGAATGTAATAGCGGACAAACGTGCAAACGTGTCACCTGATAGTAAGTGATCACCGCCGCCCATGGACACCTACAACACCAGAGGAATCGCGTTGCGTTACCGGCCGGTTAATGGTAAAAATACATTGTAATGTCTTTTTTATTCTTAAGGTCAAAGTTTGTAGACATGATACGCCTGTGGAGGAACTGGCTCTCAAGTGCACCTGCCGGAACACACCTATTTGTGTTTGGTGGCAGATTTTCAACTTGAGGCTGGTAGCTAGCCAGGTGGGCATCAGAAAAAGCCCTACCACCATGCTATGGTTTCCTCATGATGTTTTCCTTCACCGAAAGCTCAAGCTAATTGTAGGTGGTTGGTTTCGAACTCGCGTCCCTTGACGCGAAATCGTACACACTACCACTGAGCTATCATCGTTTCGAAATACAAAATATAATTTTCCACGCTTTTTTATAGTGTATAGCTTAAACCTTATGACCACATTCTCACCTGATATTAGGAGACGATGTAACCTGAAATGGTGGACACGGAAAACGACTGGTTCTCAAATGCAACTGCCGAAATTCTTCTATAAGTATTTGGCGGCAGTTTTGCCAACTTAGGGTGATATCTAGCCAATTAGAAGAAGTTTGGAAGCTGCCCCTGGTATCTGATGACACGAGAGTATAAAGTGTCGCCTGGTGCATTTCAGTAGGTGTTCTGAAGGGATTAGCACGCAATTAATTACCACATACGCCTCTCGCATTAGCCTGAGTCCGGTTTATACGTTGCGATGAGGGAGTCTGTAAAGAATTGAGTTTTTAATACCACGTTAATAGAAAATCGGTGGTGAATCAGTTGGTACTGTGTACGGACGCCACGCTAATGGACGTGAGATCGAATCCCCGCAATGAGACCGAGCTTTCTTCCGGTGAAGGAAACTTTGAAGCCTTAACATTGTGGTAGGGCTTTTTCTCATGCCCGCTGGTTAATCTGCCGCTAAATACCACTGGATGCGTCCCGGCAGTTGCACCGAAATCCAGTCTTTCCACCAGGCTTAGCGTTTCCACCAACTTGTGCCACACCGTCACGTAACATCCGTTTAGATTATGTCCAAAATTACACGTGATTTTGTCATCGAAATGAAACCGCCCGCCCCGTGACCGCGAAGGATAAAAAGCTTTTGAAACGTCGGGATGAAAATTAATAAATAACCGAGAGAAAATCCGTTTAAATTAGTTTTATTTCGATGAATAACATTCGTGGAAACATAAGTAATCATTACGTGAAGTTTTGTTTTACATGTAGACACAACAAGATTATTATGGATTCTCGTAATTTTTTTTTATATATTGGCAACAGCAATACTTAATCTCAGCCGAGCGTAAATTATTCAAGGCGAAAGGGTTCAAGGTGATCGGTTCATCGGCGCTGGTGTTTATCAATCACACAGACACACCAACATTCATTATATAGATCGAAATAATATTTCATAATTGTAGATAACTTTATTTAAATAGATTTATTACACAGAATTTATTATAAATGTTACATCTATTAATGGTAGCATGATGATGAATAAACTACGACCTACCTCGACGCTATCAACACAATTTCACGAGATTAATACTTTCAGATAGAACCTTTCCAGGTTTTGTAATATTAAAAATCCGTACTAATATTACAAATGTGAAGGTAAGTTTGTTTCTTACGCTTTCACGCGAATACTACTTAACAGATCATCATGAAACTTTGTACGCACATTCTTGGAGGTGTTAGAGGTAGCATAGGATATTTTTTATTGAAAAAAATATATATGCGACCGAAGCCGCGGGTAAAAGCTAGTGTGGACATAAATTACCCACAGAATAATATACGACGATATTACTGAAAAAAAATATATTAAACATCAAAATATTCCACACTTGTTAGTGCATTATGTACCAATTAACTTTTATCCTACTAATATTATAAATGCGAAGGAGACTTCGCTTGTTTGTTTGTTTGTTTGTTATACTTTCAGGCGTAATTTCTGGTATAGAGATAGGTGGGAACCTGGAGACGGTTATAGGAAAATTTTTCTCGCGAATTTTCATTGGGAGCAGGATAAAGAGTGGGATAAACTTTATATGAAACTCCGCGCTCGCCCCCCTAGTTCAGGTGAAGCTGTAAAAGACCCGCAGGCTAACAGTGTAAGTCCTATCAAAATATATATATATATAGGAATTTTTTAGTGCGTCATCAGATTTGTTTGACGAAATCAATATTAACGAAAGCGAAGCCAGCCGCTCGTAAAATGTAGTATTAATGTATTATAAAAGCAATCTTATTCTTAGAACACCTGGGGTCCGAGGCATACATTTAGAGACTGCGGCGGCACAAGCGCAAGTTCATAATGGCCATGAATATATAATATTCAAACATATAATACGGTCATCTTCTCGAAACTTTGTCCAAACGTGTGGTCCAATTCATAGATCACAGTGAGATGATAGAAACATAATTGTTCGTGTTTTAACTTTATGGTAGGGAAGTGAAAATACTTAAAAATTCAGAGAGAGTTAATAGAAACGAAAGAGAGAGAGAGAGAGAGAGATATATATATATATATATATGTTTCTTTCTCATTTAACTAAATATTCCTAAACACGACGCAGCCTTGGAATTTGATTTTTTGATTTCGTTTAATTAGCTTAAGGATACTAAAGAAGCTTCTTTTAACCCTTAAATGCATAGTGTATCAATAATGAAACAATTTCCTCAATACTCTATTAAATATTAACTATAGTAACCATAAATAGTCCGGTTAAATGATTTTTTTTTATATTAAAAAGCATGAAAAACTATATATATAATCTGTTCATATCTGATACATGTATATATATATATATATATATATATATATATATATATATATATATATATATATATATATATATATGTATATATTCCAGTCAAATAATCATGCATTTAAGGGTTAAAAACATAATTACAATGAAATAAACCTGTTAGCTTGATCAGTATTGCAACTTATCTTGAAGCGATGATAGCTCAGTTGGTAGGTGTACGGATGCCACGTTAATGGATTTGAATTCGAATCCACCTGCAATGAGTTTCAGCTTTCAGTGGAGGAAAACATCGAGATGAAACCATGACATAGTGGTAGAGATTTGTAAAATGCCCGCCAGGCTACCTACCGCACTCGAGTTGACAATCTGCTGCTAAACACCTAAAGGTGTATATCGATAATTTTACTAAAGAGCCAGTCCCTTCATTAGGCTTAGTGTGCCCCCATCTTAGGCTACATCGTCACTTAATATCAGGTGAGATTGTGGGCATAACGCTAAACCATGACTACAAAACAAGTAACGAAATATGCCTAACCATGACGCAGCTATAAAATTTCCTTTCGAGTTCTTGTTTTATTAACGTATCAATTAGTCAGAAGAAAGAAAGAAAATTTAATTATACACTACACAGCAAATGATAATTATTATAAATAAATAAAAAACGGGAATTCAAAAATAAAATAATCACAAACACCGTAAGATGTGGATCAATTAACACCAGTCTCAGCATAACAGCTACACTGATATAGCGTAGCGGAGTTTACGAAGCTTTTTTTAATAGAATTTAATAAGACTGCTAACTTGATAAGACTTAAAAGCTCCAACAAGCATATTATCATGCTAAGAACATAATAAAGCGTAAGTAAGTACTAATATTAGTAACTAAGTAGACGTACTTCCTCGTTGGATGTTCCCATAAGTCTTGCAATAAGTTAAGATCATAATATTATATTTCTTACACTATGAGTGTAAGATAGGATATAATAAAATCAAATTTCACTATACCTTATGTCATATTTATATACTATGTAAGGTTTTATTACGAAACACACTTCTTTACACTTGTAATGTTTATTTAAGACACGGTTTTCCAGTTATGTAAATTACTAGCGGGTAGTCTACAGTGTTTCAGCGAAAGAATCCTGCTATCCCACTCCGAGGCTTGGCGGCTCTTGTAAGGTGCTGCGACGCTATTGGCTAGTGGGATAAGGCGTCGCTTGGCTTTGGCTTATTGGACTTCCGGTGGTAGCACTGCCGTTACAACTATCATGTTTTATTATGCAACAGGGGGGCAGACAAGCAAACGTGTCACCTGCTGGTAAGTAATCACCGCCACCCATGGACACCCACAACACCAGAATAATCGCAGGTGCGTTGCCGGCCTTTATAAGAAGGATTGGCTCATCAAGTGGTACTTACATCTAATGGTATTTGGCGGCAGATTTTCAACTTGAGCATTAAAAAGCTGTATCACAATGCTGTGGTTTCCTCTCGATATTTTTTTTCACCGAAAGCTCAAGCTCATTGTAGGTGGTTTGATTCGAACTCACGTCCCATGACGCGGCGTTGCTACACGCTTCCACTGAGCTATCATCGCTTCAATCAAAATGTATGAAAGGTGAGTCATATTTAGGACATGCTGTAATACGTCACGGGAAGAGATCAGCGTCTGAGATAGAGGCTCGACCTATTTCAAGCACAAAGAGACATAGATGTATAGAAATATTATGTCGTAAAACAAAAGTAGGTGTCATACTGGAATTTGACCATTTATTTTTTATCTAATCTAATTTGTATCTATATTTATTTATCTATTTGTGTATTTATATTACTAGGATGGATAAATTCAAGAATGAGTATGTAAGAGGAAGTTTGAAAGTGGCACCAGTGGTAGAGACTTGAAAGGGAATGTTTGCCTTGGTTTGGACATGTCACGAGAAAAGAGGAAATGTGGTGGAGAAAATGTGATGAGAAAAGTAATGGATATGAATGTTGAAGGATGGAAAGGAAGAAGAAGACTGAAGAAAATGTAGATAGAGTGTGAGAGGGATGAGATGAGAAAAAAGGGACTGAATGAAGAGATGCCCCAAATAACTTGGGAACAGGTCGCGGTGATGATAATGGTTTATGTACATATGTATAAGTGTCCAGCTGGCTTGGTATTTTCTAGTAATTAAGATATGAAAGAGAGATTCAAAACACGATAACTCAACTGGATGTTTATTACAAGTCACGATTTTCTAAATTATGCGAATGAAATTATTAATTTTAAAACGATAAGTCTTCTTTTACGAGTCACGATTTCCTAAATTGTACGAATGAAATTATGAATTTTAGAACGATAAGTCTGCTAATATAATCTATGGACGTAAAAAAAATCTGTACTAGTTATTTTAACATTTGCACCACTAAAAAGCATATATTTATTTTTGTGTGAAGTGTATATATGTCATAGTACAAATCAGTTGAGAAAGCAAAATATAAAATGTCAGTTTACCCTAATGTCCTAAATATTATATATTTTCCAAAGAACAAGCCGCTCACATGAAATTTTAGAATAGATCTTTTTTAAATATTCTGTTTGTGTGTAATTTCAATGCCTTTTTATCTTGATTTACATTCGAAAGAACTTTAGCATCAGTCTATTATTTCACGGCATTAGTATGCCATACTAACTGGTGGTAGGTCTTCTTCTAATGCCCGCCTGGTTAGCTACCACCCTCAAGTTGAAAACCTGCCGCCAAATACCAATAGGTGTGTTCCGGCAGCTGCACTTGAGAGCCAGTTCCTCCACAGGCTTAGTTTATCTACCAACTTGGTCCATATCGGCACTTAAGATCGCGTGAGATTATAGCTAAAATGATAAACCTTAACTATATAAAAAAAAGGCGTGAAGCGAAGAAGATAAGCATCGATCTACGATGGTCCATGACTTAGACCACCGTCTTATTGACATAGTGAATACAATAGCATAAGTTTTGGCCATGTACTTACTGTCGCAGAATGTGCCCGGGCTATGAGCGTTCGTCAAACTTTCAGACGTTCCTAAACTTATGAGTTATCTTACTAACCGGCATAGTTTTAAATACGCCCATAAATTACTTCTTCTAGATACAAATTCTCTTAACAAAGTTTTACCTGATTAATTCTCAACAAAACTAATAAAGTATTCACGATTAAAACACGAAATACTTTATTCCATTTAGGTCTTAAAAATGCCTCTATAAATTTCCGAACACCGCTTTAGAAAATACACCTGCTAACGAAAGGAACCGCTAAGAAACTAAATAAGGGTATAAATAATGTTTAAACTGTACTTGATCTGTTAACCGAAACTAAAGATTATCATCGAGGGGTAAACAGTCCGTCAGAGGTCGGCGCTGTATTGCCACGTAATTTACTTACGCTAGAAAAGAGGTGACCGCTGTAACAAGAGCTTGTAAGTCATGCCTGAGTTTTATCGATTTCGTACTCCTGTCCGCCGTAGACTGGTTGTTCGCTGGAGGGTCAAGCACTCCCTTCTATCATCTTACGCCAGATTGTCTGTGAAGAAAGTCGGTTGCCGTGGCATCGTGGTAATAACACTTTCCAACCCACGTCACCGTAGGATGGCAACACATGTCAGTGGTTTTACACATGGTTTTAGTTGGTATTCCTGGCGGCTAACGCATGAAGAGTCTGTTCGATTGTTTAAAGCGAAGACATCTTTAAACGCGTGTTACATACATTTATTTACATTAAACGATAATGTTCGGTCACACTCGGGTCTTCCGGGTAATCTACTCGAAAAAAGCGTGCTCGGCTCTCTGGCACACTGAATCTTATATTTAATTTAAGTTTGTCTTACTTCTGTCGGCAATCTTCGATGGCTGCCTACATTATTTTTTACATAAATATTCTATATAAGGGTTTTATCTATATTAGGCTTTGTCTAACAAAGTTATTTCGGTTTTCTATTTTCACGTATTCACACGCTTCGTCACACAGGCCGCGTCAACCCGCACATTATAAAATTAGCATTACGAAAGTTGCCGCTTTGTAGATATAAATAGTCCTTTATAAAATATAACATTGTATATAATTGGTGAGCTTGGAATATATTGTTCTGCCCTTCCACTAGCGAAGACTTTCATTATAGAGCCACCTATCGTAAAACTTATCCATGGAAAACACATCACATATGTATTTTACGGAATAGCCATAATCATCTGGCATATAGTTATGAATTCACTTTTTTATCCCCCATACACTCAACGGAAAGCAGTTGCAAATGTGTTAAAGCCTAATAAAATGGATTCGGGCACTACCAATTCGTCACTTAATATAAGGTGAGATTGTAAACTATTAAAAATACAGAAATTCTATGTAAATTTCGTAGTTATGGTAAGGTCACGGTGTGATGGACTGAGATAAAAATTTTCCGCTTTACAATATTAATGTAGATGAGGTTTATGTCGATAACAAACGTTGCATGGTGGTAGAGCTTTTTCTAATGCCCGCCTGGCTAGCAACCGCCCTCAAGTCATAAATCTACCGCCAAATACCAATAGGTGTGATCCGGCAGCTGCACTTGACTGTCACCACCTACACAATTTTAACGTGTCTACCAACTTGGGCTGTATCGTCACTTAAGATCAGGTGAGATTATGGCCATAATGCTAAATCTTAACTATATATATTAAAAAATCTTGCCGATTGTAATCTTCAATAAATATATCTAAAAAAGGTTTTATTAAATTGGTTTAGTTAAAGTATTGTTAAAGATTAAAATACATAAAATTAACGATTCTGAATTTATAATTTACGCTTACCCCATAAAAACTTCAGCACGTTGAAGCGACTTTATTTAATATTTTATCTTTCGTTCACAAAAGTGCCAATGCCAAGTTCGCCGCCGTTTATGTTTGGAAATATTTTCAGGTTTTTCTGTATTTTCCTAGGAAAATAAAGCGTTTATATTTAGAGGAAAATATACACGTAAGTATAATTATGTTATGCGGTATTATACCTACTTAGATATATATTAACAAACTGCTGTGTAGCACTGCCAGTGGACTAACATATTGACGTAGGAAAAAGGTGCAGAAGACGCATTTTTCTTGTTTCTTTTATGTATATATTCTTTATTCACCATATCCATATACATAAACTATAATAATTACAAAAAACTGTTCAAAGACGTAAGTCAACTATACACACACAAGTACTAGGAGCCTGTTTTCGGCCTTTGATTGTACATACGTGGAAAACATACTAGGGTGATTCATTTCCGGCAATTATTTTTTTCTCGTTGCTCAAGCTAGCTATTAATCTACATATTGAAAAAACATCTCACCATGCTTAAGCTCTTAATATCAATTTGAAGTATTTACTGTTTAAATTTGAAGTTTTCCCAAATAAATTACAAAATTAAAGAAATGTTTTATTTTTTATTATTTTTTTATTTCTAAAGTTAGATACCTTCTACAATGTTGTGAATTGGTTTGATGGACCTAATGGGAAATTTCACGCTGTTCGAAATTGCTTTAGTGATTTTTTGTATATATTATATATATATATATAAAACTATTCATTCAAAAAACTGAATATTGATGAGTTACTGGCGAACCGTGTGAGTTACACAAAAATTTACTACAGCAATTTCGAAAAGCGTGAAATTTTTCAAAAGGGTCATCAAATAGATTCACAATATTGTAAAAGGTGCCGAAGCATTAGAAGTTTGAAAAATAAAAAACAATTTCTTATATGCAATTTACATGGGAAAACTTCGAATTTAAAAAGTAAGCACTTAGATATTATGAGCTCAAACTTGGTGAGTTTTTTTTTCATATCTTGAAAAATATTTTGCTTGAGCATCGAGAAAAAAATTTTTTTGGCGGAAATGAATCATCCTACAAGCATTTTTTTTTAATAATGATTTATTCCTAGCTAGCTCTTCTTACTAGGTAAATGTAATTCATTTGTTTTTATCAACTGTGTTTTAACGAAATATGCAATACATAATTAAAAAACAGAAATACATTCTTGTCTTCAAAACAAACTACATCCCGATTAAAATATTCACAAGGTATTTAACGTATAAATTTCATTGTATTACCACTTTATTATACGAATAGATTACGATCCGTTATAGAGTACGTTTCATACTTGAAATGACCTCTTCGTTTGTTGAGGGAGCCATTAAGTTTTAAGTCGACCCTCGCTTTGTGTGGAAAAATTACTCGAAGTACGTTTCAGATTATAATTGCGTACGTTGGTTAAGTTCCTAAAAAGAATTTGTTACCATATCCGTTACGGATAAAATTAGCCACCAATTTATACAATGCGTAGGCTAAACCTTCTAATTTTGGTATGTTCGTTACAATTGTATTCAGTGTAAGTACGGCAGGAAATTACCGCGTATACTGAGAAGCCTACAGTGTCATACAAAGATCTTTAGGTCGGGTCCATTGGTAATCCTTGGGAGGTCCCTATAGCCGGAAATGAGCGGATACAAGTCAAATGAAGTGCTACAATTTTTTTTTTTTTTTTTTTTTTTTTTTTTTAGCTTCACCAGACTTAGATGGAGAGCGCGGACGGCGCTGAAAACCGAGGGACAACTCGCGCAAGGGTGTCACTAGTGACCGAACCTCGTCTTGGGCTGTTGCCGAAACGCGTCAGAGAGAATCGAACACGGTACTAACCGAAATAGAGAGAGAGATTGTACTGTGCCACAATGGTGCGAATGATTTTACTGTGCAACCCTAGTTGGCGGTGTCAATGGCTAAAATTAATTTAAACCCCACAATGTTGTTAAATAAGTATTAGTGTTTATATACATTATAGGTATTGCGTTATGGCTAAAATATTACGTGATATTAAGTGACTATTATACCCTATAGGTATTTCAATTTAAGGGTGGTAGGAAGCCAAGCGGGCACTAGAAAAAGCCCTACGATCTTGACCGGTTTTCTCACGATGTTTTCCTTCACAGAAAGCTAAAGAACATTTTAGAAGCGATGATAGCTCAGTGGTAGTTTGTACGACTTCACGTCAAGGGACGTGAGCTCGAATTCAAGCACCTACAATAAGTTTGAGCTTTCGGTGAAGGAAAACATCGTGAGGAAACCATAGCATGGTGGTAGGGCTTTTTCTAACGCCCGCCTGGCTAGTTCCGGCAGCTGCACTTGAGAGCCAGTTCCTCCACAGGTTCAGCGTGTCTACCAATTTGGGCCGTATCTTCACTTAAGAGCAGGTGAGATTATGGCCATAACGCTTAACCTTAACTATAAAAAAAAAACTCTACATTTGCACTTCTCATGCATGCAATCGACCGCATGCAGTCACCGAACAATGTTGTGTCAACGAAATACTTAAGAAAATTACTTTCTAGTAATTTGACTTAGTTTCTGGGCCATAACAAAGCTACGATTATTAAATTAAGATGCTAAATTGCTACAGCATGAATTCACTCAGCGACTCAGTCGGCCATATTGGCTTAATTGATTAATGACCGAGTGAAGGGTCCCTGATTATGACATATATAAGGTAATGTTCATATGTAGTGACATCACTCGAATGCTTCCGACTTATAGTTATGCCATTTGACCTTCAAAGGGCAGGTCAATGTGGGGAATAGGTATTTAAAGTTTTGCAACTTCAATTTCATATTGATGTTACGTGACCATGTTGTTCGAGAAGTGCGAACTGTATGGTTAGTGGAGGAATAGACTCGAGTGGAGTTAACGGAACACACCCATAGAGATATTCTTTGATGGATTGTCAAGTTCAGGGTGGTAGCTAGTAAAACGGGCATTATAAAAAGCTCTACCGCCACGCTATGGTTACCTTATAACTTGTACTTGTATCCAATAGTAAAGGTAATGTTTTCATTTCATATACTTACATATAGAACACTTTTTCTGAATCGGTGAACCAGTGTAAAATTTTCACCCAACCTGTTTTATCAAGCTATTTCCTTTATTTTTACGTTGTAACTATTGAAGTTTGGTGGTTATAATAATAAAATAAAAAAATTGCTTCATAGTTTCTACAAATTTTCAATAATGATTTCGATAATATCTGTGATAGCTGAGCGAACACAAGTGTTCAATAATCAATTTATATAATTCTTTCTTTTCATCGAGGTATCTTATTTATTGGTCTGTAAATATTTAAGGTAACTACTTGACGAAGGAAATTTTATATAAAATTATTTAGTTACTTTTTCATAATTTAGTTTTACTTTCCTTTCGTTTCACGTCAATTTCTCGTTTTAAGTTGGGAAATAGATTTACGTGTATCTCTCGCATCCGCCGAGCAGGCTACGTGACGGTAATCAGGTGCTCAGGTGGTGTGAACCAATTATACTTACTGTAAATACTCTCACGAGCCTATATACCCCTTAGGTCCTTGCGAGAAACCAAGAACCGGTTCTCGACGGAACAAATAACCTTGTTACTTCTAACAAACGGGTCCCTGGGAATCTTTTTTAAATGCAATTTTACTTAATGTTAAGTGACGATGTGGACCAAAATGGTGGACGCGTTTACTCTAGTGAAGGGACTGCCAGTCTTGTGCAACAACCAGAATGCACTTTAGGGTATTAAGCACTAGATTTTTTACTTGAATATTGTTAACAAGGTGGGCTTTAGTAAAAATCCGACCACCATGCTATGGTTTTGCCAGTATAATTATCATTCATGTAAAGCTAAGGCTCATTACAGGGATTCAAACTTACGTCTATTGACGTGATATTACCAACGTGATTTACCAACTGAGCTACCATCGCTCCACAAGACCTTGATATACAACACCGAAACTCTGACCTTAATCTGGAGTAGAAAAACTTTAACTTTAATTGCCAATAAAAAACAACGGAATAAACAGAACATGGTGGTAGGGCTTTTTCTAATGCCCGCCTGGGTAGCTACCACCCTCAAGTTGTAAACCTGCCGTCAAATACCAATAGGTGTGTTCCGACAGCTGCACTTGAGAGCCAGTTCATCCACAGGTTTAGCGTGTCTACCAACTTGGGCCATATCGTCACTTAAGATCAGATGAGATTATGGCCATAACGCTAAACCTTAAATATAAAAAAAAAAACATTTGTAATGAGTTCCATGTTACAGCAATTGAGGTGATTAAATGAGTTTACGTTACATATATTTGCGTATGGGAATCAGAAATGTTGTTTAACTATAGTTATATGTTATTTATAATATGTTGTATTTACCAACTTTGATCAGCGGAAGCCAATGTTTGCATTCGATTTAAATTGTACTAAGCTATTAGGGTTGGGACATTACGATACTTGCATCGATGATACTTCGATAAAGTCGATAAAGTTGTAACAGTATTCTTATCCTCTATTAGTATCTCGACCAGAAACAAAAAACTTGGAACAAATACGAAATAGATTTTTTATAGAGTAGGGGTCAAACAAGCAAGCGTGTTACCGGATGGTAAGTGACTACCGCCGCCCAAGCACACGCACAACACTACGGCAGTCGCGGGTACGTTGTTGGTCTTTTTTATTGAACACACCTATTGGTATTTGGTTGCAGATTTTTAAGTTTAGTGTGGTAGTTAGCCAGGCAGACATTACAAAAAGCCTTACCACCATGCTATGGTTTCCTCGCAATGTTTTCCTTCATCAAAAGCTCAAGCTTATTGTAGGTGGTTGGATTCGAACTCACGTCCCATAACGCAGCGTTCTTACACACTACCACTGAGCTATTCATGATTATCTCTTTTCTAGCCATATAGTTTGTTTATTTAGTTACTAATTTATAACGTGGGTATGTATATGACGGCGCTTAGCGTCGTTTGTTAAGAATTATTTAGTTATGCGCCACCTTGTATAATTTTGGGGGACTAAAGGTGGAAGTGGCGCCATCTTTGGTGTAACGCTGGTAACGTGCTTTGCTTGCCGGTTGCTCATTGGCCAGTGATGCGTCACGGCGGCAGCCAATGAGCGCCGAGTATTAGTTTTGCGTAGCATCCGCTAGAGGCGCTAGGGAGAGCGTGCGGACGGACAGTTTGCGATTCAGTTTGCGTTTGGCAGTCGCAGTGTTCGTTACTAAGCGGAACACCTTGTCTCCATATTATAATAAACGTTAGTGTACAAAGTGTGATTAAATTATAACGACGTGATCTTCCTAAATTTTAATAAGAAATTATTGTGAGAAATAAAACTGGTTTATTGTACGAGTGATGTCTCAGTCTCCTCGCCCGCTATACCCACGCCGCAGAACCCTTCCTGACTCGAACAACCCGTATGTTCCGACATCAGAAGTGCGATTCGAAGGGCACAACCATGAGGAGAGACGGCAAGGCAAAAAAAAAATCAATCGGCTGCATCTGACGTTCTTACCGGAATGGAGACACTATTTACTCGACTACTGGTGGCAACGCAAACTCCGGTGACACGATGGTAGCGATAGTGACAGTGAAGCAAAAACGATTTAAAAATGACAAGAACAGCGATTGGCGATTCGAAGGCAAATGTCACCGCTGCGATTCTTCAGGACACAAACAAGTGGATTGCGAGAATCTTCGTGCAGATCCAAACCCATCATCAAGGAGGGCGCTGAGAAGAAATCCTGCTTTGTGTGTGGCAAGCCAGGCCACATCGCTCCAGCCTGTCCGGAAAAGGTGGTCATAGAGGTCCACGCGTGCAACTATCAAACGTCGAGAAGTCCACTGGCAACATAATCGGGTGAGCTCGTTCCATTTTTATTCGATAGTGGTTCTGCATGCTCTTTGGTTAGATTAGATTTGCTTGTGAAATTTCCCGGTATTACGCACAATGATAAAATATTTCTTTCGGGGGTAGGTCAAGGAAATGTTTTGTGCGAATCTCAAATTCTCAGCGATATAGAGGTTGAAGGTATTAAGTTTCCAGTATTGTTTTACATTGTCCTATCGGATAGCATTTTTGAACCTGTAATCTTGGTAATCTTGGGTAGGGATATTCACTAACAAGGATTATGTGTTGAAATTAGCGATGATAATATCGAATTTAAAATAGCGAAAAAAAAATTCTAAAACGTGCACAAGGAAGAGTAGATTCCTTTCATCTTGGTGATTTTGTTTTCATTAAATGTAGCGAGCGTAATCAAACCAAATTAGATAGGAAATTTCAAGGTCCCTTTATTGTTGTTCGCGTTTGAGAAAATGATCGCTACGAATTGAAAAGCATTTTTGGATCTAACCGTCTATACAAATACTCTCATGAAAATTTGCGCGTGTTGCCGAGAGGTTGTGCTGGCTTAGCTGAAATTTCGGATATTTTAAGTAATTGCGAAGATGATGATGAGCTCGTGACGGCAGTCATAAATAACGATGATGATGTAAGTGGTACGATATCAGCTTTAAGCGACATCATGTCAGCTTGCAGTGACACTTTGACTGCTTCTTCTGACATGTAAACTGGTTACTTCTATTTGGTACATAGCTTTGTGATCTGTGGTTCCGTACTAAGTCATTATTATAGCAAAGCCTTATGATGTGCTCAATTCTTAATGGATTAGGTGCGGGGTTGATTGGTGTGTCTGTTCAGTGTTATGAGAGGTAGTCGAGGGGTTCAGTTGTCCGGTTCTACTCTGGGGTGTAGATCGAAGGGACGCTGTTACCCGGGCTATGAGTTGATGCTGTGAGTCCAGAGAGTGAGTCGAAGGGGTGCAGTTGCCCGGTTCTACTCTGGGGTGTAGATCGAAGGGGCGCTGTTATCCGGTCTCACTCCTCTGGTGGCATCTGTAATTTTGGGCTATGAGTTGATGCTGTGAGTCCAGAGAGTGAGTCGAAGGGGTGCAGTTGCCCGGTTCTACTCTGGGGTGTAGATCGAAGGGGCGCTGTTATCCGGTCTCAATCCTCTGGTGGCATCTCTAATTTTACGTAACTTGCATGTCCTATCCGAGATTGAGAGCATCATTAGCTGCTTGAAAATTTTGTCGTCACCGTATGTCAGAATGATCGAGCGGTAGGCAGAACTAAATTTTGTGCCTTGTTACAGATATCGAAATTGGTCGCCCGAGGACGTGCGAGTGTCAGTCTGGCCGTGACGGCGCTTAGCGTCGTTTGTTAAGAATTATTTAGTTATGCGCCACCTTGTATAATTTTGGGGGACTAAAGGTGGAAGTGGCGCCATCTTTGGTGTAACGCTGGTAACGTGCTTTGCTTGCCGGTTGCTCATTGGCCAGTGATGCGTCACGGCGGCAGCCAATGAGCGCCGAGTATTAGTTTTGCGTAGCATCCGCTAGAGGCGCTAGGGAGAGCGTGCGGACGGACAGTTTGCGATTCAGTTTGCGTTTGGCAGTCGCAGTGTTCGTTACTAAGCGGAACACCTTGTCTCCGTATTATAATAAACGTTAGTGTACAAAGTGTGATTAAATTATAACGACGTGATCTTCCTAAATTTTAATAAGAAATTATTGTGAGAAATAAAACTGGTTTATTGTACGAGTGATGTCTCAGTCTCCTCGCCCGCTATACCCACGCCGCAGAACCCTTCCTGACTCGAACAACCCGTATGTTCCGACATATAAATAGTCAAGTGTCTACCTCAAGCGTTTATTCGACAGTTTACGGGGCTCGTCAGGTGTGAAGCATCAGAAATATCCACAAAAATCTCCATATTCCTTCCTCATCTGCTTGAAACCAGAAACCGATATCGTATTGCTTCCAGTTAGATAGGTACTGATTTTTTTAATATGAGGAAAATAAAATATACTTCTTTCCGCTTGCAATACTGAGCAAGCTATGGAAGGACTACGCGGGACTTATTTGGCGTGAATCATCCAAAACTGGATAGCATATGCCTTAAATTTTAGTTTAACCTGAATATATATTTCCCCCTCTACATAATGCAATCTTCCATATTTTGTTTCTCTTTATTTTGTTTAATGAATTTTTACTCTCGCAATTCTATCGTACGATATTAGCATGTCGTAACAATATCGAAATTCGAATTCAAAAATCTAGCACTATATCTTTTAGCACTAATCCGTTATCAATTTTCTTTTTCAACAATTCCATTTCCCCATTTTCTTCGGGTTACATAAGACATATCGATATATAACACGAAACTCTAAAACCAATTTGTAACAGGACACAATAAAAACAAAGTGTAATTGCGTTCCAATCAGAAATTTATAGGAAACGATAATAATCAAAAGTTTTTGATATGTCGATAAATATGACTTCTCCCTATCTAGTATTTAATGGGTTTCGGAGTACATTAAAATATAACGTAGCTAATTCGTTAATTGGTAATAAAATTCACACTAAAGAAATTTTTTTATTTTTTTATTAAATTACTTTCTACACCCGCGACTAATCTATATTTTTCTCTGTACTCTTGAAAACGTGCAGGCAAAATATCATAATTATAAAATGAGTATTTGTGGAAGATTCACAAACAAACAAACTCCCATGCGAGTTTATAACATTATTAAGCGATGATAGCTCAGTGGAAGTGTGTACGACTTCGCGTCAGTGGACGTGAGTTCGAATCCAACAATCTACAATGAGCTTGAGCTTGGTGGTAGGGCTTTTCTAATGCCAGCCTGGCTAGCTACCACTCTTAAGTTGAAAATCTGCCGCCAAATATCGATAGGTGTGTTCCGGCAGTTGCACTTGAGAGGTAGCTCTTCCAATAAAGGTCGGCAACGCACCTACGATTCTCCCGGTAATAAGTATCCATGGGCAGTGGTGACTACTTACCATCGAGTGACACGCTTACTTGTTTGCCCCTATTTCATAAAAAAAGTAGCTACTAAACATGTAAAAGGAAATCCGGTTCAAGGGCAGAGGTGAAAAAGGTAGTGGTCTATTTATTCCTTGACTTTTTTATATATAAACACACACACTATTAATAATTGAATTCGAAAATTAACAAACAGATGAACCTCTTAATACAGAAGGAAAAAAATTAAATTCTATTAAACCATGTACCTCTATGTTAGGGTAGTTAGTTAGGTAGTTAGGGTAGTTTTTTTTTAGTTGACATGGAAAAATGGCTCTTTAAAAATCGTACCAAATACGAGCTTTTAATTTTAATAGCAAGATCCTCCGCATCGCAGTTTTTTTTTCTCAGTCAAATAGAAAAAAAAAACCATACCTCATCAATAATTCATTTTAAAGGAAAATGTTCTTGAAAAATTTTGTAGCAAATTTAATGTTCTACAAAAAATGCATTCTATATTTCTTCCGTAAACCTCACCATTTGAATGATATTGAAGATTTATGTTTCATTGTTTTAAGACTAATTTCATTTTTGTTTATGAATTTTATAACTCGGCAATAAATGACGATTATAAAATGCGTGATCTATACGAATGATGCGAAATCTACGTGTTTTATATGCAAATTAATTAATAATAAATTAATTAATTAACACATACAAATACAGACATACAAAATATAAGTGTATAAGTAATCGAAACGCGCGTCTTGTAATTATGATAAGGCATCCGGTACAGTATATGTTGAAGTGTCTGAAAAGGCACTCAGCGCTGATTCAGCAACTAGAATCCGAGTCAACTCGCGGCACGTTATAAACTTGGCACACTAACATTACCGCTAAAAATATCTCCAAAGGCTTATCATCGATCATTCGAGTAAAACATAATTAGCCCACTATACACAGTCGAGTGTATGTCAAATTGACAGATTTCCTGCCCTTCATATTACGAGTGAATGATCGAAGCAGTAAACTCGCAATTAAGTTCGTAATTGGTGAATATAATCTTAATTAAGGTTATAATTATTTACACATATCTACCTCGGTTCTCATCTTTAGAACCCTTTCTTTTTCTTACCCCTTAACTTATCTAGACAGAGTCGGTACAAAACGCTTTTCTCTATCACGGCTCCCAGTTCACTGTTATCTTAATAGTCACAACTTTATTGACATATCACTGCACATAAAGTTCATTTATATCTTTTTCAATTTTCTTCTAATCCTTCGTCTATCCTACATTATAATTAACATACTGCTGGTTATATGGTATTTATTTTTCTCTATAACATGCCCATTCTACGATAATCTATTAGTCCTCAACGTATTCTTCCTTTGCTGCAATGTTTATGCTTTCTCGGATGCATTATATAGTATTGTAGAATTAAGCGTTATGGGCACGAAACTTACCTAATGTTAACTTCCGATGTAGCCCAAAACGGTGCACACGCCTAACATTAAAAGAACCGACTTCAAAGAGGTCCAAATATCTTGCCAATATTCTTTTACGATAATATCGATCGTACTTGTGTAAGTGATTTTCATTCATCCTGTCTTACCATTCACTGTGTATTTGTCGTACTATTATATTATAAAATATGTACAATTCTGAAAAATAATTGATTATTTCTGAAGGGACATTATCAAATTAACTATAGAGTGTTGTCAATTTATTATTAAAGATTACATGCCATTTACAAATAGATATTATGTTAAATGTTCAACTTCCAGGTGTGGTAGCTAGTCAGGTGAACATTAAAAAAAACGCTGCAACGGTGCTATGGTTTAGTGGCTATATAATGAGTATATGGTGCTTTTAACTTAATACGTTTATCTTAACATTTACATCTCTGCCGCGTATCATTTTCTTCCGCCCGTCCTTCCTTTTAAATATGCAGAAAATATCAACAGATGTTAGATAATATATATATCGCTTGTGCAGATACACTAGGCTGAAAATTTCGTAGGCCAACACATAGATGGCGGTACTAGTATTAAATCCATATGATTTGTTTTTTTTTTATTCTTTAGGGTTTTAATGTTGCGGCCATATTCTCACCTGATCTTAAGTGACGATATGGCCCAAGTTGGTAGACACGCTAAACCTGTGAAGGAACTGGCTCTCATGTGCAGCTGCCGGAATACACCTATTGGTGTTTGGCGGCAGGTTTACAACTTGAGGGTAGTAGCTACCCAGGCGGGCATTAGAAAAAGCCCTACCACCATGCTATGGTTTCCTCACGATGTTTTCCTTCATTGGAAGCTCAAGCTCATTGTAGGTGCTTGGGTTCGAACTCACGTCCCTTGACGCAAAGTCGTACACACTACCACTGAGCTATCATGGCTTCAAAAATGATTTGTGACTCGTGTATAAATTTCACAGCTGTCGTACTATTAGTTTGTGAGTAAAGCATTTTGAGTGAAGCAATTTTGTTGGTTTGAAAAAATTGACAAAAAGAAATACCGTGCATTGTTTTTCAGCGAATAAAATACTATTAAAGCCATGGCTTAGCTTGATAAATATTATTCGGACTTTGCATCAGGTAAATCAACCGTTGAGGAGTGGTTTGCTAAGTTTAAACGAGACGAAATGAGCATTGAGGACGATGAACGCAGTGGACGGCTCAAATAGGCTGTTACCGACGAAAACAGCAAAAAAGTCCACAAAATAAGTTTGGATAACCGTACAGTGAGGTTGACTGAGATAGCTGAGACCCTAAAGGTATCAAACGGACGTGTTGAATATATCGTCAATGAATAGTTGAGTATCCAAAAGCTCTGTCCAAAGTGGGTGCCGCGCGAGCTCACAGTCGACCAGAAACCAACAACGAATTGATGATTCTGAGCAGTGTTTGGAGCTGGTCAATCGTCATAAACCCGAATGGATGAAACATGGGTCAATCATTTTACAACGGAGTCCAACCGACAGTCAACCGACTGGACTGCGCGAGCTGAACCGACTCCAAAGCATGGAAAGGGGCAAAAGTCGGCTGGAAATCCATAAACAGCGTCTATTACGTAGCGTTAATGGAGCATTTGAAGAACGACATCTCGGAAAACCAGCTCCATTTGAAGAAGAAGAAAGTGTTGTGTCATCAAGACTGTATCGTGTCATAGATCAATGATAATGAAAGCAAAGTTGCATGATTTAGGCTTCGAATTACTTCCGCATCCACCGTATTTTCTAGATCTGGCCTCCAAAGACCTTTTCCTGTTCTGTTCCTTTTAGAAATCTTACGCCAACGAAAAGACAACTGCCAAAATTGAAGCCTATTTTGAGGCTAAAGATAAATCGTACTATGAAAATGGTATCGGAAAATTCTATGACCGTTATATACTTTGTATGCCCCTCCATTTTTCTATGCTCGCCTACGACATTTCAGGCCGACTGTTAAAGTTATTTCTAGAAATTTCTATCATTCTCATATTGGTTCACTTTATATTCTTTTTACCGTGTCTATCCATACTAATATTATAAACGCGAAATTGAGTTTGTTTATTACTCTTTCACGCTGAAACCGCTGAATCGATTGTAATGAATTTTGGTATAAAGATAGATGGGACCTTGGAAACGGTGATCGGCTATGTTTTCTCTCTAAAACCATATTGAATGTGGTGTAAAGAATGGAATAAACTTTTTACGTCATCTAAGTTGACAAAATCAGTAATAAAGTGAGCTAAGCCGCGGGTAAGAGCTAGTTACTGATAACGTTTATTTTGTCACGCCTCGTGAAAATGTCGGATCGTGATACTTATGTGTCGGGAGATAGTGGATTCGATATCTGATAACGATTATATTGTATTTAACGAGAATAATTATTCGTCATGTTTATGAGTGTGATGTTACTCTGAAAATTAATGACCGTGTGTGAAAGTGTATTTTTTACATACAAACAGCTTTGCTGGAAGACACTGGAATAATTTAGATTTATCTGACAAGGGTTGTCTTAAACTATCTTCGCTTAGTAATGTATAGAGAGACATGGAATATAGACCCTATCATTGGTCAGGATTAAGGCTTTTAGGGCAGTGCGTCCCTCATAATCTCCCAGGATGGATGAGCGTTAGGCTTGAACGTTTGTTGGAAGGTTCTTACGCTCATTGTTAATCCTTGTACGAGACAAAAAGTTTTGAATACATAAAGCTTAGAGCTTAAATTGCGAATCATATTTTTTAACAGCACAACAGAGTAGAAGCTTTCAATCATCATCGTATCTATTATTTACACTTAGAATTCACAATGGTCGAAACATGCCTTAAGCGCTTCCACGTGAAACTACTATTTGACTACATAGGATTAATATGCATGGTGGTAGAGCTTTTTGTAACGCCCGCCTGGCTAGCTACCACCCTCAAGTTGAAAACCTGCCACCAAATACTAATAGGTGTGTTCCGGCAGTTGCACCTGTAAGCCAGTTCCTCCGCAGGTTTTTTTTTATACTTAAGGTTTAGCGTTATGGCCATAATCTCACCTGATCTTAAGTGACGATACGGCCCAAGTTAGTAGACACGCTAAACCTGTGGAGGAACTGGCTCTCAAGTGCTGCTGCCGGAACACACCTATTGGTATTTGGCGGCAGGTTCACAACTTGAGGGTGGTAGCTACTCAGGCGGGCATTAGAAAAAGCCCTACCACCATGCTATGGTTTCCTCACGATGTTTTCCTTCACCGAAAGCTCAAGCTCATTGTAGGTGCTTGGGTTCGAACCCACGTCCCTTGACGCGAAGTCGTGCACACTACCACTGAGCTATCATCGCTTCAACGGTTTAGCGTGTCTACCAAATTGGGCCGTATCAGCACTTAAGATCAGGTGAAATTATGGCCATACGCTAATGTTAAGTTAAAAATTAAAAACATAATAAAAAATACTAGGAACGTTACAGTAAAGTCTGGCTAAAATGCAAACTATCTCTTCCTATCGCATACATATATAACTTATATGAGCAAAGTTAGAACGCGTCCGCCATTATTCGGTTTCGAGTGTGTACAATAAAGTGCCACCCCTTGATCGCTGCGAACTCGTGCGGTTTAATTGCTAATAAGTACACCCCTATAGTGTATACACCGAGAGCTGTAGTGCTTCGGCGATACGATGTATTAGAGTTGATTTATTATTCACTACATTTAACGTGCGGCTTCGTTCTGTTATATCTTTCAATTGTACCCTTCCTAGCTTAGTCAGCAGCCTATACTGCTGACATACCATTCTTATTCCCTTCCTTTCGTCTCTCGGTCCATCAGCCAGTCAGTCGTCCTATTACCTTTTTACTACAACGACGCTTGGCTCCGTTAATAATAATTTATATAACTTTTTCTTATTTAAATCAAATATATATTCCAGTGAAATAATAAAGTATTTTTTTTAAAAACCCAAATAAGGGTTCCTTTATAACATTGGTGGCAGCGCAAAAGGGATTGAAAAATCCCCGGTTCCCGTGTTCTGTGAAAAGTTTAGTGAGTGTACCAGTGGCTTAAAGCATTCCGATAACAATTCTCATCATCGGTGTACCATAACCCGTGCATCAAAAAGGGAAAATCTGTAGGCCAGTCCACTGTGCAGTAAGTGGCAAGGAGCAGTTACGCAGTGTGCGTCTCCCGTGGGAACTCCAAACCCAGCACCGACCAGGTCAAGGTTAACCCCGATTCCAGTCAACCACAGTTCCAGTTCCAGCATACATCATGAAGAACATGTGTATCGTGATACTGTGAGTCTAGTGAATATATTTTACACATAAAAATATTAAAAGTGATCATTCATCTACAAATAATTTCAAATTCGACGGCTTATCTCGAACATATATTCATATTAGTACATCGGACTAATATTTACATCTCGTCGCTCGTCGCAGCCTTCGTCCAGACACAACAAAATAGCGATAAAATAACTCAACGTTGCACTTTAGTATAACTATTTTATTTACAGGGTTTGCTTGTATAATTAATAATTATTATATTTTGTTTTATATATACATACAAAATTAATTCTTATTGTTGCAAATATGTCTAAAGATACTAAAAATGCTACAGAAGAAACACCTTTAAATGTAATATTAAAATTCATTAAGCCGTTTGATGGCAGTCGTGAAAAGCTTAATGCCTTTGTAAATAACTGTGACAATGCAATTTCGTTAGCCTCCTCTAACCAAGTCGACATCATTTTCAAATATATTATAAGCCAATTAGATAGTAAAGCCGAAATCGCGTGTTCAATCAAGGAATTCGACTCATGGCCCTCTCTTAAAGATTTCCTTCAGAAACAATTTGGTGAGCGTAAACACTATGCTCATCTTCTTATAGAGTTGCAAGATTGCAGACAAAGCGCCCAAGAAGATGTTAACCAATTCTCACTTAGAATAGAAACTTGTCTGTCCAAATTATTAACGGAAATTTCTACTTCTAACCATAAAAAAAGCGAGATTCCCGGTAGAGTAGCCGCAACAGAGGACCTTGCTCTACACACATTCATAATAGGCCTCAACCCGCGTATAGCTAACATCGTTAGATGCAGAAATCCGAAAAATCTTAATGATGCAATTAATTACGCAATATCCGAAGAAAAAATACAACGGTATTCACACAAACAAAACTTAATCACGAGACCACTCCGTCACAATGACGCAAATACTAAGCCAAATATTTATAATAAACCCAACAATTTTAATAATCAATTTCAGAAACCTACTGCTCAATTCTTCCAAAAAGATACTTTCTGCAGATACTGCAAAAAAGCAGGACATGTTTTAGAAAATTGTAGACTTCGAGAGTACAATAATAAAAAATTTAATAACCAAAACAGACCGTTTGCATCAAATTCGCAGCCAAGCACATCCACTTTTAAACCACAAATTAATGTCATAGCTGAAGTTGAAGGCTATGATACTGTTGATAATGACAAAGACGATTTAAACTAGGTAATGTCCCGAATAGGTGTCGCACGGGACAGATAAACTCCATAATAGACGACGCCAATACTCAAATAGTGACCCATGGACGTGGTAATTTTAAGCCCAAAACTCGAGGTCACTCCACTAGAGTCAAGCAACAGGGTAACCAGCCCCAAATCGTAGACACTAACACAACTAAATCGTTAAAATCTAATGTCAAGCAACAGGGTAACCAGCCCCAAATCGTAGACACTAACACAACTAAATCGTTAAAATCTAATGTCAAGCAACAGGGTAACCAGCCCCAAATCGTAGACACTAACACAACTAAATCGTTAAAATCTAATGTCAAGCAACAGGGTAACCAGCCCCAAATCGTAGACACTAACACAACTAAATCGTTAAAATCTAATGTCAAGCAACAGGGTAACCAGCCCCAAATCGTAGACACTAACACAACTAAATCGTTAAAATCTAATGTCAAGCAACAGGGTAACCAGCCCCAAATCGTAGACACTAACACAACTAAATCTTTAAAATCTAATGTCAAGCAACAGGGTAACCAGTCCCAAACCGTAGACTCCATTCTGAAGCGTGAAAATAAAAAAAATATTAATAAAGAAATATACGAATTTACATCTAATATATCAAATAAATACTTACCTTACATAAAAGCGAAATCTCCTGTGTCCTCTAATGAACTATCGTTCCTCGTCGATACTGGTGCATCCATTAGTATAATTAAAAGATCAGCTATCGACAATATGCCCGCTATTAACGAATCAATTACGTTCAAGATCAAAGGTATCGACTCAACATCCGACAATCCCCTACACACATTAGGACAAATCCCTATTACCATCACGACACATGATGAACCCTATAGTGATTGTAAATACTTAACTCATATATTCAACCTGGTAGAAGAATTAAGCTTACCTTATGATGGTATTGTTGGCAACGATTTATTCAATTCCATGAGTGGCCAAATTAATTATGTTGAAGGCATTCTATATTTAAGAAATATTACACTAAAAATGTATTTCAACGATCCCGTTTATACCATCGCACCACGCAGCGAAACAGTAATTGAATGTACCGTTGCAAACCCAAATATTAGCGAAGGGTTAATAATTGACCAACATTTATCTAAAAACTTATTAATAGCCAATTGTATGGTGCGAATTAAGAACAACAACCGTATTAATATTTCGGTAGTTAATACCTCAGAAGAACCTGCAACCATTAAGTCTGATCTTAAATTACATTTAGATCCTTTTGAACCACATGCTGCAACTTTTATCGGTGCCCTAGCTGAACCACATACCTTTGAACGCACAGAAGAAGTCCTAAAGCAACTTCGTGTATCCCATCTTAATTCAGAAGAAACAGAAGCATTATACTCCGTCTGTTCTCAGTTTTCAGATATTTTCCACTTACCCGACGATCAGTTAACCTGCACTGATGCAATAGAACACAAGATTAAAACCACTTTCGATAGCCCAATCCATGTCAAGACATACAGATTTCCTGAATGTCATAAAAAGGAGGTTGAATCACAAGTTGACAAAATGTTGAAACAAAACATAATAAAACCTTCCATATCCCCATGGTCCTCACCCATTTGGGTAGTACCCAAAAAACTTGATGCGTCAGGTCAAAGAAAATGGCGCGTGGTGATTGATTACCGCAAGCTTAATGATGTAACCATAGGTGATTCCTATCCTATCCCTAATATATCTGAGATTCTGGACCAATTAGGCAAGTGTAAATATTTCAGCACATTAGATTTAGCTTCTGGCTTCCACCAAATAAAAATGTCGCCTGAAGATTCTCCCAAAACAGCATTTTCAGTTCCAACAGGACATTATGAGTTCCAACGAATGCCATTTGGATTGAAAAATGCACCATCCACTTTCCAGAGATTAATGAACTCAGCGTTATCCGGGCTCCAGGGTATTCAGTGTTTTGTATATCTCGACGATATCGTGATATATTCATATGACATCTCTTCCCACATAAATAACTTAACCAACGTGTTTTCTAGACTTCGCCAATTTAGGTTAAAACTGCAGCCGGATAAATGCGAGTTTTTACGCAAAGAAGTTTCGTATTTAGGCCATGTTATTACTGACAAAGGTGTCAAACCAAACCCCGAAAAACTAAGAGCAGTCCATGAATTTCCTATTCCAAAAACTCCCAAAGACGTCAAATCATTCCTTGGTTTTGTCTCTTATTATCGCAGATTCATTCCCGATTTCTCAAGTATCGCAAAACCATTAACAAACCTATTAAAAAAGAACGTAGAATTCGTATGGTCAAACGAACATCAATTATCCTTTGAAACCCTAAAAAATAAATTGACAACAGCTCCATTATTGGTTTATCCTGACTTCACCAAACCATTCCTATTAGCCTGTGATGCATCAAATTTTGCGATTAGCGCAATCCTCTCTCAAGGTGAAGTAAACAAAGACAAGCCTATCGCCTACGCTTCGCGTACACTCAATAAAAATGAGTGTAATTACAGTACAACAGAAAAAGAATTGCTTGCAATTATTTTTGGTTGTAAAACTTTCCGTCCATACCTTTATGGCAGGAAATTTACAATAATTACTGACCACCGTCCCTTGCGTTGGCTTTTCAATCATTCTGATCCCAGCAGTAAACTCCAGAGATGGAGATTGAAACTGGAAGAATATGAATATGAAATAGTGTATCGGAAAGGAAAACTAAATAATGCTGCTGATGCACTATCTCGCTATCCACTGACTAAATCTGTTAACCCTATAAATCCCATACCTAGTACTTCTAAACAAAATTTTAACTCACCTGATTGTACTGAAATAATGAATCCAGAAGTTTCCCCAGTTACTGACGCAAATGATTTAATCCAACTCGAAGATCTCGTCGATCCCCTTCCTCAACCCGGAAGTCTACCAGAGTTAGGTGACTTGGATGACTTAGATAATATTGTAAACGATAACTTACCTTTACCTTCTACTGATGTCCCTACTCCCAGTAGCTCTAATACTCTAGATGGTAGTTACTCCGATTTCCTAAAAATTGCTTCTAAGGATTTTGATCCTAATGTTACTATAATAGAACACAACGAAAGCTTATCTAAAACTGATAAGAAATATGTTATCATCCCTACATCAATAGATATGGACGAATCTATTCCATATATTCAAGATGTCATATCTAATATCCCTAATCCAAACGAATTTTCCCTGCTCGAAAGAACACTACATTATTTCCTTAAATACGAATCTGTAAATAAAACCTATTATTTCCTTTTTACGAAAGTAAACCATTTTGATACCTGCACCTATGAGGATATCTACAAATGTCTCAGATCTGTAAGAGATGAGTTAGTTGTTAGCCTCGTCGGTCAAAGTAACCCTGAAATAGCCATATCTGACTTTAATAATCCTTTCGACACTCATCAGTATATAAAACTCTATAATATGATACTATATTTATTTCACAACTCGGAAATAATCGTACATATCTATAAAAACACTATTATTT